>CM077508.1:12109795-12624569 GCA_039654745.1 Houttuynia cordata | reverse complement strand
TGGATTTTACTATATTTTTTAGATATTATCTCAAGATGATATCATTATGATAAGAAAATATATTGAAAAAATGGGCAAAGTGGGTGAGATTAAGGAGATATAATTAATTAGAGGTTGCAATAGTATGTGTATACAAACATACAATAGCAGATGCTATCGTGTAATTGAGTACACAATAGGATGGCTATCGTGTAATCAAATACAGATAGCAAGGGCTATCGTGTAATCTACACAATAGCTATTTTTTGGGGACAAACTTCAACAATTCATCTCTCTTATTTCTTATCCGTTTTGTCAAAAAAAATTCATTCTTCCTTATTTTTAGTATTTTTTCTTATAATGATGATATCATAAGGATGTTAAGACACCACATGTTATTTATCGTGGATTTTGTTATATTGTTTTAGATATTATCTTAAGATCATTACGATATCATCGTGATAAGAAAGAACACTAAAAATAAGGAAGAATAAAAAAAATAGGTAAAAATGGACTAGAAATAAAGAAGATATGATTCGGTGAAGTATAAAACCTGAAACTTAGGGTGATCATGTCCAAAACTAGGTAATATGGCAATCCAGACTCGTTGGCCAGGTAATATTGAAAAACCTCTCCTTTTTTGGATAGGCGTTGAGTAACAGAGAATACGGATCTCATATGACAATCAGATGTTTAGATGTAGGCCAATCAAGAGTGTTTTGAAAATGGCATGGCCACCAACCCGGTTTGGTCACAGGTTTTTCCATTCCCAAATCCGGTTGAAACAGTGCTGTAACTTGGTTTGACCGTCATTGGGCAGCAAAGCCGACCCGGTCTGGTCCAACCTAGTGTAAGATTGCTATCAATCAGCCAAGCTGAGTTGCCAGTCAAAAAAATAAATTGCAAGCTTTTTACTTGGATTCCTCATTCCACTGGGTTGCCCATGTAGAAGCTACATAATGATCCATATCTTTGTTAGAAGTGGGCATTAGAACCCACTTTGTTTTGAATGAGTAAATTAGGTGAAGGAATGAATAGTCCCACATCCACACAAAGGAGGTGTTGTGGATGGTATACAAGGCCCAAGTTTGGCCTTTGAAGTTAGGCCCTTGGGCCACCCCACTTTTGTGGGGGATAGAGATGTTGGACCCATGCACCTAGGTGGGTTAACCACGCATGCGCGTCGCCGTCCGTCCAGCCGCCTCGGCTCGGTTCTATTCGGTTCGCACGCACGGCCGACCGGGTCGGGTTGGTTTGGTTTGGTTTTCTAATTTATTTTGGTTCAACCAAAACAGGTCCGGTTTATTTTCTTATGACTGTTAACGGATGGACACGTCCGTTTAACGGGAAAGGGGTGTTTTCAACTAGCCTTTAACGGAATTTCTATAAAGTCATGAAAAACGGGCTTTTCTGATTACTTTTTACTACGCTTCGTCTTCTTCCCCTTCCTTCTTTCTGTTTGGAGGTGCTTCTATAGCGCGTGGTTGATCGTCTTATCCTGGGAGGCAGACGCCCACGAGTCCTAATCACCGTTAAGGAAGGCGAATTCTGTCTTAAGGATAGAGCGTTTTACTTGATTCAATCATCAACACTTTAACTCTCAATTTTCGTTGTTTTGTTTTCAAAGGTACACAAGATTACATTACAGTGACGGTAAGAGACATAATTTAACAATCTTAAGACAAAATTCATTGTTACTGTTATTTTTTTAAATTACTGTACTGTAATTTTATTTAACTGAGATAATCTTCTGTAATTTGCAAATTACAGAAATGGCTACTAAGGGTACCAACTTTACTCCGGTGAATGCTCATGTTCAAGTTAAAGGGGAAAAACCAAAAAAGTTCAGTGGTGTGTGGATTTCAAAAGATGGCAACAGAAAATGTTGTTCTATCTTACCACACTGAATTTGGCCCGATTCTTTTAAGAGGAAGTACCCGTTCTCACTGAAAAGATACGGGAAGACAAAACGGCTATTGCGGCAGTAGATGCATGGAAACATGCAGATTTCTTATGCCGTAATTACATCCTTAATGGGTTGGACAACACATTATATAATGTGTACAGTTCGATGACAAGTGCTAAGGCACTGTGGGAGTTATTAGACAAGAAGTACAAAACTGAAGATACTGGAACGAAGAAATTCATGGTCGGCAAATTTTTTGACTTCAAAATGGTGGACTCTAAGGTTATGATCAATCAAGTTCAAGATCTCCAAGTTATCCTCCATGAAATTCATGCAGAAGACATGACTTTAAGTGAGTCTTTCCAGGTGGCAGCAATAATAGAAAAACTACCACCGTCCTGGAAGGATTTCAATAACTACTTAAAGTATAAGAGAAAGGAGATGAACTTGGAAGATCTGATTGTGAGGTTAAGGATTGAAGAGGACAACCGTGCTTCTGAAAAGAAAACTGGGGGTCATGGCATGGAAGCCAAAGTCAATGTTGTGGAACAAGGACAGAAAAGCAATAGCTTCAGCAACAAGGAAAGGAAGCATCCTAGTGGATAGTCAAACAATGACTCCAACAAAGCCAAGTTTAAGTGCAAGGTTTGTTTGTGTGACAAGGTGGGCTATAAGGCTAAGGACGGTCGCAAACGGAAGAAACAAGATGGTTTCAAGAAGAAGAATGCACAAGCCCACATAACTGAAGTGGAGAATCACTCTACTAATGTGAATGACATCAACCTTTCTGCTGTGATTTCGGAAGTGAACATGGTCACGAACGATAGAGAATGGTGGGTGGATACTGGCGCTACCCGTCATGTGTGCTCAAACAAGAAGATGTTCTCTACTTATCACTTCATGCAAAATGCGGAACAACTATTTATGGGCAACTCTTTTACCGGAAGGTTGAAGGAATTGGAAAGGTGGTGCTCAAGATGACTTCGGGCAAGGAACTCACATTCAACAATGTGCTATATGTGCCAAAAATTCGAAAGAATTTAGTGTCTGGATCATTGCTGAGCAAGAATGGGTTCAAGTTGGTGCTTGAGTCAGATAAGTTTGTTTTGACTGAGGGATGTATGTGGGAAAAGGGTACTTGAATGAAGGGCTTTTCAAGCTCAATGTATTAACTATTGTACCTGCTGCTATTAATATTAATGAGAATGCTTCATCCTCTTATATGATTGAGTCATGTGATGTATGGCATGGTATATTAGGACATGTTAATTATGATGCTTTACGAAGATTGATTAATATGAAATATTTGCCTAAATTTAATATTGACTTTAATCATAAATGTGATACTTGTGTGGAATGAAAATTAACAAGGAAATCTTTTGAAAGTATTGAGAGATGTACTGAACCTCTTGAGTTAATTCACAGCGATGCATGTGACTTAAAACTTGTTCAAACAAGAGGAGGTAAAAAGTACTTTATTACATTTATAGACGATTGCACTCGTTTATATTATGTATACTTGCTGAGAAGTAAAGATGAGGCAATAAATATGTTTATATTGTATAAAACAGAGGTTGAGAATCAACTTGGCAAGAAAATAAAAGTTCTAAGAAGTGATAGAGGTGGGGAATATGAATCACCTTTTGGTGAATTCTGTTCACAACATGGTATTATACACCAAACTACGGCACCTTATTCACCACAGTAAAATAGAGTTGCTGAACGAAAAAATAGAACTTTAAAAGAAATGATGAATGCCATGTTAATAAAAACTGGGTTACCCCAGAACATGTGGGGGGAAGCTTTGCTTTCAGCAAATTATATTTTCAACAAAATACCTCATAAGAAAATCATGCAGACACCATATGAATTATGGAAAGGTCGAAAACCTTCCTACAAATTCTTAAAAGTGTGGGGGTGTCTAGCGAAAGTGGCGGTCCCTACTCCCAAGAGGATTAAGATTGGACCAAAGACATTGATTGCGTATTCATTGGTTATGCCAATAATAGCAGTGCATATCGCTTTCTTGTTCATAAATCGGATATTCCTGATGTAAATGTCAATACTATGATTGAATCAAGAAATGCTTCATTTTTTTAACATATTTTTCCTTGAAATTCTACACAAAATAAAAGTTCTCTTAACAGAACTTTGGATGTAGCAAATAACAATAGTGAAGACCAAGAGGGAGAAGATGATGAACCTAGACGTAGTAAACGTGCTAGAACATCAAAATCCTTTGGTCCAGAGTTTCTAACTTATTTGTTAGAAAATGAGCCTCAAAGCTTTAAAAATCTCTTGTTAAATCTCTTTATGGGCTTAAACAAGCACCTAAGCAATGACATAAAAATTTGCCAAAATGATGATGTCAAATGGATTCAAAATCAATGAATGTGACAAATGTGTTTATGTCAAAGCAAGACCTGATGACTATGTTATTGTATGCCGATATGTGGATGATATGCTCGTTATTGGTAGCAATGATAGTATCATTAAAGTTACTAAGAGGATGTTAAACAAACAGTTTGACATGAAAGATATGGGTGTCGCAGATGTTATACTAGGAATGAAAATCACTAGAACATCTGATGGATATGTGTTATCTCAATCTCATTACATTACAAAAATCCTATAAGAATTTAATGAGAATGATAATCATCCAGCGAGAACACCTGAGGACGTGACATTGCATTTAAGCAAAAACACGGGTGAGAGCATACCACAACTTCAATATTCTCAAATTATTGGAAGTCTCAATTACCTCATGAATTGTATAAGACCGGACATTGCATACTCAGTAAGTAAACTGAGTAGATATAATGGCAATCAAGGGGCAGACCACTGGAAGGCTGTAGTTAGGGTTCTTAGATATCTAAGATATACCTTGAACTATGGATTGCATTATACACGGTATCTAGCAGTACTAGAGGGCTACTGTGATGCAAACTGGATATCTGATACCAAAGACTCCAAATCCACAAGTGGATATGTCTTTACTCTTGGAGGTGCAGCAGTGTCTTGGAAATCTTCTAAACAAATGTGCATAGCAAGATCCACCATGGAATCAGAATTCATTGCACTTGATAAAGTAGGCGAAGAGACTGAGTGGCTTCGTTATTTTTAGAAGATATTCCAATGTGGGGGAAACCTGTGCCACATATATTTATCTATTGTGATAGTCAATCTGCTATAGTAAGAGCACAAAATAACTTTTATAATGGTAAGTCTCAACATTTACGTCGGAGGCATAATACCATAAAATAATTACTCTCTAGTGGAATAATTTCCATTGAGTATGTTAAGTCAAAAGAAAATATTGCGGATATGCTTACTAAGGGTTTGACCAAAGAACAAGTGAGCAATTCATCGAGGTGAATGGGCTTGAAGCCTATACATTAAGAGTCACCATAATGGCAACCCAACCTAGTTGACTGAAGATCCCAAGATCTAGGTTCAAAGGGACAGCCGAATTGTGGGGGATTCAAGGAGAATCACTATTGAGATAAAATCTCATTCTCATTCCTATGATGAGATAGTGATGCCTGCAGAATGAATCAGGATAAGCTTTGTTTTTAATAGTTCTCATAGCTTGAATTAGTTCGAGTGGGGTATTGCAGGATACTCCTAATGAGAATCACCTAAATAAGTGTAAAGGGGCTGCTTCTATGAGGATTTTAAGGCTAAATCTTCTAGAGCACTCATGAAAACAAGGTTTGTTCAAGGTCGAAATGAACACAATCATGAGAACCACAGTATGTCTGAGAAGTGATTGCGTGAATTCTATTGTCTTGGTTTACACAAACGGCTGAACAGTTCAAGACATCACGTTCACTAATTAGCCGGTAGACCCGATAGTTTTCACAAGGGAAGGTTCAAAGCCAAAAGCTACCTATCCCCCATGCATGATCTTTTCAATATTTACTTTCACGATTTATCTGCATTGTTTTGCATAGTTATCCAGCCAATTCTCATTTATGTGGGGGATTGTTAGAAGTGGGCATTAGAACCCACTTTGTTTTGAATGAGTGAATTGAGTGAAAGAATGAATAGTCCCACCCACAGAAAGGAGGTGTTTTGGATGGTATGCAAGGCACAAGCTTGGCTCGGTTCGATTCACACACACGGCCGGCCGGGCTGGGTCAGGTCGGGTTGGGTTGGGTTGGGTCAATAAGATAATATTATTTTGAGATAAATTCATTTGGTTTGGTTTTTTAATTTATTTTGGTTTAACCAAAACGGGTCCGGTTTATTTTCTTATGACCATTAACGGATGGACGCGTCCATTTAACAGGAAAGGGTGTTTTCAACGGGCCTTTACCAGGATTTCTATAAAGTCATGAAAAACGGGTTTTTCTGAATACTTTTTACTGCACTTCGTCTTCTTCCCCTTCCTTCTTTCTGTGAAAGCATTGAATATTGTGGTTCGATGCGCGTGCTATTTGGAGGTGCTCCTACAGCGCGTGGTTGATCGTCTTATCCTGGGAGGCAGACGCCCACGAGTCCTAAGCACCATTAAGGAGGGCAAATTCTGTCTTAAGGACATAGCGTTTTGCTTGATTCGATCATCATCACTTTAACTCTCAATTTTCGTTGTTCTGTTTTCAAAGGTATGCAAGATTACATTACAGTAATAGTAAGAGACAGAATTTAACAATCTTTAGATGCCAGCTTAGAATTAATTATGTGAGTTTGAGTCAAGTGCCGGACTCAGGACCAATGTATGTACTCCCTCCATTCCACATTAATAGTCCAATTTGGTTTTCTAATATAAACTAATTATAGTTCGTCTCGAAAAACCAAATTAGAATGTTAAAGTAGAATGCTGAGAGTATAATACATCTCATATCTCGAATGAATTATACATGTGATCCTGGACCAGTTTGGTCCAAATGGGAGGGCCCCTCCACTTTCTTTAGAGGATATAATGTGGTGCACATTTGCAGGCTCATGTGTCTCATGAGAGGCGATGCTGAGTTAAATACACCGAAGGCCGTGGATGCACCAACATGGGCTAGATTCACTCATTTTTTAAGGCTCAAAAAAGGTCCGGGGAGCGATGAAGGGCATGGCTAATAATTTAAGTACGCGGACTGAGATGGAAGTTTCGGTAAAAGATTCCAACATTCATTGGTAATAAATTTTTGGGGGTCATTACTTTGTTTATTGTCATTCTAATTTTCTAATGAGGACAAATATTTTTGGATGGAGTGAGTAGCCTTTTTTATAAATACCGGGGGAAAAAGTAAAATAATACACGTATAAGTTTGGTTAATGCAACGAACGTCCTTTCTATAAATATGAGAAAATATGCTCCCAAGGTGGACAGTTGTTCAATCCTTTCAAAATACCCCGATGTTGATCTACACATGAAATATGGACAGTTGTTCAATCCTTTCAAAATACCCCGATGTTGATCTACACATGAAATATGGACAGTTGTTCAATCCTTTCAAAATACCCCGATGTTGATCTACACATGAAATATGCATTCTATTATCTCCTAAGCTTATGTTTTTTATAGTGTTTGATTAGAATTACTACTACTTTAATATAGTTTTTGGTTTTTGTAGGAAACAAGAGCAAGATACAGAAATGAGGTGAAAAAAGACTTCAATGGTTAAATCATCATAACTTCATGTCCATATCTTTGATTGGACTGATTCAAGCTTCATATTAAATTTCAAGAAGTCAGCTTTCCAACGCCACTAACCACGTGTAATTCGGAGTTCGGAGCAGAAAGTTATAGCCATTTGAATATTATGAATAGTACTTACGATCGATCGGCATTCATACGCGATCGATCGCCAGAGTCGGAAACAGTGTATCCAATGAAACGATCGATCGGCCATCAAAATGATCGATCGTATCTACTGGAGTTTTTGGATCTGCACATTACAGTAAACACGATGGATCGGTATAAAAGTGACCAATCGGCTGATGAGACAAAACGGACGATCGGCACGACAACGTTGAATTTAATGAAGGACAGTGATCGATCGGCAAGCGATCGATAGCCTATACAGAGCGATCGATCGGTTTGTGTGGCAAAACCTAAATCTAGCCTATTTTGACTCGGATTTGGAAGGGGACTTCGTAGTTTCTCTTCAAATATATAAATAAGCCTTAAGGGAGAACATATTGGGCATTAGAGAATAGATATTGAGCTATATTGGAGGCTAGAGAAGAGCAAGAGAATGAGTCTTTTAGAGCCAAAGAAGAAGGATTCATGACGATGGATCTACATAAATAGGTTTTTCTTTTCTCTCTTCCTATGTGTAACTAAATTCCTTGTCAAGGCTAGATGAAGCCCTAGATATGTGTATTTCTACTCTTATTAGTTTCATTTGATAAAGTTGATTATGATTCATGCTTAATATAATTTCATGAGTATTCTTTTGACTGCTTGACCATAGACTTGATTGATTATAAATGGAATTAGATATGGTGTTGATTCTATGCCCGACCAAGGATAAGATTAATTACATTATAAAAGGTTTGTGTTGATTCTATGCCCGACCAAGGATAGGATTGATTACATAATAGTGGATGAACTTTCGTGTCCAACCAAGAACGTTAGTGAATTCATTAGTGATTCGTGCGTCCGACCAAGAACACGAATTACTATATCATGTCAATCTGCGTGTAATAATAATCAAGAGTAGTAATTGCATGTCTAGTGGTAGATTCATTGCCTTGATAATTCTCTCTATTGATTAATCTTAGCTTTGATTAGTTAAAGTTCACTGCTTTCCTTAAAATAATTAAAAACTGCAACTTTTCTCTTCAATTTGGTAAAGTATTTAACCGTCCCTCAGGTTCGACAACCCTTTCTATACTCATCGTAGTACAATTGCCTTATGCACTTGCAAGGGTTTATATTTAAACGATCAAGTTTTTGGCGCCGTTGTCGGGGACGGAAGCCAATAGTTTACCGAATTCTTAGCTAGTCGAGTAGTTAATTTTAGAGTAGTTTAGTTACTTTAAAAATACCTTTCAGTAGCTTAATTTCATTTTTCTTTCTTCTACAGGATTAAGAGAGGACGTGGATTCCCGCCAACGTTGGAAGGGCCATCCCTTCCCACTGTTTGCACTCTCTTCACTCTCTTCTTAGAATAATCTGGGTGCTTCGTGTTTTCCATTTTCTTTGTGGGATTGCATGATGTGCTAGTTGTCGTTATTAGGATTGCTAGTTGTTGCTATCTAGGATTGATGCTTGCTAGTTGTCGCTATTAGGACTGTTACAAGTTTTGTTGCTTTTTATTGTGTATGCATGTTCGTCGATCCCTGAACCCCGACCTATCCTTTGACCCTGATCCTGAGTGCCTCTATAGAATCTGTAGAACTCCTAGCAACCTGATCCCTGAAATCCATCCAATGGCAGACAATATGAACCTTGGGGATGGGAATAGTCTAAACCAGATTCCGGTAGTACCCCATACCCGTACCCTGCAGGACTATTACCGTCCCACCACCTACACTCTGCATCCGTTTACCTGACAATGTGGCTAACTTTGAGATTAAGCCCAACATCATCCAGATGCTGCCCACATACCATGGCCAACTCAATGAGAACCCCTACATGCATCTCCAAAACTTCCTAAAGGTTAACACCACCTTTAAACTCACACTATCTGATGACCAGGTGCGCCTTAGGTTGTTCCCATTCACCTTGAAAGATAGGGCCAAGGAATGGCTATACTCCCTTGAATATAACTCCATTTCCACTTGGGAGGAACTTCAGGCCGAATTCCTTAAGAAATATTTCCTTGTAGGGCGAACTAATAAGATCCGCCATGAAATCATCACCTTTACCTAGTTACCTAATGAACAATTTCATTAAAGCTGGGAAAGAATGAAGGCCCTACTCCGGTCCTATCCCCATCATGATGTGCCCAAATGACAATTAGTGCAGAGATTTCATGAGGGTGTGTGCAATCAGCACAAGACCCTAATAGATGCCTCTTGTGGAGGCACATTCATGAAGAAAACCCCAGATGATGCTTGGGATCTACTAGAGGACCTTAGCGAAAACTCGTTACACAGTGCCACCCTCTATAGATCTGAAGGCCATATGCCTGGTAGGAGTTAGGCATGTACAATGTCAAAGCCACCACGAGCCTAGAACACCAAGTGGCATCACTGACCAAGAGTTGACAGGTTTTTCTCTCATACACCACCTTATACCCCAACCTCTCAAGATGCCTGTGCCATTTGTGCCAGCCCTATGCACACTAAAGTTGACTGCCCCTCAATATCCCAGTATCCAGACCTTGTACAGGAGCACATCAACCTTGCACAAACCTATCCTAGAGCCAACAACCCCTACTCAAATACCTACAACCCGGGGTGGTGAAATCATCCAAATTTCACCTAGAAACAATCTAACCAGGGGCCCACCTTCAATCAGGCCATTCCAAAACCATGCCCAGCCTTACCAGCCAGCCATAGTTCCCTCATTTGGCCAAACCAACAAGAAACCATCCCTAGAAGACCAAATGAGCCATATGGTAGCCACCTTAACTGAGATAAAAGCTTATATAAAAGCTAAGATAGAATCCAGACACAGAGAGCTGAAAGACGAGCTAAGAACCCAGGCCCAGCTTATCCACTCACATATGCAATCCATAGCCAAGATAGAAACCCAGTTAGGACAACTGGCCTAGTCTACAAATCGTAGGGATGTAGGTACCCTGCCCAGCCAACCACAACAGAACCCGAGAGGCCAGTTTGCCGTAGAGAATTCCCATTATCCAAATGAGCATGTGCAAGCCACCACTACCCTGAGGAATGGTAAGCAAGTAGATAATCAGGTTAGGAACCCGTCTGTTGTGTTGAGAGTGAGGAAATTTCCCCAGAGAGACCTAAAGAACCCACTCCTACCAAGCCCATCCCAGTTAATCTCCCACCGACGCAGGATGCCCCTACTGAACCCACCAATGAAAAATCCTATATCCCTAGAGCTCTCTTCCCTCAATGCCTCAACAAACCCTCCCCGTTTAGTAAGTCCCATCAAAGAATGGAGGAAATGTTAGAGGTGTTCAAGCAAGTCAAGATAAACCTTCCCTTCTTAGATGCCATCAAACAAGTACCTGCCTATGCCAAGTTCCTGAAAGACCTGTGTACCCAAAAGAGGAAAGCCAAATCCAACATCACCCAAAAGGTCTTTCTGACTAACCAAGTAAGCTCTTTGCTAACCAGTGAAATGCCACCTAAATTTAAGGACCCAGGTGTTCCTGTTATTTCTATTGTCATAGGTGACCATACCCTTAGTCGAACTCTCTTGGATTTAGGGGCTAGTGTTAACCTTCTCCCATACTCCGTATACGAACAACTTGGTTTAGGAAAGTTACAGCCCACCTCAGTCACCCTTCAGTTAGCAGACAGATCCACTGATCATTTAAATATAAACCTTTGCAAGTGCACAAGGCAATTGTACTACGGCGAGTATAGAAAGGATTGTCGAACCTCAGGGATGGTTAAATATTAACTCAAGTAATTAATTCTAAAGAAAGTAATGAACTTTTGCTAATCTAACTGAGATTTAATCAATATGGAGAAGTATCAAGACAATGAATCCACCACTAGACATGTAATTACTACTCTTGATTATTATTACATGCAGATTGACATGATATGGTGACTTGTGTTGATGGTCAGACACACAGATCACAATGAATTCACTTGCATTCTTGGTAGGACACGAAAGTTCATCTACTATGGTGTAATCAATTTTATCCTTAATCGGGTATAAAATCAATCACAAACTTGTTATAATGTAATTAATCATATCCTTGGTCGGGCATAAAATCAATCACAATATCTAATTTCATTCATAATCAATCAAGTCTATGGTCAAGCACTCAAAAGAATACTCATAAAATTGCATTAAGCATGAATCATAATCAACTTTATAAAATTAAACTAACAAGAGCAACAATACACATCTAGGGCCTCATCTAGCCTTGAATGAAAGTTTAGTTACACATAGAAAGAAAGAAAAGAGAAGACTGTTTATGTAGATCTATCGTCATGAATCCTTCTTCTTCTTTCCTCCAAAAGACTCCTTCTCTTGCTCCTCTCTAGCTTCCAAAGTATGTTCTCTAGTAGCCAAAACGTTCTCATTTAAGGCCTATTTATATGTTTGAAGAGAAACCACGAAGTCCACTTCCAAATCCAAGTTGCAATAGGTCTAATTTCAATTTTCCGCATACAGCGATCGATCGTACGTATTGCCGATCGATCGTCTACCGATCGATCACAATTCCTTCGTTATTTTCTGCCGATCGGTCGTTCTGCCAATCGATGCCGTATGACTCCGATCGATTGTTGTTACTGTCTTGCACAGATCAAAAACTCCAGTAGATACGATCGATCGTTTTCTTCAATAACACTGTTTTGCCGCTCAGGTGATCGATCGCGTTGAATGGCCAATCGATCGTAGTTACAGTTCACAATCCTCAAATGGCTATAACTTTATGCTCCGAACTCCGAATTGCCCACAGTTAGTGGCGTTGGAAAGCTGACTTCTTGATATATCATCCATCTGCCAACCTAGAGGTGTTATAGAAGACATTCTTATAAGAGTTGACAGGATCTACTTCCCTGTCGATTTTATCGTTTTAGATATGGAACTTGTTGCCTACTCCAAATCCCATATTCCTGTTATCTTTGGACGTCCGTTCCTAGCCACAGTTGATGCCACAATTAACTGGAGGTCAAGGCTCATGAACGTCTCGTTTGGGAATATGAAAGTTAAGTTAAACATCTTTACCGCGTCCCAACAACCCTCTAGCGAAGCTGAGTGTCTGATAGTAGATGACCTACATGACCTAGTCCAGGAGTACCTTCCCTTTGTCGTACTTCAGGATGCTTTAGAGCATACCCTTTTCTATGACTAGCTAGATGCTTACGAGGGCACACCTGATCTTGAGGAAGTTCATCACCATTTAGTGGCTGCCCTACATCCTGGAACCACTAAAACCTTCCATAGAGTCCCCACCCACACTTGAGCTGAAACCCCTTCCTAGCTCGCTGAATATGCTTTTCTAGGACCCAACGATACCCTTCCTGTGATTATCTCCTCGAGCCTATCTAGTGCCCAAGAAGCCCAGTTGTTGGAGATCCTTACCACACACCAGAGAGCTATAGGATGGACAGTGGCTGACCTCCGAGGTATAGACCCCTCTGTGTGCATGCATAGAATAAACCTTGAGGACTAGGCAAAATCTTATAGGGAGGGGCAGAGACGGTTGAACCCTCACATGAGAGAGGTGGTGATGAAAGAGATAGTGAAACTTTTAGACGCAGGTATCATATATCCTATCTCCAATAGCTAGTGGGTGAGCCCCATCCAGGTTGTACCCAAGAAGTCGGGCTTAACTATGAAACAAAATGCTGAGGGTGAGCTTGTACCAGTGAGGGAAACCACGGGATGGCGGGTGTGCATTGATTATAGGAAGTTGAACTCCAATATCCGTAAAGACCATTTCCCTCTCCCATTCATTGATCAAATTCTAGAGAAGCTAGCTGGCCAGGAATTTTATTGCTTCCTAGATGGGTACTCGGGATATAATCAAGTGCCAGTTCTTCCAGGGGACCAGGAAAAGATGACTTTCACATGTCCCTTTGGTACGTTCGCATTTCGTAGGATGCCTTCTGGTCTTTGTAATGCCCCTGCCACATTTTAGAGATGCGTGATGTCCATTTTTTTCGATATGCTTAATAAATTTTTGGAAGTTTTTATGGACGATTTTTTGGTTTTTGGCGCTTGTTTTGATGATTGCTTGAACAACCTTATTTTTGTTTTAAAACGGTATAAAATGTCATTTCATGGTTCAACAGGGGATTGTGCTTGGACATGTTATATCAAAAAGAGGAATAGAGGTTGACAAGGCCAAGGTTGACCTGATTGCTAATTTACCACCACTTACATCAGATGCTGGGTTTTATCGTCGATTCATCAAAGATTTTAGCAAGATATCATGTCCCCTATGTCACCTTCTTGGTCAAGATGTGCCATTTGAATTTGATGAGTTGTGCAAAGATGCTTTTACAATATTAAAAACCCTCCTCTCTAGCTCCCCGATCATTAAGCCCCCTGACTATACACTACCCTTCAAGATAATGTGTGATGCATCGAATTTTGCTATAGGGGCAGTGTTAGGCCAACGCGTCAATAAAATTTCTCATGTTATTTACAATGCTAGCTAGACACTCAGTGATGCACAATTAAATTACACTACCACCGAAAAAGAGTTGCTTGTTGTTGTGTTTGCATTGGATAATTTCAGGTCATATCTCTTGGGCAGTAAGATCATCATCTTCTCTGATCATACAGCCTTGCGGTACCTTCTTTCCAAGAAGGATGCCAAGCCAAGGCTGATTCGTTGGATCTTACTCCTCCAGGAATTTGATTTTGAAATCAAAGATGACAAGGGTTCTGAAAATGTTGTGGCTGATCATTTATCCCGAATTCCTACCCCCGAATTGCTCAGCCACGAACCTTTGAGGGATTCATTCCCTGATGAGCAGCTCTTTGCTATCTCGACAACATCCCCACCTTGGTTTGCACATATTGTGAATTATCTTGCTGTGGGTTAAATCCCAACCTTTTGGTCTAAACATGATAAAGACTTATTTTTCTCACGAGTCAAACATTACTACTGGGATGACCCTAACCTGTTTAAGATATGTGCTGATCAAGTCATAAGACGATGTGTTCCCGAGAGTGAGTTTCATAGCATCCTATCTTTTTGTCACTCTCATGCCTGTGGTGGACACTTCGGTGGAAAGAAAACTGCGGCCAAAGTACTTCAAAGCTATTTTTATTGGCCAACTCTATTTAAATTCGCCTATGCTTATTTTCAATCTTGTGAAAGGTGTCAAAAACTTGGAGCCTTGTCTAAAAGGAATATGATGCCCTTAGAACCTATTTTGATTGTTGATTTATTTGATGCATGGGGTATTGATTTTATAGGACCTTTTCTACCATATTTTGGTCATAAATATATTCTTGTTGTTGTTGATGATGTGTCTAAGTGGATTGAAGTTATTGCCACTAGGACCAATGACCATAAAGTTGTGTTGGATTTTCTGAAATCTAATATTTTTAGCAGGTTTGGAACTCCTCGAGCTATTATTAGCTATGGAGGTTCTCATTTTTGCAACAGGTCTTTTGAGGCTCTTCTCAAGAAATATTATGTTACCCATAAGGTTACCACTCCATATCATCCTCAGACAAGTGGACAAGTGGAGGTCTCAAATCGCCAAATCAAGTAGATTATTGAGAAGACGGTTCACCCCGATAGAAAGGATTGGTCCTTCTGTTTGAATGATACATTATGGGCTTATCGGACAGCATTCAAGACACCTATTGGCAAGTCTCCTTACAAATTGGTATAGGGCAAAGCTTGTCATTTACCGGTTGAGTTGGAACACCAGGCTTATTGGGCTATTAAGGTCTACAACTTTGATATGGATAAAGTCGGTGAACAACGGAAACTCCAACTGAGTGAGTTAGAGGAGATGCGATTTGATGCATATGAGAATGCCAAACTCTATAAGATGAGGACCAAGGTTTTACATGACAAGATGATATCTAGAAAATCCTTTCAGCCAGAGCAGAAAGTGTTACTCTACAATTCTAGGCTAAACTTATTCCCTAGAAAACTGCATTCTCAGTGGTATGGGCCGTACATTGTGAAACATGTCTAAACCCCATGGAGCTGTTGAGATTCATAATCCAAAAGATGGGAGTACATTCAAGGTCAATGGTCACCAATTGAAAGCTTATCTCAAGATTGTTGCAGACATGGATGCATTGACTATCTATTTGGCTGATCCAGTCGCTACTAATTGATGATTGGCTCAGTCTGGCTAAAGACGTTAAACTTAGCGCTTGGTGCGATGCAACCCATGTATTCAGGTGTATTCTCTCCTCTTCTTATGTTCTTTGTTATATGATCATCATCATTTTTATATCTTGTTCACATTGAGGACAATGTTCATAATAGGTTTGGGGGAGGGAATATTGTTTGGAAAAAAATTAAAAAATAAAAAATCATAAAAATTTGATTAGTTTTTAGGTTGTTTGTTAGTAGTTTTTCATAGGTTTTGATAGTTTATCCCGTATAATGCATGCTTCAATTCTTAAGTGATTAATTTGCATTGGAAGTGTGAGTAAGTATACTGGAGGATAGATACACTTAACTGGCATACCTTTCTGTCACAGTCCCCTTGGAACAGGTGCTTGAGCTAAGAAAACTCACTCACACACATTAGTACATAAAGTAATGCTATTTAGAGATTTGTTGAATGCTAATTTACAGTGGGATGTCTTTAGTCAGAGTCATTGGATGATGTGTAGTTATCTGTTGAGCTTAAAATATCATGATAGACCATTTACTTGGCTATGGCAAGGGCTTTGAACCAGAAATAGGTTGAAAGTATCATACAATCTGGATAGAATAAAGATGCTTGAAAATATATGCTAAAAAAAATTAAAAACCAAATGAAAGAAAGGGGTTGTTTGACTATTGTAGGATTAACTTAGGCTGATGCTCAGGCCCGAAATGGTCTACTTAAAACCTAATGCCCTAAGCCAAATCCGTTGGGAGTCATTGGCCTGAGTCATTGCTAAACCTAAGCATCTTGAAGTCAGGCCTTACATAGTCCTATTAAAAAAAAGTCTATGGTGTATTATCCTCTAAAATCTAGAATGTTGGACCCGAATGAGGCGCGTAGATTTGTGCTATCATGAACCTAACGATTACGATGACTATCTAGATTTTGATGTTTTTTGGTTAATGGGTAACACTGGTTCTGTATAAAACAGAAATTTAAAATGTATTGCTACAATGTTCTACACTTTTACTATTTATGTTAGCATGTTATATCATATTGAACAGAAATTTCTAAGATGAAAGTGTGGAATAAAACTACTTACTTGAAGGTTTCTATATTCCTGTTGATTATGAACCAAGTATGTGTAGTTAATTTTCTTAAGAATATCTTTCTGTTATAGTCCTCTTGGAACAGGTGCTTAAAGCTAAGAAAACTCACTCACACACACTAGTACATAAAGTAATACAATCTAGAGATTTGTTGAATGCTAATTTACAGTGGGATGTCTTTAGTCAGAGTCATTAGGTGATATGTGGTTGTCTGTTGAGCTTAAAAGATCATGATAGACCATTTACTTGGCTATGGCAAGGGATTGGAAGTATAATACAGCTTGGACAGAATAAAGATGCTTGAAAATATGAATGCTGAAATAAAAAAAAATGAGAAAATAAAAGAAAGGGGCTGCTTGACTATTATAGGATTAACTTTGCTGATGCTCAGGCCCGAAGCGGTCTATACTTAAAACCTAATGCCCTAAGCCAAATTGGTTGGGAGTCATTGGCCTGAGTCATTGTTAAACCTAAGAATCTTGAAGTCAGGCCTTACATAGTTTTATTAAAAACAAAAAAAAAAGTCTATGGTGTATTATCCTCTCAAATCTAGAATGTTGGACCCGAAGGAGGCGCGCATGCATTTGTGCTATCATGAACTAAAAGATTATGATGATTATGTAGATTCTGATGTTCTTTGGTTAATGGGTGACACTGGATCTGTGTGAAACAGAGATTTAGAATGTATGACTACAATGTTCTATGCTTTTTACTATTTACAGGTTTGTTTGTTTTGTAGTGCTTTATTTTGTTTTGTTTGAACTTAGGTTAATTAGGTTTATAAATACATGTTTGTGGGTAGCATGGTTGTAAACCCTCACGAGACACAACTCGTCCTACTAGGGCCACCTAGAGGTTTAATGCCTTGTTGCATACGCTCAATGCAATCGTGTTCCCTACGAAAGTGGTATTTATTTTTCTACTTTACCTTTGTTTATGCATTAGTTATTTAGTTGTTTGTTTAATTTTGTTTTGTTCTATTTTACTAGGGACTAGCAAAATGTAGGTTTGGAGGTATGATCTATACATGAAATATGCATTTTGTTATCTTCTAAGCTTATGTTTATGATAATGCTTGATTACAATTACTATTACTTTAATATAGTTTTTTGTTTTTGTAGGAAACAAGAGCAAGATACAGAAATGAAGTGAAAATAGACTTCAAAGATTAAATCATCATAACTTTGCGTGCATATCTCTGATTGGACTGATTCAAGCTTTTCAAGAAGTCACCTTTCCAATGCCACCAACCACACACAATTCAGAGTTCGGAGAAGAAAGTTATAGCTATTTGAATATTATGAACCATACTTACGATCAATCGGCATTTATACGCGATCGATCGCCAGAGCCGAAAACAGTGTATCCAATGAAACGATCGATCGGCCATCAAAACGATCGATCGTATCTACTGGAGTTTTTAGATCCACACATTGCAGTAAACATGATCGATCGGTATAAAAGTAATCATTCGGCTAACGGACGATCGGAGCGACAACATTGAATTTAACGAAGGAAAGTGAGCGATCGATCGGTTTGTGCGGCAAAACCTAAATCTAGCCTATTTTGATTCGGATTTGGAAGGGGACTTCGTGGTTTCTCTTCAAACATATAAATAAGTCTTAATGGAGAACATATTGGGCATTAGAGAATAGATCTTGAGCTATATTGGAGGCTAGAAAAGAGCAAGAGAATGAGTCTTTTGGAGCCAAAGAAGAAGGATTCATGACGATGGATCTATATAAACAGGCTTTTCTTTTCTCTCTTCCTATGTGTAACTAAATTCCTTGTCAAGGCCAGATGAAGCCCTAAAGATGTTTATTGCTACTCTTATTAGTTTCATTTAATAAAGTTGATTATGATTCATGCTTAATGCGATTTCATGAGTATTCTTTTGAGTGCTTGACCATAGACTTGATTGATTATAAATGGAATTAGATATTGTGTTGATTCTATGCCCGACCAAGGATAGGATTAATTACATTATAAGAGGTTTGTGTTGATTCTATGCCCGATCAAGGATAGGATTGATTACATAATAGTGGATGAACTTTCGTGTCTGACTAAGAACGTTAGTGAATTCATTAGTGATTCGTGTGTCCGACCAAGAACATGAATTATTATATCATGTCAATCTGCATGTAATAATAATCAAGAGTAAGAATTGCATGTCTAGTGGTGGATTCATTGCCTTGATAATTCTCTCCATTGATTAATCTTAGCTTAGATTAGTTAAAGTTCACTGCTTTCCTTAGAATAATTAAAAACTGCAATTTTTCTCTTGAATTTGGTAAAGTATTTAACCGTCCCTGTGGTTCGACAACCCTTTCTATACTCGCCGTAGTACAATTGCCTTGTGCACTTGCAAGGGTTTATATTTAAACGATCAGATGTACATAATATTTTATGAATTCGGACAAACAAAATAGCCAACTCAAATCCAGTCCATGTACACATCTACAATATCTCAATTAGAATGACAATAAATAAAGTTACAAAGGCTCTCTTGATCTTAAATTAAATAATAAAAGTTAAATTACATTCTACAAATCTATCATGCATTCTCGCTTCTCACAACTCTAATTCATTAATACTCAGTGGGATTGACTAACAATAATACAATAGTTCATTGTAGGTAATATCATTATTAATATCAATACATTAATATTTTATATATTCATTTAATGTGAACAACCGCATTGCCAACTACGTATACTCTATGGCACTTAGATTTCTCCTGGGAGTTCTTTCATGTTCTAATACTTTCTAAGGTTCCTGAAACTATTTATCTACCTCTTCTACTTACATTTGTCATATTTCAAGGATGCTCTACCCTATACCTCGATTTATTGTCAAGGTGCTCCTCATATGTTTTATTATCTTGTGGAATTATATATGCTATATCGTTTCATGTTCTATTCTCTTGTGAAAGTAACCCCGATGTTTCTACCTTCTTCATTCGACTTCTATCAGCCACATTCGACAAAGCGTACTATAAACTTCGTTATAATCCTGCATGTGTTCTTGATCTCTTGTGGATCTACGCCCTCAAGACGGTTAACCTTGATACAAAGTTTGTGCCTTCCAACTAACACATTGCTCTTGTAGCATGTGGATTCTTCTTCAAATTCCAACCTTCATGGTCGAAGTGACTACTCGGAGAGAAGGACATACTTACTCCTTCCATTCATGTTTTGATCTTGAACCATGGATGATCGACTTTCATTCTCACCCTAAAATGAGACTTCATGTTTACTACATTATGCTGCAACCTCTTTTGTTACTACATTCCTTCTACTCAATGGCACATATCTTTCTACATGTTATGTCTAATATTTGGACTCTTCTTAGTTCTATACTACGCGCTTCTAGATCATTCCCGTCTCTATCCTCTATTGCAAACATATTAAGCACTAACTCTTCAATACATAGAAGAGACTACTCAAATACAACAACTTGTATTTTCATTCCTACATTTAATTCTAGCATCAATAAGCAAAGACTATTAATCCATCATTCATTTCTAATTGTCATTACAACTCTAAAAGGTACTCACCTTACTTGATTCTATTCTATTTTTCTGCAGGCATATTCATTGACAATCCATCATCGACAAATACTCTTGTCGGTGGATAGTAATCGGTGATTAGATGAACTATATCTTTAAGTTCCATCATTTATCCTTCTATTTATATTATTAAAATATTTATTTTCTTAAGGCACAACATGTTTTAACTTGTTTTCATACATACTACTTCTTTCTACTTATTGTTGGATTTCACCGACACAATATTCAATGACAACTGACTTGTCATTGGCCGCTTGTCATAGGATCTTACAGAATAATTTCAAATTTTCATTCAACTTATACTTCTTCAACTTTAAATCCAATCCTACTTCCACAGTGAACATACTTCTTATCAATAGCTAACGAACTAGACTATTCAGTTCAACGACAACTGTCAACAACAAGATATTTGTCGTTGGCTACTTGTCGTAGACTTGAACAGAGAACAAAACTTGATGAGATAGAATTCCACTTCTCTGTTAGGTTATTCCTTCATTCAAATACTAATTCAAGACAAGTAAAAGCATAACAAGCATTCTGTTTATGGCAATATAATCAAGATTTTTCAGAGGATCGGGGTGGAAAGATGGTCCACTAGTGCTGGGGTTCAGTCAAGCGCCAGGGTCGGAGGAGTGTCTGGCGCCAAGTTGTGCCTGGGTGCCAGAGCATAGGTTCACGAGGGTGTAACCTAGGTGCAACTCGAGTATATTGTCTAAAGGGTAAGTTCAACATACAAAAAATTGGTATGAGTCATTTTAGGAAACCGGCCTAAATTAGCAAAGTTTAGCTGCCTAATTGGATTTTTGCTATGTCATGTGATTTGATATGTTGGAATGTATGTGATGCATTAGAATTGTATTTATCGATGATTCGAGTTAGGCAGGTTAACCCGGGTGCGAGAACTAGCTCAGGCGCTGAGGCTGGCCTGGCGTTAGGGCCTATGGTCACCTGATGCCAGGCTGTGGGGCCATGTGCCAGGGTGGAGTCGAGACACATGATGGGACATGTGTGGGTGAGACGAGGTGGTTAACGCATGTGGTACATGGGATATATGAGTTGGTGTAGTGTATAATGTACGCGGAATGTTGGAGGAACCAGAATACGAGACACGTGCTTGATGCCAGATGCACCAGAGCGCCAAGACACGTGGACGTTAGAGAGAGGGACGTCCTGGCATGTGTCACGTGGCATAGATATGGAAAATCTTGGTCGTTAGAGAGAGCGAAATCTGTAGTAAAGCAGGAAACAAATCAAATCGGGTGGTGATATTTATATGAGCAAATCATGGAAGATGAGAGAATATTAAGGAGATCAGTTACAGCCAATCAAAAGAAAGAAACCAAATTGGTATGGGACGTCCAAGAGAAGCAAGATAGGATTAGACAGTTTCCTAATTGGGTGATTGAATCAATCGAGAGATTTGGTTCTAGATTTGATCTCAAATCCAAATTGATTTGAGACATTAATGGGAAGGGACGTTGATCGTTTAAATATAAAACCCTTGCAAGTGCACAAAGTAATTGTACTACGGCGAGTATAGAAAGGGTTGTCGAACCTCAGGGACAGTGAATACTTTACCAAACTCAAGAGAAGAAAAGATGTAGTTTAATTAATTCTAAAGAAAACAATGAACTTTAGCTAATCTAACTAAATTACTGGGATTAAATCAATATGGAGAATATCAAGGCAGAGAATCCTCCACTAGACATGCAATTACTACTCTCAATTATTATTAAGCATAAGTTAATATGATATAGTAACTTGTCTTCATGGTCAAACACACAAATCACAATGAATCCACTCACGTTCTTGGTCGGACACGAGAGTTCATCCATTATAAATTATTGTAGCAAATTCTATCCTTTGTCGGGCATAGAATTATCATTTGGGCTAATGATCCTATCCTTGGTCAGGCATAGAATTAACACCAGCCTACTTTTAGCTAGGCACATGAATTAAAAATATCTAATTTCATTCATATCAATCAAGCCTATGGTAAAGTACTCAAAAGAAACTCATGAAATAGCATTAAGCATGAATCATATCAACTGTATAAAATTAAACTATCAAGAGTAGCAATACATATCTAGGGCTTCATCTAGCCTTCAATAAAAGTTTAGTTACACATACAATGAAAGAAAAGAGAAGCCTGTTTATATAGATCCATCGTCATGAATCCTTCTTCTTTTTTGCTCCAAAAGACTCTTTCTCTTGCTCCTCTCTAGCCTCCAAAGGGACTCAAACTCTATTCTCTGGTAGCCAAAATGTTCTCCCTTAAGGCCTATTTATAAGAGTGAAAGAAAACTACGAAGTCCCCTTCCGAATTTGAGTCAAAATAGGGCTTATTTCAGTTTACCGCACACGGCAATCGATCCCTCCGTATTGCCGATCGATCGCTTCCCGATCGATCACCATTTCCTTCGTTATTTTCTGCCAATCAATCGCTGTGGCGATTGATGCCGTGTGATTCCGATCGATCGTAGTTACTGTATGTGTAAATCCAAAAACTCCAATAGATACGATCGATCGTGTTGATGTCCGATCGATCATTTCCTTCAATAACATTGTTTTGCGGCTCAGGCGATCAATCGCGTTGAATGGCCGATCGATCGTAGTTACTGTTCATGAATTTCCAATGGCTATAACTTTCTGCTCCGAACTCGGAATTGTGCATAGTTGGTGGCGTTGGAAAGTTGATTTCTTGAATTTTAATGTAAAGCTTGAATCAGTTCCATCAGATATATGCAAACGAAGTTATGATGATTTAACCATTGAAGTGCATTTTCTCCTCATTTTTGTATATTACTCTTGTTTCCTACAAAAACCAAAAACTATATTAAAGTAGTAGTAATTCTAATCAAACACTAGCATAAACATAAGTTTAGGAGATAATAAAATATATATTTTATGTGTAGATCACACCCCCAAACCTACATTTTGCTAGTCCCAAATAAAATAAAACAAAATAAAATCAAACAAACAAAGTAAAGAAAATAATGCATAAAAGTAAACACCACTTTCGTAGGGAACACGATTGCATTGAGCATATGCAACAAGCCATTAAACCTCTAGGTGTCCTTAGTAGGACAAGTTGTGTCACGTGAGGGCTTGCAGCCATGCTACCAACAAACATGTATTTATTAACCTAATTAATCTAAGTATAAACAAAATAAAAAAAATTAAAACATTGCAAAGCACACAACCTATTATCCCGAAAAATGCAAATTATAATGCTTAAGAAAATTAACTACACGTACTTGGTTCATAATCAACAGGAATATAGAAACCTTCAAGTAAGTGGTTTTATTCCACACTTTCATCTTAGAAATTTCTGCTCAATATGATATAACATGCTAACATAAATAGTAAAAGTGTAGAACATTGTAGCAATACATTCTAAATTTCTGTTTTATACAGATCCAGTGTTACCCATTAACCAAAGAACATCAAAATCTACATAGTCATCGTAATCTTTAGGTTCATGATAGCACAAATCTACGCGCCTCATTCAGGTCCAACATTCTAGATTTTATAGGATAATACACCCTAGACTTTTTTTAATAGGACTATGTATGGCCTGACTTCAAGATGCTTAGGTTTAGCAATGACTCAGGCCAATGACTCCCAACCGATTTGGCTTAGGGCATTAGGTTTTAAGTAGACCGTTTCGGGCCTGAGCATCAGCCTAATTTAATCCTACAATAGTCAAGCAGCCCCTTTCTTTCATTTGGTTTTTAATTATTTTTTTAGCATATATATTTTCAAGCATCTTTATTCTGTCCAGACTGTATGATACTCTCAACCTATTTCCGGTTCAAAGCCCTTGCCATAGCCAAGTAAATGGTCTATCATGATATTTTAAGCTCAACAAATAACTACACATCATCCAATGACTCTGACTAAAGACATCCCACTGTAAATTAGCATTCAACAAATCTCTAGATGGCATTACTTTATGTACTAATGTGTGTGAGTGAGTTTTCTTAGCTCAAGCATCTGTTCCAAGGGGACTGGGACAGAAAGGTATGCTCAGTTAAGTGTATCTATCCTCCAGTATACTTACTCACTCTTCCAATGCAAATTAATCTCCTAAGAATTGAAGCATGCATTATTACAGGATAAACTATCAAATCCTAATAAAAATACTAACAAACAACTTAAAAATTACTCAAACAAATTTAACTTTTTTTATTTTCCTTTTCTGATTTTACAATGAAGCACATCCTTTCCCCCAAACCTAATATAAGCATTGTCCTCAATGCACAACAAAAGATAAAAATACAATGATCTTATAAAAGTAAAGGAGAAAGAGGAAGGAAAACACTAGAGGAAGTGGACTAGAAATCCCGATCATCACCATCACCACCGCCCGGAGGAGTGAAACGCCATTCATGAAGGAAATCGACGATGGAGTCGAGGCGTTTCGTCATAGCCTGCTGAGAATCCTTAAGCTCCTGTTGTCCGGCTCTAATCTCCTGCACATGGCCAGTGAGATCGGTGATCTGCTGGTGCATAGTCGTCGAGGGTGGCTGTTGAACAGGCTGACCCTCGGGTATCTCGGCGTGCTCCCCATGACCCATAGCCACTTGCGTCGTGTATGGCCCATCATACGGTTATACGCATCAACTCCAATGGGCCCCAGTCCATGAGTCCAATGGGCCCCAGTTCATGAGATACTCTAGAATGATCAGGAAAATGCACTCCATGGGTGTGAAATACTAGTTCTAAAATGTGGGGATACGGTAACCTCTCATCTTTTCGGCCCACCAACATTTGCTTCATCCGGCCAAAGACGAATGAAGGCAAGTCAAGATCATGGCGCTGAGTATCATCGCCAAATACATAGAGCAAATCAGTCATGGTTCAGTCGACTTTCTCCTTCCGGGCCGACCATACATCATGCTATAGAATCAAGAAGGCGAAGCAACACTTAGATCGCATGCTGATGGCGGCCAGGTATGTCGAGGTCCCATGCCCTACTGAAGATCCCGTCAACCGACCTATGGCATTGCGGTAGGGAGGAAACTGATATCGATCAAAATCGGGGTGATGAGTTGTACCTCTATCACACCCCATGGCACTAGAAATATCGGCTACACAGACCCGAATGGGAGTACCACATACTACACTCTGGATGGTCACCCGTTCTGGATCATCATTATCATCAATGGTGCCATTTGCATAAAACTCCTGAACCGGATCCTCATGGACCATCGCATACGCATTCTACCTCTTGGTAGCGATATGGGTGAAATAGTTCACCCAATCCGGTCGTTCCTCGATCCATCGCTGCGTCGGAAGGTCGGGAATGTAAGGGTTCAGGACCACCTGCCTCTCATACTGGATGGGTCGTGGCTGTGGAGAAGGTTCAGGTGGAGGAGTGGAAGGAACAGGGCGTGACGAAGATGCCTCACCCCTAGGGCGTTTCTGAGCAGCCGTCTTCTGAGGCATTGTACCTGAAAACCAAAGATAAGAGTGAAAATCAAAGCAAGGTACAAAATTTGCAGCATGTAAATTCAAGCTTAAACATCACAACAAACATGTAACAGCAGATGACACAAATAGTAAATCCACTTCACAATTTTCGAATTTTTTTTTTTCAGAAAATAAGAATGAAGTTCCTAAAATAGAAAAATAAAAAAATCTTTTCGATGAAAACACAGTAAATCAAAAGGGTTCACTATGCATATAAATCGTGTTTACTGTGATATACATCGGAAATCTAACTTCAGATTTTTTATTTTTTATTTTTTTATAGCAGAACACCGTTCACCGTAAGAACACAAAGCCTAAAAATTAGGAAAACACCTAAAATCGAAGAATCAGAAGTGGAAATTCATACACAATCATCGCAATAGTCTATATAAGAGCATGTATAAGACTAATTTCAAAAATATCTACTAGAAAGCAAGAAAAATCAAGCTTTTGAGTTTCGGCTTATCGGAAGAAAAGTGCGTAATTGCGAGGAAAAGAGAGGGAAATCGCAAAAACAGACACCGGATCTGGATTCTACGTGCAAAAATCAGTCGGTGGCCGGAGTTTCAGCTCAAACAAGGGTCAGAAACGGCGGCGGCGAGTGGAAATAGATTTCTCTCACCGCAGCCGTTCAGATTTTAAACGCAAGGTAGACGACCCACGATCGATCGCATATGTAGCCGATTGATCATTTTATAAAATACAAAACAGCACCCGTCAGATCGTAGATGAACGGCGTCAGTGTATCGCCTGGTGATCGATCGTCCAGATACGGCGTCGATCGCACATCGACGATCGATCGTATCTACTGTTCTTCGATTTTTTTTTAAGCATATCCTCTCCCCCAAACCTAATTTGTATATTGTCCCCATTGTACAACAAATGAAAAATGGCGATGAAAACAAAACAAACAGGAGAGAATACACCTGAATACGTGGGTTGCCTCCCACCCAGTGCTAAGTTTAACATCTTCAGCCAGACTAGACTGCGATCATGTATTCAACTTATCCAGGATCTTTCAATCCAACATTCAGGCCATCTGTGGTCCTACTGCGCACATTAGGGTTAATGAAAGAAATCGCAAGTGGATATTAGAATAAATCCATGGAGGTGCACCATCCACCAAAGTATCAATCATATGAACTGCATAAGAATCATCTGGCAGTGAATGTTATTTTTCAGCATTAAAAACATTT
Source organism: Houttuynia cordata (assembly GCA_039654745.1). Classification (NCBI taxonomy): domain Eukaryota; kingdom Viridiplantae; phylum Streptophyta; class Magnoliopsida; order Piperales; family Saururaceae; genus Houttuynia; species Houttuynia cordata. The sequence goes on along the minus strand of CM077508.1, from coordinate 12,597,494 downwards.
AGTTTGACATTTAAATTGCCAAAGGACAATTTCAGCACCCCATCCTGACAATTTATAATAGCATTGGATGTCGCCAAGAATGGACATCCCAAAATTACTGGAATCTGACTACCAATATTTGGTATAGGTTGTGTATCTAAGACAATGAAGTCCACAGGGAAGAAAAATTTATCAACCTGCACCAAAACATCTTCAAGAACACCACGGGGAACTTTAATGGATCGGTCTGTAAGTTGTAGTGTTATGGCAGTCGGTTTTAACTCTCCCAACCCAAGTTGCTCATACACAGAGTAAGGCAACAAATTGACACTCGCACCCAAGTCTAACAATGCCTTGTTCACAGTATGGTTCCCTATCACACATGAAATGGTTGGACATCCTGGGTCCTTATATTTCTGTGGAAGGTTATGTGTCAATAGGGAACTCACCTGCTCAGTAAGAAAGACCTTTTTAGTCACATTAGATTTGGCTTTGCACTTTTAAATACAAAGGTCTTTCAGGAACTTGGCATAGGCAGAGACTTGTTTAATGGCATCTAGCAAAGGAAGATTAACCTTAACCTGCTTGAACACCTCGAACATCTCCTCCATCTTTTGGTGGGATTTATTGAACGGGGAGGGTTTGTCCAGGCATTATGGGTATGGTGCCCTAGGAATATAAGATATTTCTTTCTAGGCCTCGGGTTGGTCATCTTGCTGATTTTTAGAACTAACATGTATGGCCTTGATGGAATTAAGTTCTCTTTCTATCACAGGGGACATTTTATCACTTGAGGGACCAATGGACAAATCCCAAACCTGATTGTCAACTTGCTTACCACTCCTCAAGGTGGTTATGGCTTGCACTTGTTCAGGGAGGGTAATGGGAGGCCTCAGCTACAAACTTGCCTCTAGGGTTTTGTTGGGGTTGGCTCGGCAAGGTCCCTGCTTCTCTACTGTTCATGGATTGGGCCAGTTGTCCTAATTGGGTTTCTATCTTGGCAATAGATTGTGTATGGGAATGGACCAGCTAGGCCTGGATTCTTAGCTCTGCTCGTATCTGTCACGCCCCGAAATCCCATACCTCGAACGGAGTGCGGAAGCCAATCAATGATATACATTTGGAGGTAGAGAATCTCGGGCGCGAGACCGAACTGTCGAATTAACCACCAATTACGATCATCTCAAAAGGATGTGTAATCGGTCATGCCCATAATCAGTGCAATACACATACAAACATTAATGAATACTATGGAATGGAAATTTACTTAATAATACTGGTAATCCATTTAAGAAAGTCAAATCAAATAAACCTATAAATCTATGGCACACAATTGCCATTAAATGTCATAAGCATCAAAATAAGCAAAGCAAATAATATAAACTCTAAATCTTCACGGCTCCTGCGACCGCTTCACTACTGCAACTTCTTGAACTCAAATTCCATTTGCGCCTGCATCAGAGGATGCATGAGTATTTCATAGAAACACTCAGTAGGATGTAAAAACCCACTGAATAAGGACAAACAATATGAATAGGATAAGAATAACAAAGGTTTATGAAGATGCCGCAATATCGGGACTAAACCTAGGATTTATACACCTGAAAGGTTAGTCAATAATAATTCCAACCCGCAAGTAAGGAAAACAACAATAAGGCTCCTACTACACATATGAGTAAGGAGGGAATGATAATCATATTAAAAAGCTCCAGACATTAAAAGTGAAAGGAGTACAATTTCTGCTCGCTGAACCGATCACCCGCAAGTGACTATACCAGAACCACCCTAGGGGTCCTCTTTTTGGAACCCTGCCATGCGTCTAGGATGCTGGCCCCACCAGTGCTTACGGACACGATGGGCGGAGACTGATGACCTTCCGTAATGTCAACAATCTAACGTACGTATGTTGCCTCTTTTTGGGCAGTGTGGAACTGCAGTACCACGAATATTAGTGACCCCGCAAGATCAAGCAATGGCATAATTTGAGCATACTATGAATCCACTTCCGGAGAAATCCCGCAAGACCTCTAGTGGAGGAATCAATCAAATAATCATGATGAATAATAATTCAAAGAAATAGAGGCCGCAACGCTCTAACCACATAAGGTGTCAATCACCGGAACAGACTCACATACAGAGTATAAGTGGGAACGTCACACAAAGAGAATAACACAATCCATACATACGTTCATGCTCAGCCCTAGATGGAAATCATATAGGTCTTATTGAAATATATAAATCAGAGACAAGGTATTAATGAGTCCTAGATGATTTGGATTCCAAATGGAACCTCAAACCGACACAAACGCTTTATCTTCAAATACACGATTACGGTATTCTTAACATAGGTATCACCTATCTATCATATTAACCATAACCCAACCTTACTGTGATAATCATAAGAATATAGTCTAGTATTAGTTACTAGCACGTCATATCATCTTCACATCTTATTAAGTGGTTTTACTTAAGTACATAGTATTTTCACTTAGATTCTGCTCACTGTCTTATGCACAACAGTCCCCTTCCGGCGACTCCCAGACACTGTACAGTTAATATTATCTTCTGAAATTTTTACTGAGAGTACCCTTATGAGTCTAGTTTCTAACCCCACCGGTTTTATATTTTTCTGATATCATATGAATTAGTTATGAATTATTCACTGTCGACTGTCCGTGCAGAAACAGTTCTGGCCGAAAGTGAGAAACTTGATTAAACTTTAATTAACTTATACCGTACCACTTATAGATGATATTATACTCATGATAGATGATAGTACTCCCCTCCTAGATCAATTACAGATCCTGGAATTAACTAGAATTACAAAAAGATTCCCTTTTTATCATGTTTCTCCCCATATAACACAACCTTAGACCAAATATCTTTCAATTAAGTCGATTTAAGCAAATCGATCATTAAAGCATAAGACTCAATCATTAGACATCATAATCAGAACAATATCAGAACTTTTATCTTCTGTAATAATTAATAAAGCATCCATCTTTGATGTGATTTACCATCTAGACATGAAGCATGAAGGCATATATGCATGTATCGCAATACACATGGAAAGACAAGACATAAATCATTAATCCCGCAAGATTCAAAGCAATACTCCAAGAAAATCAGTAAGAATACTCATCATATAATGTGAGAAAAGAATAAGAAGAGAGGGAAAAACCATCCTACTCTTTATCACCAAAAGACGTCGCCTTTCTATGCGATGTTCGTCTCCTCCGCTTCCTTCAAAGTTTCCCGATCCAAGCTCTTGAGCAATTCCCACTAGAAGAGGTCTTCTAAGAGAGGGATGAACGTGGGAAGGAGAGGGGAAAGCCTCTGGACGTTCTAGGGTTTAGTTTTCAAAAGCACAAGCCTAGACTCTATGGGTTTATATAGAGTTTTTAGAAGATCTTTGCCCAATTAATTCTACCATATCTTGGGCACTTTCCACCAATGGGAGAGTCCCTAAATCACCCTAGGAACGTGCAATATAAGTTTAGTTAGGATATGACATCTTTCCCAAACAAATCCGCCTCAAAATTAGGTTAGAATTCGCCAAACCGCAACTGGCGATCGATCGTGCAATACGGCGATCGATCGTCCTGCGCTGTTTACAAACTGCGCGATGGCGCCGATCGTAGCCGATCGATCGTGTTCCATAAGCCGATCGATCGTTTTCAGCGCGATCGATCGTGATTATTCAATTTCCCATATCTTTTTACTCCGAACTCCAAATCACACAAAATTGGTGTCGTTGGAAAGCTCTTCTCACCAACTTTAATTTAAACAAAGCATCACACGGTCAAATCAATCATTAAGAGGGTCAAATTTCAGTTTTAAGATACTTACTAATTTTCCGGATGTTACAGTATCTCCTTCTGTTCAGTTTTAATCTCGATTAAGTGTGAAGGGAGCATTTGACTCATTTGGCTCATCTGGTCTTCTAATGAAGGTCGCCTATTAGATTGGCCAAAGGAAGTTGGAGCAGGTTGGTAGGACTAGGTCTGGCTTTGGAATTCTGGTCTTGGGGCTGGATTTAAAGCTGGCCCCTGGTCAGGTTATTTCCAGACAAAATTTGGAAGATTTTGCCACCCCGGGTTATAGGTATTTAAATAGGGGTTATTGGCTCTAGGGTATCCTTGTGCAAAGTTGGCATGCTCCTGTACAAGATTTGGAGACTTAGGGGCTGAGGGACAGTCGACTATAGTGTGCATAGGGCTGGCACAAATGGCACAGGCATCTTGAGAGGTTGGGGTATAAGATGGAGTCTGATAGAAAAACCTGTCAAATCTCTCGGTCAGAGATACCACTTGGTGTTCTAAACTGGTGGTGGCTTTGACATCGTACATGCCTCCCCTTGGGGTACTCCTACCAGGCATATGACCTTCAGATCTATGGAGGGTGGCACTGTGTAACGAGTTTTCGCTCAGGTCCTCTAGTAGATCCCAAGCATCATTCGGGGTCTTCTTCATGAATGTGCCTCCACAAGAGGCGTCAATTAGGGTCTTGTGCTAATCGCACACACCCTCGTGAAATTGTTGAACTAATTGCCACTTGGGCACATCATGATGTGGGCAGGACCGGAGTAGGGCTTTCATCCTTTCCCAACTTTCATGGAATTATTCATTAGGTAGTTGGGTAAAGGTGATGATTTCATTTCGGATCTTATTACTCCACCCTACAGGGAAATATTTCTTAAGGAATTCCGCCTGAAGTTCCTCCCAAGTGGAAATAGAGTTGTGTGCAAGGGAGTATAGCCATTCCTTGGCCCTGTCTTTCAAAGTGAATGGGAACAACCTAAGGCATACCTAGTCATCAGACAGTGTGAGTTTGAAGGTTGTGTTAACCTCCAGGAAATTTTGGAGATGCTTGTAGGGGTTCTCATTTAGTTGGTCATAGTATGTGGGCAGGATCTGGATGGTGTTTGGCTTAATTTCAAAATTAATCACGGTTGCAGGCAGTGATACAGGAGGGGGAGGTGTAAGCAATGGGACGGTAGTAGTCTTGCAGGGTACGGGCATGGGACATTAGTAGATTCTGGTTTAAGCCATTCCCACCCCAAGGTTCATGTTATCCACCATTGGATGGATTTTAGGGATCAAGTTGCTAGGATTTCTACAAATTCTATAGAGTCACTCAGGATCAGGGTCACAGGCCAGGTCGGGGTTCAGGGAACGACGACCACGCATGCATAAAAAAAATCAAACAAAACCTGTGCAATCCTAATAGCGGTAACTAGAAAACATCAATCCTAGATAGCGATAACTAGCAATCCTGATAGTGACAACTAGCACGTCATGCAATCCCATAAAAAAATGGAAAACACCAAGCACCCAATGTTACTCTAAACGAAGGTTAAGAGAGTGCAAACAGTGGGAAGGGATGGCCCTTCTAATGATGACGAGAATCAGCGTCCTCTCTTAATCCTGCAAAAGAAGAAGAATGCAATTAAGCTACTAAAAATAAATCTAAATTAAACTAGATTACTCTAAAACAAAATATGCTAAGATTTCAATAAACTATTGTCCCTCCCCAGCAACGGCGCCAAAAACTTGATCATTTAAATATAAAACCCTTGCAAGTGCACAAGGCAATTGTACTATGGTGAGTATAGAAAGGGTAGTCGAACCTCAGGGACGGTGAATATGAATACTTTACCAAAATCAAGAGAAGAAAAGATGTAGTTTAATTAATTCAAAAGAAAGCAATGAACTTTAGCTAATCTAACTAAATTACTGGGATTCAATCAATATGGAGACTATCAAGGCAGAGAATCCACCACTAGACATGCAATTACTACTCTCAATTATTATTAAGCATAAGTTAATATGATATGGTAACTTGTGTTCATGGACAGACACACAAATCACAATGAATCCACTTACGTTCTTGGTCGGACACGAGAGTTCATCCATTATAAATTATTGTAGTTAATTCTATCCTTGGTCGGGCATAGAATTATCATTTGGGCTAATTATCCTATCCTTTGTCGGGCATAGAATTAACACCAGCCTACTTTTAGCTAGGCACAGGAATTAAAAATATCTAATTTCATTCATATCAATCAAGCCTATGGTCAAGCACTCAAAAGAATCTCATGAAATAGCATTAAGCATGAATCATATCAACTGTATAAAATTAAACTATCAAGAGTAGCAATACATATCTAGGGCTTCATCTAGCCTGGAATAAAAGTTTAGTTACACATACAAAAAAAGAAAAGAGAAGCCCGTTTATGTAGATCCATTGTCATGAATCCTTCTTCTTCTTTGCTCCAAAAGACTCCTTCTCTTGCTCCTCTCTAGCCTCCAAAGGGACTTAAAACTCTATTCTCTGGTAGCCAAAACGTTCTCCCTTAAGGCCTATTTGTAAGAGTGAAGGAAAACTACGAAGTCCCCTTCCAAATCTGAGTCAAAATAGGGCTTATTTCAGTTTACCGCACACGGGGATCGATCTCTCCGTATTGCCGATCGATCGCTTCCCGATCGATCACCATTTCCTTCGTTATTTTCTGCCGATCGATCGCTATGGCGATCGATGCCATATGATTCCGATCGATTGTAGTTATTGTATGCACAAATCCAAAAACTCTAGTAGATACGATCAATCGTGTTGATGTCTGATCGATCGTTTCCTTCAATAACACTGTTTTGCGGCTCATGCGATCGATCGCGTTGAATGGCCGATCGATCATAGCTACTATTCATTAATTTCCAATGGCTATAACTTTCTGCTCCGAACTCCGAATTACGCATAGTTGGTGGCGTTGGAAAGCTGACTTCTTGAACTTTAACTGAATTAGTCCCATCAGATATATACAGACGAAGTTATGATTATTTAACCATTAAAGACTATTTTCACCTCATTTTTGTGTATTACTCTTGTTTCCTACAAAAACTAAAAACTATATTTAAGTAGTAGAAATTCTAATCAAACACTAGCATAAACATAAGTTTATGAGATAATAAAATGTATATTCCATGTGTAGATCAGACATCCTTGGCATATTTTGGGATGTGATTTGATCAATGGCTGGGATTAGAAGAGAGGTGGATCAAGGGACAAAGTAAGGATAACTAGGATTAGGAAATCACTTGTATAAACCCAAATTTGGAGGGCTAGCCCATGCACTTGGCCGACCTCCCCTTTTGTCTGAGTCAGGGTTCACGCATAATCATCGCAATAGTTAATACAAAAACATGCATGAGACAAATTTCCATAGTGTCCACCAAAAACAAAGAAAAATCAAGCTTTTGAGTTTCGGCTTACCGGAAGAAAAATGAGTAATTGCGAGGAAAGGAGAGAGAAATTACGAAAATAGACACTGGATTTGGAATCAACATGCAAAAATCCGTCGGGGGCCGAAGTTTCAGTCCAAAACGGGGTCGAAAATGGCGGCGACGAGCGAGAAAGATGACCCTCAAACGATCGCAAAAATAAGCCGATCGATCGCTTTATAAAATGAGAAACGGCGCCCGTCATATCGTAGATGAACGGCATCAAGTGCACCGTAAGTCGATTGATCGTCCACATACGGCATCGATCACACAGCGATCGATCGTTTATGGCCGATCGATCATATCTACTGTTTTTTTTTCTCCCTGCGTTGTTTATACGATCGATCGTGTATGAAATGCCGATTGATCGTATCTACTGTTCTTCATTATTTAAAAAAAATAATATATCCTCAAATGATATCATTGATCTATACATGAAATATGCATTTTATTATCTTCTAAACTTATATTTATGCTAGTGTTTGATTGGAATTATTGCTACTTTAATATAGTTTTTTGTTTTGTAGGAAAATGATAGTAAAGATGCAAAAATATGGTGAAATAAGACTTTAATGATTAAACCTTCATAACTTCGTATGTATATTTCTAATTGGACTAACTTAAGTCTCATGTTAAAGTTCAAGAAGTCAGTTTTCCAATGCCACTGACCACGCATAATTCGGAGTTCGGAGCAAAAAGTTATGACCATTGGAAAATAGTGCTGCAGGATGAATAGTAACCGATCGATCGCCTGAGGAAAAAAATCGAAATTTTTGCGATCGATCGTCGCCATTTGATCGATCGTATCTACTGCAAAATTTTTCATGAACAGTACCGATCGATCGGTGAATAGTGCCGATCGATCGCCGTATATTGAAAACGCGATTTTGATCTATTTCGACTCGGATTTGGAAGGGGACTTCGTGGTTTTCCTTCACTATTATAAATAGGCCTTATGAAGGAACGTTTTAGGCATTAGAAGGTATACTAGAGAGCATACTTTGGAGGATAGAGAGGAGCAAGAGAGGGAGTCTTTTGGAGCAAAGAAGAAGAAGGATTCATGACGATGGATCTACATAAACAGGCTTTTCTTTTCTCTCTTTCTATGTGTAACTAAATTCCTTGTCAAGGCTTGATGAAGCCCTAGATGTGTATTGCTACTCTTGATAATTTAATTCTATAAAGTTGATTATGATTCATGCTTAATGCGATTTCATGAATAGGCCTTATGAAGGAACATTTTAGGCATTATAAGGTATACTAGAGAGCATACTTTGGAGGCTAGAGAGGAGCAAGAGAGGGAGTCTTTTGGAGCAAAGAAGAAGAAGGATTCATGACGATGGATCTACATAAACAGGCTTTTCTTTTCTCTCTTTCTATGTGTAACTAAATTCCTTATCAAGGCTTGATGAAGCCCTAGATGTGTATTGCTACTCTTGATAGTTTAATTCTATAAAGTTGATTATGATTCATGCTTAATGCGATTTCATGAATATTCGTTTAAGTGCTTGATCATAGACTTGATTGATTATGAATGAAATTAGATATTGTGATTGATTTTATGCCCGACCAAGGATATGATTAATTACATTATAACAAGTTTGTGATTGATTTTATGCCCGACTAAGGATAAAATTGATTACACCGTAGTAGATGAACTTTCGTGTCCTACCAAGAACGCAAGTGAATTCATTAGTAATTCGTGTGTCCGATCAAGAACACGAATTACCATATCATGTCAATGTATGCTTAATAATAATTGAGAGTAGTAATTGCATATTTAGTGGTGGATTCATTGCTTTGATAATTCTCCATATTGATGAAATCTTAGTTAGATTAGATAAAGTTCATTACTTTCTTTAGAATTAATTAAACTACATCTTTTTCTTCTCTTGAGTTTGGTAAAGTATTCACCATCCCTGAGGTTTGACAACCCTTTAATACTCACTGTAGTACAATTGTCTTGTGCACTTGCAAGGGTTTATATTTAAACGATCAAGTTTTTGGCGTCGTTGCCAGGGACGGAAGCCAATAGTTTATCAGATTCTTAGCATAGTTAGTTTTATAGTAGTTAGTGAGTCTTAACTTTGATTTTTTTAAGTAGCTTAATCTGTGTTTTACCTTTTTGTGTAGGATTAAGAGAAGACGTGGAATTCTCGCCAACGTGGAAGGGCCACCCCTTTCCCTAATTTGCATTCTCTTTTCCTTCTCTTTTTAGATTACTTTGTGTGCTTGGTGTTTTCTTTTCTTTCTGTGATAGCATGATTTGTTAGTTGTGGCTATTTGGACTGCAAGTTGTCGATATCTAGAACTGATGTTTGTTAGTTGTGGATATCTAGGGTTGTTTCTCTGATTTGTAGATGTGTGACATTTTGATTCGGTTGATGAATGCATGGTGAAGAAATGTCTTCACCTTTCTATGGATTTAGCCATGAGAACCCATATAGGAGCTTTAATGATTATTGTTCTTCACACGCAACTAATTCCTTTCCCTATGAAATGCCCTACCACCCACGACCCTTATATGCTGATTTTTACAACCGTGGGTGGGATAATCACTCTAATTTTGGGAGTCGCACATCTTCCTTACAATACACAACTCCTTATATGTCCGAACCATGTGCCTTCTGTTTAAGTCCTATTCATACCCCAATGGAGTGCCCTTTGGCCCATGAGTACCCTGATTTTATACGCAAATATGTTAATGAGGCCCAAAGTCTTCATAGGTGGGAGGACCATCTTAATTCCCCTTGGGAACAACCCAACCCTGGGCCACTCTTCATCAGGCCCCTAGACAAGATTTCCTAAGCCCACAACTACCTTAGCAACCAGCCTCTCATCCTCAGTTTGGCCAAACCAATAAGAAACCATCCCTAGAAGATCAAATGAGCCAAATGCTAGCCACCCAATCTACTCTCCTCTCAGCTTTCAGTGCGATAGAAGCCAAGATGGACACTATGATAGATACCAAATGCAGAGAGCTGACAGGTGAGCTAAGTACCCAGGCCCTGATTATCCATTCTCATACACAGGCTCTTGCCAACATTGAAACACAGTTAGAACAACTGGCACAGGCCATGAATAGGAACGAAGAATGCATTTTACCTGTCAAGCCCCAATATCCAAATGGCCAATTTTCTGATGAAGGGATCTGTTTTTTCCCTAACTATGATGTTACATCCCTTCATAATGCCCAAAGGTTTGACAATGAGCTTGAGTGGGTTTTACATAATGATTAAGAGAGTGTAGAAATTAAAGAAGAAGAGAGTGCATTAATAGAACCCAGTTTTAAACCTTCTTCTATATTTGAGGAGTCATATTTTACGGCACTATCCATAGAAACTTCTATTTCTGAAACACCATTCATACCATGTCCTGACCGATCTAACCCTTTATTTATTGAAAGTAACTTAGACTGTTTCATAGATTGTTTAGTTGAGTCACTAATTGAGGAAGCTTTCCCAATTGGGTTACTAGAAGAGGCCCCTAAGGCCAAAATGGTTGATGTGGGGGAGGAGGTTCCTTTTATATTAAAATTTTTTGATGACCTTCTTCCATGGACAATGCAGGGACCCATATTTCCACTATTTCCTTACCTACCACTCCACCCTTTTATTCCACGATATGCTCCATACATAAGCCACAAGGATAGGAGTGTGTGGGGAAATCATTTAATTGATCCAGGTTGATGACTTGATAATCTGGCCCCTACGGAGGATCATGGCTCCGTCTGGCTGAAGACGTTAAACTTAGCGCTTGGTGGGAGGCAACCCACGTATTCAGGTGTATTCTCTCCTTTATTTGATTTTCTATGTTATATGCTCATTGTCATGCTATATTTTGTTCACATTGAGGACAATGTTCATAATAGGTTTGGGGGAGGGAATATTACTTGTATAAAAAAATTAGAAAATAAAAAAAAAATCATAAAAATTTGATTAGTTTTTAGGTTGTTTGTTAGTACCTTTTCTTAGGTTTTGATAGTTTATCCCGTAATAATGCATGCTTCAATTCTTAGGAGATTAATTGACATTGGAAGTGTGAGTAAGTATACTGGAGGATAGATACACTTAACTGAGCATATCTTTCTATTACAGTCCTCTTGGAACAGGTGCTTGAACTAAGAAAATTCACTCACACACACTAGTACATAAAGTAATACCATCTAGAGATTTGTTGAATGCTAATTTACAGTGGGATGTCTTTAGTCAGAGTCATTGGATGATGTGTGGTTGTCTGTTGAGCTTAAAAGATCATGATAGACCATTTACTTGGCTATGGCAAGGGATTGGAACCGAAAATAGGTTGAGAGTATAATACATCCTGGATAAAATAAAGATGTGCCTGAAAATATGAATGCTGAAAATGAAAATGCGAAAAAAATGAAAACAAAATGAAAGAAAGGGGCTGCTTGCCTTTATAGGATTAACTTAGGTTGATGCTCGGGCCCGAAGCGGTCTCTTAAAACCTAATGCCCTAAGCCAAATTGGCTGGGAGTCATTGGCCTGAGTCATTGCTAAACCTAAGCATCTTGAAGTCAGGCCTTACACAGTCCTAGCGAGAAAAAAAAAAGAAAAAAAAGTCTATGGTGTATTATCCTCTCAAATCTAGAATGTTGGACCCGAAGGAGGCGTGCAGATCTGTGCTATCATGAACCTAAAGATTACGATGACTATGTAGATTCTGATGTTCTTTGGTTAATGGGTAACACTGGATCTGTATAAAACAGAAATTTAGATTGTATTACTACAATGTTCTACACTTCTACTATTTATGTTATCATGCTATATTATATTGAGCAGAAATTTCCAAGATCAAAGTGTGGAATAAAACCACTTACTTGAGGGCTTCTATATTCCTGTTGATTATGAACCAAGTACGTGTGGTTAATTCTCTTAAGCATTGTGGTATGCATTTGTCGGGATAATAGGTTTGCTTGTTTTGCAATGTTTTAATTTTTGCTTTGTTTTTGCACTTAGGTTAAATAGATTAATAAATACATGTTTGTGGGTAGCATGGCTGCAAACCCTCACAAGACAACACTCGTCCTACTGGGGACACCTAGAGGTCTAACGGCTTGTTGCATACACTCAATGCAATCGTGTTCCCTACGAAAGTGGTGTTTACTTTTATGCATTAGTTCATTTTATTTGATTGTTTGATTTTATTTTATTCTGTTTTGCTAGGGACTAGCAAAATCTAGGTTTGGGGGTGTGATCTATACATGAAATATGCATTTTATTATCTTCTAAACTTATATTTATGCTAGTGTTTGATTGGAATTATTGCTACTTTAATATAGTTTTTGGTTTTGTAGGAAAATGAGAGTAAAGATGCAAAAATATGGTGAAATAAGACTTTAATAGTTAAACCTTCATAACTTCGTGTTTATATTTCTGATTAGACTAATTTAAGTCTCATGTTAAAGTTCAAGAAGTCAGCTTTCCAACGCCACCGACCACGCATAATTCGGAGTTCGGAGCAAAAAGTTATGACCATTGGGAAATAGTGCTGCAGGATGAATAGTAACCGTTTTCGCCTGAGGAAAAAAATCGAAATTTTTGCGATCGTTCGTCGCCGTTTGATCAATCGTATCTACTGGAAATTTGTTATGAACAGTATCGATCGATCGGTGAATAGTGCCGATCGATCGCCGTATATGGAAAACATAATTTTGACCTATTTCGACTCGGATTTGGAAGGGGACTTCGTGGTTTTCCTTCACTATTATAAATAGGTTTTATGAAGGAACGTTTTAGGCATTAGAAGGTAGACTAGAGAGCATACTTTGGAGGCTAGAGAGGAGCAAGAGAGGGAGTCTTTTGGAGCAAAGAAGAAGGATTCATGACGATGGATCTACATAAACATGCTTTTCTTTTCTCTCTTTCTATGTGTAACTAAATTCCTTGTCAAGGCTTGATGAAGTCCTAGATGTGTATTGCTACTCTTGATAGTTTAATTCTATAAAGTTGATTATGATTCATGCTTAATGCGATTTCATGAATATTCGTTTGAGTGCTTGATCATAGACTTGATTGATTATGAATGAAATTAGATATTGTGATTGATTTTATGCCCGATCAAGGATAAAATTAATTGCATTATAATAGAGTTGTGATTGATTCTATGCCCGATCAAGGATAGGATTGATTACACAATAGTGGATGAACTTTCGTGTCCGATCAAGAACGTTATTGAATTCATTAGTAATTCGTGTGTCCGATCAAGAACACGAATTACCATATCATGTCAATGTATGCTTAATAATAATTGAGAGTAGTAATTGCATGCTTAGTGGTGGATTCATTGCCTTGATAATTCTCCATATTGATTAAATCTTAGTTAGATTAGATAAAGTTCATTGCTTTCTTTAGAATTAATTAAACTACATCTTTTTCTTCTCTTGAGTTTGGTAAAGTATTCACCGTCCCTGAGGTTCAACAACCCTTTAATACTCACTGTAGTACAATTGCCTTGTGCACTTGCAAGGGTTTATATTTAAACGATCAATCATCTCCCCCAAACCTATTATGTACATTGTCCTCGATGTAAAACAAAAATAAACAAAATGACAATGAAAACATAACAATAAGGATAAGAAAATGAGAGAATACACCTGAATACGTGGGTTGCCTCCCACCAAGAGCTAAGTTTCACGTCTTCAGCCAGACTGAGCAACGTTCAGGCTGTAATTGGTGGAGCAGTTAAATATACCACCATGTCCTCCATATCACTAACAGCCTCGAGATAGGGTTTCAAGCGGTGGCCATTAACTTTGAATGTACTCCCATCGTTTTGATTGCGGATCTCAACAGCAGCATGTGGAAATACCTCGGTCACAATAAAAGGCCCAGACCACCGAGATCGGAGTTTCCCAGGAAATAAGTATAGCCTAGAATTCTAGAGTAACACTTTCTAATCAGGCTGAAAGGATTTCCTAGAAAATATCTTGTCATGTACAGCCTTGGTTCTCATCTTGTAGAGTTTGGCATTCTTATATGCATCAAACCGCAGCTCCTCTAACTCACTCATTGAAGTTTTCCCTCCTCATCGGCTTTATCTATATCGAAGTTGTAGGCCTTAATAGCCCAATAAGCCCGGTATTCCAACTCCACAGGTAAATGGCATGGTTTGCCGTATACCAATCTGTAAGGAGACATGCCAATAGGGGTCTTGAATGCCGTCCGGTAAGCCTATAATGCATCATGCAGACGCAATGACCAATCCTTTCTATCGGGATGAACCATCTTCTCCAGAATCTACTTGATTTGGCAATTTGAGACCTCCACTTGGCCGCTCGCCTAAGGATGATATGGTGTGGCAACCTTGTGGGTGACAGAGTATTTCTTTAGAAGCACCTCAAAAGATCTGTTACAAAAAGATAAGATGCTTCGGCCGTAGTTTTCTTGCCACCGAAGTGTCCACCACAAGCCTGAGATTGGCAAAAAGATAAGATGCTATGAAACTCACTCTCGGGGACACATCGTCTTATGACTTGATCGGCACATATCTTAAAGAGAACAGGGTCATCCCAATAGTAATGTTTGACTCGTGGGAAGAACAAGTCTTTGTCAAAAGGTTGGGATTTGACCCACAGCAAGATAATTCACAATATGTACAAACCAAGGTGGGGATATAGCGGAGACAGCAAAGAGCTGCTCGTCAGGGAAGGAATCCCTCAAAGGTTCATGGCTGAGCAACTCATGGGTAGGAATTCAGAATAAATGATCAGCCACGACATTTTCAGATCCCTTCTTATCTTTAATTTCAAAGTCAAATTCATGCAGGAGTAAGATCCAACGAAACAGCATTGGCTTGGCATCCTTCTTGGAAGGAAGGTACCGCAAGGCTGCATGATCAAAGAAAATGATGATCTTACTGCCCAAGAGATATGACCGAAACTTATCCAATGCAAACACAATAGCAACTCTTTTTCTGTGGTAGTGTAATTCAATTGAGCATCAGTGAGTGTCTTGCTAGCATAGTATATAACATGAGGAATTTTGTTGATGTGTTGGCCTAACACTGCCTCTACAGCAAAATTAGAAGCATCACACATTATTTCGAAGGGCAGTGTATAGTCAGGGGGCTGAATGATGGGGGAGCTAGAGAGGAGGGTTTTCAGTGTTATAAAAGCTTCTTTGCACGAATCATCAAATTCAAATTGCACGTCCTGACCGAGAAGGTGACATAATGGACGTGATATCTTGCTAAAATATTTGATCAATCAGCGATAAAACCTTGCATGGCCAAGAAAAGACCTTATTTACTTAACTGATGTAGGTAGTGGTAAATTAGCAATCAGGTCAACCTTGGCCTTGTCAACCTCTATACCTTTTTTTTATATAACATGTCCAAGCACAATTCCCTGTTGAACCATGAAATGGCTCTTTTTCCAACTTAACACTAAGTTTGTTTCCTCACAGCGTTTCAAAACCAAAGTAAGGTTGTGCAAGCAATCATCAAAACAAGCGCCAATACAGAAAAATCGTCCATTAAAACTTCTAAAAATTTGTCAATCATATCCGAAAAAATGGGCATCATGTAGCGCTGAAATGTAGCAGGGGCATTGCAAAGACCAAAAGGCATCCTACGATATGCGAATGTACCGAAGGGACATTTAAAAGTTGTCTTCTCCCGATCCCCTGGAAAGACCGGCACCTGATTATATCCCAAGTACCCATCTAGAAAGCAATAAAACTCCTGACCAGCTAGCTTCTCCAGGATTTAAATGAGAGAGGGAAATGGTCTTTATGGGTGTTGGAGTTCAGTTTCCTATAATCAATGTACACCCACCATCTTGTGGTCTCTCTCACGGGCACAAACTTACCATCAGAGTTTGTTTTTACAGTTAAGCCCGACTTTTTGGGTACAACCTGGATGGGACTCACTCACTCACTGTCAGAGATAGGATATATGATGCCAGTGTCTAAGAGTTTCACTACCTCTTTCATCACCACTTCTCTCATATGAGGGTTCAACCGTCGCTGCCCCTCCCTAGAAAGTTTGTCCTGGTCCTCAAAGTTTATTTTATGCATGCACACAAAAGGGTCTAGACCCCTAAGGTTAGCCACTATCCAGCCTATAGCTCTTCGGTGTGTGGTAAGGATCTCCAACAACTGGGCTTCCTAGTCACTAGATAGGCTTGAGGAGATAATCATAGGATGAGTGTCGTCGGGTCCTAGAAAAGCATATTTCAGCGAGCTAGGAAGGGGTTTCAGCTCAAGTGTGGGTGGGGACTCTATGGAGGGTTTTAGTGGTGGGGTGGTGGACACAGGAAAAGTGTCGGGGTGGGGTCTCCACGGGATATGTCCAGGGTGTAAGG
Organism: Houttuynia cordata; assembly: GCA_039654745.1. Classification (NCBI taxonomy): domain Eukaryota; kingdom Viridiplantae; phylum Streptophyta; class Magnoliopsida; order Piperales; family Saururaceae; genus Houttuynia; species Houttuynia cordata. The sequence goes on along the minus strand of CM077508.1, from coordinate 12,580,913 downwards.
CATCCACTAAATAGTGATGGAACTCCTCAAGGTCAGGTGTGCCCTCATATGTATCGATCCAGTCATAGAAAAGGGAAGGTACTCCTAGACTATGTCATCTAGGTCATCAACCATAAGGCACTCAGCTTCACTCAAGGGTTGTTGGGAAGCACTAAAGATGTTTAATTTAACCTTCCTATTCCCGAATGAAACGTTCATGAGCCCTGGCCTACAGTTAATGGTGACATCGGTTGTGGCTAGGAAAGGGCGGCCAAGGATAACAGGAATCTGGGATTTGGAGTTGGCAACAGGTTCCATGTCTAAGACGACAAAATCAATAGGGAAGTAGAACCGGTCAACTCCAACAAAAACATCCTCTATAACACCTCTAGGTCTACGAATGGATCGGTCTGCTAACTAAAGGGTGACTGAGGTGGGCTGCAAGTCTCCTAGGCCAAATTGTTCATAAACTGAGTATGAGAGAAGGTTAACATTGACCCTTAAATCCAAGAGAGCTTTACTAATGATATGGTCACCTATAACAATAGAAATAACAGGGACACTTGGGTCCTTATATTTAGGTGGCATTTCACTAGTCAGCAAAGAGCTCACTTGGTTAGTCAGAACGACCTTGTGGGTGACATTGGATTTGACTTTCCTCTTTTGGGTGTACAGGTCTTCCAGGAACTTGGCATAGGCAGGCACTTGTTTGATGGCATCTAAGAGGAGAAGGTTTATCTTAACCTGCTTGAACACCTCTAACATTTCCTCCATTCTCTGATGGGACTTACTAAACGGGGAGGGTTTGTCGAGGCATTGAGGGAAGGGTGTCCTAGGTATGTAGGATTTAACATTGTTGGGTTCAGATGGGGCATCCTGCTGCGATGGAAGACTAACAGGGACAGGTTTGGTGGGAGTGGGTTCTTTAGCTCTCTCTAAGGAAGTTTCTTCACTCGCAATACCAATGAATGGGTTCCTAACCTAATTATTGACTTGCTTACCACTCCTTAGGGTAGTGATGGCTTGTACCTACTCATTTTGATAATGGGAACCCTTGACGGCAAACTGGCCTCTAGGGTTCTGCTGTGGTTGGCTTGGCAAGGTACTTACTTCCCTCCGGTTCATGGATTGGGCCAGCTGTCCTAATTGGCTTTCTATTTTAGCAATGGATTGTGTATGGGAATGGACTAGCTCGGTCTGGGATTTTTGTTCGGTTTTCATCTCAGTTAAGGCCGTCAAGATGGTAGACTGGGTGGCTAACATTTGGTTCATCTGGTCTTCTAAGGTTGGTTTCTTATTGGATTGACCAAATTGAGGGTCTGAGGATGGTTGGTAAGGTTGAAGTTGCCTTTGGAACTTCTGTCTTGGGGCCTGGTGGAAAGTGGGCCCCTGGTTAGGTTGTTTCCAGACGAAATTGGGATGATTTCGCCACCCCGGGTTGTAGGTATTTTAGTAGGGGTTAGTGGCTCTAGGGTAGGTCTGTGCAAGGTTGACGTGTTCTTGTACAAGGTCTGGATACTGGGAAGCTGAATGGGAGTCAACTATGGTGTGCATAGGGCTGGCACAAATGGCACAGGCATCTTGAGAGGTTGGGTTATAAGGTAAAGTCTGAGAGAAAAACCAGTCAAACCTCTCGGTCAGAGATGCCACTTAGTGTTCTAAACTGGTGGTGGCTTTGACATCATACATGCCTCCCCTTGAGGCACTCTTACCAGGCATATGGCTTTCAGATCTATAGAGGGTGGCACTGTGTAAAGAGTTTTCGCTCAGGTCCTCTAGTAGATCCTAAGCATCATCCGGAGTTTTCTTCATGAATGTGCCTCCACAAGAGGCATCAATTAGGGTCTTGTGTTGATCGCACACACCCTCATGAAATCACTGCACTAATTGCCACTTGGGCACATCATGATGTGGACAAGATCGGAGTAGGGCTTTCATTCTTTCCCAACTTTCATGGAATTGTTCATTAGATAGCTGGGTAAAGGTGATGATTTCATTGCGGATCTTATTGGTCCGCCCTACAGGGAAATATTTCTTAAGGAATTCGGCCTGAAGTTCCTCCCAAGTGGAAATGGAGTTGTGTTCAAGGGAGTATAGTCATTCCTTGGCCCTGTTTTTCAAGGTGAATGGAAACAACCTAAGGTGCACCTGGTCATCCGACAGTGTGAGTTTGAAGGTTGTGTTAACCTCCAGGAAGTTTTGGAGATGCCTATAGGGGTTCTCATTAAGTTGGCCGTGATAGGTGGCAGCATCTGGATGATGTTTGGCTTAATATCGAAATTAGCCACATTGTCAGGTAAGCGGATGTAGGAGGGGAAAGTGTAAGTGGTGGGTCGGTAGTAGTCCTGCAAGGTACGGATATGGGTTACTACCGGATTCTGGTTTAGGCCATTCCCACCCCCAAAGTTCAGGTTGTCCGCCATGGGATGGATTTCAGGGATCGGGTTGCTAGGAGTTCTACAGATTCTATAGAGGCGCTCAGGATCAGGATCAAAGGCAAGGTCGGGGTTCAGGGAGCGACCATGCATACACAATAAAAAAGCAACAAAACCTGTAACAGTCCTAATATTGACAAATAGCAAGCATCAATCCTAGATAGCTACAATTAGCAATCCTAATAGCGACAACTAGCACGTCATGCAATCCTAAAAAGAAAGTGAAAACACCAAGCAACCAAATTATTCTAATGAGAAAGTTGAGAGTGCAAACAATGGGAAGGGATGGCCCTTCCAATGTTGGCAAGAATCCACGTCCTCTCTTAAACCTGCAGCAGCAAAAGCTTACTGAAAATAAATTTAAATTAATATTAAGCTACTCTAAAACTAAGGGTGCGTTTGTTTGCTGAAAGATGAAAAATCATCAAGGTGAAAGAAGTGCCTTTTACAACTTAGAATGAAAATTTTTCAGGTCTAAAACGTACATAGGGTGCGTTTATTTAAAATTATCCAAACATATTTCACTTTTTACAAAGTTTTGGCACTTCTTTCACCTTGACGTTTTTTCATCTTTTAGATTTCATTCTGAAAGAGCACTTGCGTGTCCGAGAGGAACATGAGTGGTATAAGGTATTATATATCAATAAAGTTTCATTGGTTTATACTCGAGGGAGATAGATCACAATTCCATATTTTAATCAGTTTATGTGTTACGTCCGAGAGGAGAGCACTATATTTTGAGTTGACAAGTTTATGTTCGAGAGGAATATGCTAGCCAATTGGAAATATTTATTCAAAAGTGAGAGAGAGATGATACACTCGTTTATTGTGGTGGATTCGAAGCCTTAGTCTCTTCCATATTGATTAAATCTCAGCTTAGATTAGTTGAAGTTCACTGCTTTCCTTAGAGTAACTAAAAACTGCACTTTTCTCTTGAATTTGGTAAATTCTTTAACCGTCCCTGAGGTTCGACAACCATAGATACTCACCGTAGTACAATTACCTTGTGCACTTGCAAGGGTTTAATTTTAAACGATCAAGTTTTTGGCGTCATTGCCAGGGACGAAAGCCAAAATTTTACCAAATTCTTAGCATATTTAGGGTGTGTTTCTCTCTCGAGTACAAAGAACAAACTTCAACGAATTAACTTCAATTGCATGATAAAGAGTCATACACCAACTAGAGTAAACATAATATAAGAGAAAAGAAACTATACAACCAGCCTATTAGGCTTCATCTATGCCTTGGAAGGAAGTCTAGCCTCGCATTAGAAGAGAATCCATCGTCATGTTCTTTATTTTCTTCTTCTTCTTTTTTGCTCTAGCCTCCAAAATAGCTCAAGATCTCCAAAACGTTCTCCCTTAAGGCTTATTTATATGTTTGAAGAGAAACCCCGAAGTCCCTTCCAAATTCGAGTCGAAATAGGCTTGATTTAGGTTTTGCCTCAATAATCGATCGATTGCTCTGTATTGCCAATCGATCGCTGCCCGATCGATCGTGTTCCTTCGTTAATTCCTGCGTCGTCGCAACGATCGTCTGTTTCATCTTGCCAGCCGATCGATCATTTTTATTCCCGATCGATCGTTGTTACTGTATTGGCACAACCAAAAACTCCAGTAGATACGATTGATCATTTTTGTGCCGATCGATCGTTTCCTACAGTAACACTGTTTTTCGGCTTTTGCGATCGATCGTGTATAAAATGCCGATCGATCGTAATTACTGTTTATAATATTCAAATGGTTATGACTTTTTGCTCCGAACTCTGAATTGCGCGTGGCGTTGGAAAGCTGACTTCTTGAAAGCTTGAATCAGTCCAATCAGAGATATGCATATGAAGTTATGAAGATTTAACCATTGAAGTCACTTTTCACCTCATTTCTATATCTTACTCTTGTTTTCCTACAAAAACCAAAAAACTATATTAAAGTAGCATAAACATAAGTTTATGAGATACTAATTCTAATCAAACACTAACATAAACATAAGTTTAGGAGATAATAAAATTCATATTTCATGTGTAGATCAGTTCACACTCACCTACCCACTGATTTAATATCCACCATCGGATCAGAATCTAATCACCCATATAATTATATGAGAACGATCTCATATAAACCGCCCAAGCCGGCTCACGAACTTTGTTCAAGCCGAGTCTAAAAGAGCCGAGCTGAGTATTATAGCGCTCGGGCTCGGCTCGTAGTGGGACGAGCCAGAGTCGAGCTTGACACATGCGGAGCGAAAAATCAAGCCGAGCCGACTCGGCCCGTTTACACCCTTAGTAGCTGTGAAAGTAGCCTCTTTATCTATAACTCCAACCATCACATCCAATCTTGCATCCCCTTCAGCCTTGCATGCTCTTGCATTCTCTTGTTGCTTTTGCTGCACTTCCATTTTCAACATCAACTCCTCCACCTCTGAGTCCTCTCATCCATGATCGGACTACTAGGTGTTTGAGTACGGCTAAGCCCCCCAACACTACTAGGTGTAGCCCCTTACGCTACCATACTGCATAGATCCCATTACGGTAGAACATATACAATTGCGCGGAAGTGGGTATTGCGACCTGATGACAGCTTTTCTATGGTTCCTTTATTTTTTTCAATACGCAAGAAAAAACAAAAGTAAAGTTGGAACTTTTTTTTGGGTAAATTAAATTGAATTAAAAGGAAGTACAGAAGCAGGTGAAATACGTAACAAATCTTAAAATGACTTAGAAAAAGAGCTAATTAAATAAATCAACTAAGAAATCACAATGACTGAGTGCAGTAGCTCGAAAAGATAAAGCAACAGCCGCCACTTTAACATGATTGATGATGAAACTTGTAACCGAATCAGGAGTAGATGAAGATTCATAAAAACTCCTCTTATTCCTTTCATGCAAAATTGCAGAGATAAAGGCATTAAAGATATATTTTAGGAAGAGGCCAGCATACTTGTTGATGCACAAAATTGAAGAATTCAATCAATCTCATCTTGAAAATGTGAAACTCAATGAGCAATATGACACTTGTGAAGAAGAGACACCCAAATAGATGTCACGCCCCGAAATCCCATACCTCGAACGGAGTGCGGAAGCCAATCAATGATATACATTTGGAGGTAGAGAATCTCGGGCGCGAGACCGAACTGTCGAATTAACCACCAATTACGATCATCTCAAAAGGATGTGTAATCGGTCATGCCCATAATCAGTGCAATACACATACAAACATTAATGAATACTATGGAATGGAAATTTACTTAATAATACTGATAATCCAATTAAGAAAGTCAAATCAAATAAACCTATAAATCTATGGCACACAATTGCCATTAAATATCATAAGCATCAAAATAAGCAAAGCAAATAATATAAACTCTAAATCTTCACGGCTCCTGCGACCGCTTCACTACTGCAACTTCCTGCTCTCAATTTCCATTTGCGCCTGCATCAGAGGATGCATGAGTATTTCATAGAAACACTCAGTAGGATGTAAAAACCCACTGAATAAGGACAAACAATATGAATAGGATAAGAATAACAAAGGTTTATGAAGATGCCGCAACATCCGGACTAAACCAAGGATTTATACACCTGAAAGGTTAGTCGATAATAATTCCAACCCGCAAGTAGGGAAAACAACAATAAGGCTCCTACTACACATATGAGTAAGGAGGGAATGATAATCATATTAAAAAGCTCCAGACATTAAAAGTGAAAGGAGTACAATTTCTGCTCGCTGAACCGATCACCCGCAAGTGACTATACCAGAACCACCCTAGGGGTCCTCTTTTTGGAACCCTGCCATGCGTCTAGGATGCTGGCCCCACCAGTGCTTACGGGCACGATGGGCGGAGACTGATGACCTTCCGTAATGTCAACAATCTAACGTACGTATGTTGCCTCTTTTTGGGCAGTGTGGAACCGCAGTACCACGAATATTAGTGACCCCGCAAGATCAAGCAATGGCATAATTTGAGCATACTATGAATCCACTTCCGGAGAAATCCCGCAAGACCTCTAGTGGAGGAATCAATCAAATAATCCTGATGAATAATAATTCAAAGAAATAGAGGCCGCAACGCTCTAACCACATAAGGTATCAATCACCGGAATGGACTCTCATACGGAGTATAAGTAGAAACGTCACACAAAGAGAATAACACAATCCATACATACGTTCATGCTCAGCCCTAGATGGAAAATCATATAGGTCTTATTGAAATATATAAATCAGAGACAAGGTATTAATGAGTCCTAGATGATTTGGATTCCAAATGGAACCTCAAACCGACACAAGCGCTTTATCTTCAAATACACGATTACGGTTTTCTTAACATAGGTATTACCCATCTATCATATTAACCATAACCCAACCTTACTGTGATAATCATAAGGATATATTCTAGTATTAGTTACTAGCACGTCATATCATCTTCACATCTTATTAAGTGGTTTTACTTAAGTACTTAGTGTTTTCACTTGGATTCTGCTCACTGTCTTATGCATAACAGTCCACTTCCGGCGGCTCCCAGACTCTGTACAGTTAATATTATCTTCTGAAATTTTTACTGAGAGTACCTTTATGAGTCTAGTTTCTAACCCCACCGGTTTTATATTTTTCTGATATCATATGAATTAGTTATGAATTATTCACTGTCGACTGTCCGTGCAGAAACAGTTCTGGCCGAAAGTGAGAAACTTGATTAAACTTTAATTAACTTATACCGTACCACTTATAGATGATATTATACTCATGATAGATGATAGTACTCCCCTCCTAGATCAATTACAGATCCTGGAATTAACTAGAATTACAAAAAGATTCCCTTTTTATCATGTTTCTCCCCATATAACACAACCTTAGACCAAATATCTTTCAATTAAGTCGATTTAAGCAAATCGATCATTAAAGCATAAGACTCAATCATTAGACATCATAATCAGAACAATATCAGAACTTTTATCTTCTGTAATAATTAATAAAGCATCCATCTTTGATGTGATTTACCATCTAGACATGAAGCATGAAGGCATATATGCATGTATCACAATACACATGGAAAGACAAGACATAAATCATTAATCCCGCAAGATTCAAAGCAATACTCCAAGAAAATCAGTAAGAATACTCATCATATAATGTGAGAAAAGAATAAGAAGAGAGGGAAAAACCATCCTACTCTTTATCACCAAAAGACGTCGCCTTTCTATGCGATGTTCGTCTCCTCCGCTTCCTTCAAAGCTTCCCGATCCAAGCTCTTGAGCAATTCCCACTAGAAGAGGTCTTCTAAGAGAGGGATGAACGTGGGAAGGAGAGGGGAAAGCCTCTGGACGTTCTAGGGTTTAGTTTTCAAAAGCACAAGCCTAGACTCTATGGGTTTATATAGAGTTTTTAGAAGATCTTTGCCCAATCAATTCTACCATATCTTGGGCACTTTCCACCAATGGGAGAGTCCCTAAATCACCCTAGGAACGTGCAATACAAGTCTAATTAGGATATGACATCTTTCCCAATCAAATCCGCCTCAAAATTAGGTTAGAATTCGCCAAACCGCAACTGGCGATCGATCGGGCAATACGGCGATCGATCGTCCTGCCCTGATTACCAATCGCGCGATGGCGCCGATCGTATCCGATCGAAGCCGATCGATCGTGTTCCGTAAACCGATCGATCGTTTTCAGCGCGATCGATCGAGTTTATTCAATTTCCCATATCTTTTTACTCAGAACTCCAAATCACACAAAATTGGTGTCGTTGGAAAGCTCTTCTCACCAACTTTAATTTAAATACAGCACCACACGGTCAAATCAATCATTAAGAGGGTCAAATTTCAGTTTTAAGATACTTACTAATTTTTCGGATGTTACAATAGATTTGCTAAAAGGGCACTAAAAATGATATAATTAATAGTTTCAAAGTTGGAGCAACATAGAACGCATCTGTTAGGAATCAGTAGGCCTTGCTTTTACAAATTATCTATAGTCACGAGACTATTAGATAGGGCTAACCAAGAGACAAAAGTATGTCTATAGATGCATCGTTTAAACCAGACTAAAGACCACCAAACGACATGTGCATGTTTTTGTCGAATGAAATTCTAAGAAGCTTTATAATTAGTTTTTGTCGAAGTAAAGTTGGAACTTGGCCACGCAGTTTTAAATTTATAGTTATAAGATTCTATGTAACCTAGTAATTTTTGTGCTTATACAGGTTTAAATGGTCCAACCTAAATAATAGTTTACCGGGAACTTTTTGAGAATCGAATCCCATCCTTTTGGAAGGAAGGTTTGGATCGGCATTATGACTTATTACATGCATTTAATTGGACCATATCCAATGTATGATAATGACTGATGAACATGATACTCAATGATGAGCATGATGAGAAATTTATGATGACGAAACTATTATGATATATCTTGTTAAGCACAGGATTAATTACTTGCGATTGTTAAGATATCACAACATTGATATGTAATACCATGCTTAGGGCATTGGTGGCATCATGCATAGGAACATGTAGCATCCTAACTAAAGTATGGATTTGATCCGTTTGACCTGCAAGTGGGAGATAGGTAGCCACATCATGTCACTGGGATATGGGTCCAATCCCTTTGTGCTTTGATTTTATCTTTCATTTCTTGTTTTATTGCAGGTTGACACGTGTTTAACAGCTATTGGCTTGGTGTTCTTGCTAACTTACATATCCTTGGAGAAGAACGACCTGAAATTCTTTATAAAAATTAGGTTGTCACACATCAATTTTATTTATTGTTAATTTCCAATAGGCAAGCAAACCCGAATACATTACCAGAGAAGGAATTTTAGGTTTAAACTAAACCTAAAATTGAAGTTTGATCACTAAAGTATTTTTGTCATTTAAAGACAGATTGAAGGTAGTCGGGTAAATGGCGAAGACCTGGTAGGAGATGACAAAAAGGGTAAATTGCACATAGCCCTATAAATTAAAACCAAAAAGCACTTAACCCTCATGTGTTATTAAAATCCCTACATAATATTTATGCACTAAGGGTGGAATTTAATTGTGTTAGGCTAAAAATCTAAATTTTAGGACTACCCCGTTTTCTCTCCCCTCCTGCTCTAAAAAGTTTCAACTTTTTCCATCTTCGCCATGCTGCCCATGCTCCTAGCACCTTCACATATCTAATTCATATTGTTTTGTCTTTTGGTTTGTTAACCAAGGATTAAGTGCAATATATAAATCATACATAGGGGCTAAATAAAATTTGTGAATAATGCATAGGGGTTAATGGGGGGTTTGATGATACATGGGGGTTAAGTACTTTTTGTTATAACTCATAGGGGGCTATGTGCTTGACAAAAAAATATATACCCTAGACGTTTTAGCCGAGGGAAATGTGATGGGGACCTCTTTTTACCTTTTATTTATTGATAATTAGGATTGTGGCTCACCATGACAACCAGAAAATTTCAGTTTAGTTACTTTCCTTTGGCAGGATGACTGTTCTCAATGAGTAGGCCATTCACAGCAATGATAGACAATATTTAGGGTTGTTAATAGCTTAAAATAATGGATGAATAAAAATGCTTTGTTTTCATCCAAAGGAATGACCATACGAAATAATTTATGGATGTAGTAAAAAAGCTTGTCAACGATAATTTAAAGGGAACTTAAAGGAAATAATACTCCCTCCATCCTATAATGAGAGTTCCATTTTGGGAAAAAAATTATCATCCATTAATCACTCCATTTGGAGTGATTAATTTAAGTGGTTGGGTACTTAAGTGTGTCCAAAGCTTTTTAGGTCCACCCTTAAGGTTTATTCTATTCTCTTAGTTCTGGATGTTTTTCTATTCTCTTAGTTGTGGATATAATAAAAACACTATTCTTCCAAATACTATGTCAAGGATTTTTTGTCTGCCTTCATCGTGTCCTTCGGGCTATCCTCCATCAAATGGGGGCCATTGATCATTTGGATTGGCGGCACACACGCTAGTACACGTGCTCCAAAAAAGTGTAGTATGCTTACTGCAACATGTTGTGCATCATCGATCATCACAATCAATGGCTCTTTTTAACGGAGGATGACATCCTCCAGAGTGGAACATAAAGGCTTCCACTAATATGGGACAGATGGAGTCAATTAAAGGGAAAAATTATCAGGACGAGGGATACTCATAGGATGTTTTCCCACATTAAAATCTGATCTAATTAAACCTGATGTTAATTTATAAGCAAAATTTGGGATCACAATTACTTATAAACGGACACACACCTGAACAACGATCGAAGCCGGATCCCAAACCGCTTTAAGGATCCGCTACTGCATCCGCCAATTGCATGCTTCAGCCAGCAAACAATTCACAGCCGTCCGATCTTCCTAACACTTCTCTCCAATCGGACGGATGATCTTCACCCACGTTTCGGACGGCCATTCGTCATCTCCCTCCCGCTGACCTGGCACGGCTTCTGCATTTGGCGGGAGAGCGAGGGCGGAAAGATTCCTCGCGAGTTCGGAAAATACGATTAGATATTTTCGTCACATCCGCCACGTCAACCCCACGCAAAGCTCACTACTCCCACGCGGACAAACACCACGTCAAGACTTCCAAATACTCTGCGCTAGTGCACCGAGCAGGGAATGGGGCCCACATGAATGGACCCACATTAACTTGCTCTATGATTGGCTGCTTTTAAGACCGGTCCTACCGGGATGGTAGGAATCACGTGCACGAGGTGCAGGGGAACGTGCGTCACGGTTCCGGTAATCACGCGCAATATTTCACGGCAAGTTCACGCGGTCTGCGGGTTCCAGATCGAATTTCAAATTTTCAATAAAAAAACCCACGGAAAAGAGAAGGCTCATACGGGCGGTCACGAACGTGGCACGTAGGACGATTCGGAGATCTCAACCGTCCATGACAGATGGGACGGTCAGCAATCCCGGGCAGTACGGGGACATCTCCGAAACGCACGATGAACCGCCTGGAAAAAATCGACGGTGTAGATGGGACCACGGGCAGATCTCATCGCCTTTAAAATGACCCCTCTCCCTCCCCTTCTTCTTCGTCGGCGGTTCGAGGGCGTTCCTAAAAAGAACCCACGCCCTTCCCATTTTGCCCTCCCTTTTCTCCCTATTTGCCATTTCTACCCCTCCGCCTCCTCTGCCCACCGGATCTCCGGCCGCTCCTTTCTCCGGCGAATTATCCGCGGAATTCCGCCCCGGACTCTCCCATTTCCGTCGGAATTCGCCGAATTGGACCTATGAGTTGTCGATTTGATCTAATTCGGCGGAGGACTCGGCTGTCTGCGGCGGAGACCTGAGGAGAACCGGCCGGCAAAGTGGATGGCGTCGGCGATCCTGGCGAGCCGGAATGAGCCGCACTGGAGAGAGCCCAAGGTGTACATGAGGAAGCCCCCCGGTGCGTCGCCAAACCCTAACCCTAGACCCGCCTCCGCCAAATCCGATGCGCGCCCCGCGGCTGCGGCGGCGGCGTCGGAGGACTCATCGTCCTTCGGCCACCGCTCTGCGCCGCCCGCTCAGGCGCCGGCGTCGGAGTACGTGACGTACAACATCGCGTCGTTCTCCAGGGGCGAGCTGAGGGAGCTCCGCCGCCGGCTCGTGACTGAGCTTGAGCGCATCCGGAGCCTCGCGGCGCGGATGGAGGCCTCTGCCGCCAGATCCGGCTACCCTCCTCCCCCGGTCATTTCCGTCGACTCGCCGGAGAAGCGCACCCTCATCTCGAAGCCGCCGGGAGGGGGCAAGCGCGGCCCGTGGCCGCCACTTGCGGCGGGTGGCAAGAAGGGCGCGGCTGGACCGCAGTCGGATACGGCGGAGATGAAGCGGTGCCGGCAGATGCTGGGGCGGCTGATGCGGCACAAGGACTGCTGGATTTTCTTGGAGCCTGTGGACGCGGAGAAGTGGGCGCTTCACGATTACCATCAGATTATCCGGTGTCCGATGGACCTTGGCACGGTGAAGAAGAAGCTAGACGCTAGCCTTTACGCTTTGCCCGCCGATTTTGTGGCGGACGTGCGGCTCACCTTCAACAACGCCCTCACGTATAACCCGCCGGGGCATGACGTCTACAAGTGGGCCGTGCACCTTCTTGCGTTGTTTAACCAGATGTGCCAGACCCAATTCCCCGGTGCCGAGCCCCCGCCGCCTTTGCCCATCCCGCTGCCCATCGTTGTAGAGAACGCGGCACCTGAGGTGGCTGCACACCAGCCTCATTTCCCAAGGGTGATGGCGGGGAAGCTGCCGAAGCCGAAAGCCAAGGAGCCGAACAAGCGAGAGATGAGCTTAGAGGAGAAGCAGAAGCTGGGCTTGGCGCTGCAGAATTTGCCGCAGGAGAAGATGGAGCAGGTGGTTCAAATCGTTAAACGGCGGAACAATTCCAATGTTTATCAGGATGGAGATGAGATCGAGCTCGACATCGAGCAGCTGGACACAGAAACCCTCTGGGAACTCGATCGCTTTGTGGGCAATTGCAAGAAGATGATGAGCAAGATGAAGCGGCAGGCATTGGCAGGCAGCAATCCCGCCCTGCCTATGCCTGCCAACGAGGCAAAGATGGTGCGTGATCCTTACCTTCTTCCAATTTTGGTGCTTTATCTCTTTATTCGCGTAGACCCAGTTGTGATCATTCTCATCTTATGCTTGAATTGGCGTTTCATATCATACAGCCGGCGGCAGATGAGGCAGCGGTGGCCCCGGAAGCGAAGAGGGTGAAGAGAGGCGGGGAAATCGGGGAGGAGGACGTGGACATTGGTGAGGAAGTACCCACGATGAACTTCCCGCCGGTTGTGATCGAAAAGGACGCGAAGTCAAGCAGTTCGAGCAGCTCAAGTAGTGACTCCTCTTCATCTAGTGGTAAAGTTCCTTCTTGTGAGCAAATATATCATTTGATGATTGAGCTTGGAAGGATTAAATGCAGAAGCTTAATTGGTGCTTGTTGATTGCAGGTTCGGATACGGGGAGCTCGTCCGGGAGCGATACAGATTCCGACGAGGTGGAATCGCCATTCGTTGGAGCTAGAGCCGCGTCCCCTAAGGGCTGATAAGGAGAGAATTGGATCATTTTGATGGATCTTGGTTGCGGTTTGTTGTAGATGAATCAAGGTGGGAAAGGGAGGAGGTTTTTTTTGGGGGGAGGGGATGGAATGCTCACAATGTGTACCATATGTGAAGAAAAAAAAGAACAGAGAAAGAACAAAAGATTAGGGTAGGAGTAGCTGTGTTTAGGATTTAGGAAGGTCAGTAGTTGTTCACAGTAAATAGGATTTTCAACATGGGTTTTGTTTGATGACCCAAGAGAAACAATGAAATTCTTTTTTGTTGTTTCTTTTGCATTTGTCTCTAACCATAGAATGAAATGAATCAAATCAATCAAGCTTTTGTGATTTGAGTTCAGTCCCTTTCTTTGTTCCATTCCACAAGAGAAGAATCAAATGAATCAAAGTCTTTTTTGTGAATGAATTCAAGGCCCCTTCTCATTCCCTGTTCTTAACTTAGTCCTTTGTGATTGAATCCTAATATTATCATACACTGAATTGGAGGGAGACAGCTTTGATATGGTTGCTTATGAATGTATGGATTGGTGAGGCATGAGAAAAATCATGAAAGCTTGTTTCTTGGCAAATACAGGACCCCAAGCCCACCCCCACACCACTCTCGCCATAATTGAAAAGGGTTGGGGGCTGGTGCATGCATCCACTTACCTGGCTCACAGTAAATGCATTTAAAGAAGTTACAAAAGTGGAAAAAGGAAAAGATAGTGATAGTGATAGGGGTGTGTTAAAAAAGAGCATGTGAACAGCTGCTAATTTAGCAAGTGGAGAGTCATATTCTTATTGCTGTGATTTGTTATGAGTTTACAAAGTGCAAAACTTACACAGCTTACGGCTATATATGGTAACCCAGCTTCCCATCATAAAGATGTTGAAGGCAGAGAGAAGCGAAGTGTTAAGGACCCATCAAACTAAAACAGCGTAAACAAAAGAATTGAAGGGAGCAAATAAATACGCACCATTATAACCACCAAGCCTCGTGCTATTAGCCGAAATCTCAGCCAAGATGAGCTACCAAAAGCAGACCTATTTTGCTCAAATATCACTTTGCATTGAATCCTAATTAAGTGTGCTGGAAGAGAACTGCAACCACTCGCTCATGTTTAGTTCCTGAGATCTGGAAAAAAAAAGAATTACAGGAAGTGGATACTAAAACTATCACTTCGTATTGGGGAAAAGTGCCATTAATTTGTTTTTTTTTTTTGGATAATTGCCATTAATCTGTTGTTCCAACATAAATTACAGGAAATAGATACTAAAAAATTTCACTAGTGAAGAAGGTTGCATGCTTGATCAGAGGTACAATAAACATGGAATGAGCACAGGACGCCACCTAGACTCCAGCCTGTTCTCTCAACTTAACTTATGGGTCACTAGACTGCAATTACTGCCAACAATCAATTTTCCATTTAGAAAGAACAAACTAGCCCAAGCCTTATTATTTTGTTCAGCTCTATTTTGGATATTAGCACAAACACAGTCTACATCTGACTTATTTCAGCAGACTTGTCTTCTGCTATAAACGATGGTTGCAACAAAACAAGAGAAAGTGAAAAAAGTAGTTAACAATGGAATACTTTCAATTGCACTCAAGGCGGAGACACTATCCATAAATATAAGGTTCTCTAAGTAAATTATGACATAACAATCATGCCAAGATAAAAAGTATTTCCAAGGGAGAATCATCATTTCCTCCATTTTTCTTCTTTGAAAGTCCGGACCAGGTAAAGCCACTGGTGATTAGGGAGGCCGGACCTAGGATAACTGCTCCACGACCTCAGCTCACGTTAAACAATTTGGATTAACCTAAAATGGGGTTGGCAGCAGAGTTTCTGCTCTGCCATTTCCTTTGCTTCTGTTCTATTACTTTGAAAGTCCTTAAACAACTTATCCTCTACATATGATATCAAATTGGCAACTTCTATCTCACTTAATTTGACATAAATAGAGGACTTCACTTGAAAACGTTTCTAAACTCAATCCAATTGAAGGAAAGAGAAGCAATTTTCTGAATATGCAATGACCAGGTAAAGCCAACAACTTATCAGTAAGGACACTTTGCATTCTTGGAGATTATGTTGCGAATTATCTTTATTTAGTTTTTATCCAATTTAAAATCATAAACTAGCTTATATTCATACAAATGAAGAGCTGATTGGGAAAGAAGCACACTAATCAAATTTTTATGTATTAGTTTTATGAAAAGATAGATAGGCAGAGCAGAAACTCATTGCAAGCATACAAGCAAGGAGAAGATTAGGTATGGAATTCAGCAAAAACACTCCTGAAACCATTGACGTAGCATGATTTTTTTATCTATAAATTTGTTTGTCATTTAAAGGAAAGGATTTGATATGCTAGATTCAGAAAACATTGAGCTTATTTATTCAATCGACTATCCCCACAACAACAACAAAAAATAGAAAAAAAACTTTCATTTTTTTCCTAAAATGACAAACAAATTTATAGATGAACTCACCATTCTTCCATTTATACCTCATCCTTTCAGCCAAATCTGATCTACCAAGAAAAGGAGTTTAAGTGTGAATGAGCCAAACAAGTCTAAAAGAGCGCAGGCTAAACGTTTAAAATGGAACATTTGACCTACTGATCAAGAATCTCTAAGCTGTATATAAAATTGAAGGGACAATTAGAACATGCTCCCTTTATCACATCAGCCAACATATGTAGAGCCTAGGATCGTCATTGCCAATGCAGAAAAATTGAAAACCTTAATTGAGACAGAAGGAGTTATCTATCAACTACTGCTCAACTTGAATCCCATAATGCAGAAAGAGTTATTAAATAGCTGTCCTAGAATTCAAATGACTTCACATTTGTTTTCTTAAGTCACCAACTCTCTCTCCATCTCAAAAATTCTTGACAACTAACTTACTATAGCCCTCAGGTTGGTCAGGAAATGGCTCGTTGCTCACATTTTAGGGGCCTTTGACAGACAGCAAAACACCTTTGACCAATAGAAAGCACTATTCCTCCTACACACTGAAATCGCCCTTCATTTTTTCCAATTTCACGGTGCTAAATGAACTGTTATGGTTTTTTTCTAAAAGTAAGCTTGAAGAAAAAAAATTGATCTGAATGTTGGAAATTCATAAAAAATGCAAAAAGCAGAAACTGGTTTGAGATTTACAAAAGAAGTTGAAGTCAAGAACTCTTAACCCCCACTGCGTGACAATCAAGCCTAGAACTATTAGATAAAATTTTTATTAACTCTCTTCTTAAATTGGTCGGTAACCATGAAGGACTCATGACGAAAATAATAACAGAAATGCAAAAAAAACATGGCCTAGTTGAGATCATCAGTTTGATATATCTCACATCTTCATTTTAATGGCACCTTACTAGTAGAAAATATTGATAAAGAGACAACAAGGCAAAAGATTGGAGTAATAACTGACCAAGCAAACATGGTACACCAAGTAGCAATGATCTAAAATCCAAAAATATGATTCATTAATTTTCTGAGCGCCACATAAAATTGACTAGTACTCCTGAATGTTCAGCTAGGTCATTCCAGTTTCCCATGCTGAATGCAATAACAAGCTATAAACACAAAATCAATCTGTACAACATAGACCAGTCTCATTCACGCCCTATTCTTCTATCATCTCTTCACCAATTCCTTATTTGGTTTCAATTGAAAGTTAAAGCACAAAGGAGAGAGAGAGAGAGAGAGAGAGAGAGAGAGAGAGAGAGAGAGATTGTTACCATCTTCTCACAGCCCCTCAAAGATTAAGCCATCAAGTATCAATACTTTGTCCTATTTCCCATCTTTTACCAACATCTCTCTTAAAAGGCAAGTTTGTTCAAATCAGGTTTCTTCAACAGAGGGAATGAACAAAAATACCATCTTTTGGCTGAAAATTAGTGAGCACACCAGATTTTATGAGATTTTCCATCACATAAACTTCATCATCAGAACTAAAAAACATAAAAGACAACGTAAAACAATAGCAGAACAAAATAGGAAAACACCCCATTACCTTTTCCAGGGAAATCCAAACAGAAGCAGGAGATAGGAATCAAAATCCAATCTTCTTTAAAAAAGTGCACAAACCCAAAACAGACAAAAAATAAAGCCGTAACCATATGAACCTGGCATTACAAAATAAAGTAAAAAAGCATACAATAAAAGATCACCAACAACTCACCTCCATGGCTACCCCAATGGCTAATAATGATAAGGTATGCCAAGGGCCTCATGCTCACATGCTGTTGTTCATTGGAATTTTTTCGGTGAGGTGAGGATGAGACTCGGACTGTGGATGCTTTTAGTGAATCGTCATTTTAGAACAAATAGTTGGAAGAATTTTTCTCTGTTGATGGTCCATTGGTTCTCCAGTAATTATTTTAGTATATCTTGCTCAAAGCATTGGTTCTCCAGTAAGATCCCACAACCAACTGCTTATTCTATGGTCTAAATACGTGTCTTTTCTTCTGGAACTGTCAGACTATTGGATTGCCTTGTACAGTGGAATATGTGCATATCTGGAGTTTCAACTTTCTAGTAAAAAACCTCCTACCTATCTGCTTAACAGGTAATTTACCTGGTTTTGAAAAAGAATCCAGTCAACATTTGGGGTGCCACATGATTTGGACCCAGTACCCATGGACCACAAGAGAGCCAACGTTAAGCTCATATGAGGGAAGCATTTTTGGTCCGCCTACAAGAGAAGGCGCACACACATCTGCTGTGCGACTTCAGCAAACATCCTCCATCATGTGGGAGCCGTCAATCATCAGGATCGGCACGTATGCTCAGCCGACCCTGATGATCGACGGCCCTTATTCTTGGAAGATATACTGGCGGACATCCTCTAGGCGGACTGTAAAGCCTTCCATGCTGTGAGTACCTCCTCCCCGGTCAATCATCAGGATCGGCACGTGTGCTCAGCCAACCCCGATGATCGACAGCCCCTATTCTTGGAAGATATACTGGCGGACATCCTCGAGGCAGACTGTAAAGCCTTCCATGTTGTGAGTACCTCCTCCCCGGTCTGGCACAAATACACATTTAAGCTTCTGAGGCAATATAGTGTTAGAAGTGGGTGTACTAACCCATGTTAAAACCCACTTATATTGATGTGAATGAGTGAATTGGGTGAAGGATGAATAGTCCCACATCCACACCAAAGAGGAGTTGTGGATGATATATAAGGTCCAAGATTGGCCTTAGAAGTTAAGCCCAAGGGCCACCCCACTTTTGTGGGGGAGAGAGATGTTGGACCCATGCACCTAGGTGGGCTAACCCACACACGCGCGCGCCGTCGCCGCCGTCCGTCCGACCGGGTCGGGTCGGGTTGGGTTGGGTCAACAAGAAAATATTATTTTGGGATAAATTTAATGGTTTGGTTTTCTAATTTATTTTGGTCCGTTTTATTATGACCGTTAACGGACGAACGCGTCCGTTTGACGGGAAAGGGTTTCAATGGGCTTTAACGAGAAACGGTGTGTTTTCAACGAGCTTTAATGGGATTTCTATAAAGCTTGTAAAAATGGGTTTTTCTGTACAGATTTTTTCGAGCACTTCATCTTCTTCCTTCCTCCTCTCTTCTGTGAAAGCATTACACATTTGTGGTTCGCTGCGCGTGCTGTTTGGATTGCTCCTACAGTACGTGTTTGATCGTCTTATCCTGGGAGGCAGACGCCCACGAGTCCTAAGCACCATAGGGAAGGCGCATTCTGTCTTAAGGACAAAGTGTTTCGCTTGATTCGATCATCAACTTCTTCTGACTGTTTTATTATCATCTTTGCAAAGGTACATAGATATCATCCTTAAGACAGTAGCAGTAAGTAATTTAAATAACAATCTTAAGACAGAATGATTTATGCTGTACTGTAATTTTGATTACTGTACTGTTCTGTAATTTCTACTGTAATTACTGTGCTATTACTGAGATAATCTTCTGTGATTTGCAAAGTTACAGAAATGGCTACTGAGAACTTCACTCCAGTACTGATTCCCACTCCAGTGAATGCTCCTGTTCAAGTTAAAGGGAAGAAACCAGAAAAATTCAGTGGTGTGGATTTCAAAAGATGGCAACAGAAAATGTTGTTTTATCTTACCACGCTGAATTTGGCCCGATTCCTTAAAAAGGAAGTACCCGTTCTCACTGAGGAGAAACGGGAAGACAAAACGGCTGTTGCGGTAGAAGATGCATGGAAACATACAGATTTTTTATACCAAAATTATATCCTTAACGGATTGGACAACACATTATATAATGTGTACAGTTTGATGACAAGTGCTAAGGCACTGTGGGAGTCTTTAGACAAGAAGTACAAAACTGAAGATGCTGGAACGAAGAAATTCGTGGTTGGCAAATTTTTGGACTTCAAAATGGTGGACTCTAAGACTGTGATCAATCAAGTTCAAGATCTACAAGTTATCCTTCATGAAATTCATGCAGAAGACTACCACCATCCTGGAAGGATTTCAAGAATTACTTAAAGCATAAGAGGAAGGAGATGAACTTGGAAGATCTGATTGTGAGGTTAAGGATTGAAGAGGACAACCGTTCTTCTGAAAAGAAAACTAGGGGTTCATGGCATGGAGGCCAAAGTAAATGTTGTGGAACAAGGGCATAAAAGCAATGGCTTTACCAACAAAAAGAGGAAGCATCCTGGGGGTCAGTCAAATAATGACTCCAACAACAACAAATTCAAGGGCAAGTGCTATGTGTGTGACAAGATGGGCCATAAGGCTAAGAATTGTTACAAACGGAAGAAACAAGATGGTTTCAAGAAGAAGAAGGCACAAGCCCACATGACCAAAGTGGAGAATCTCTCCACCAATGTGTATGACATCAACCTTTCTGCTGTGATTTCAGAAATGAATTTGGTCACTAATGATAGGGAATGGTGGGTGGATACTGGGGCTACCCGTCATGTGTGCTCAAACAGGAGGATGTTCTCCACTTATCACTCCGTGGAAAATGGTGAACAACTGTTTATGGGCAACTCTTCTACTGCCAAAGTTGAAGGAATAGGAAAGGTGGTGCTCAAGATGACTTCGGGCAAAGAACTTACGCTCAACAATGTGATGCATGTGCCAGAAATTCGAAAGAATTTAGTGTCTGGATCATTGCTGAGCAAGAATGGCTTCAAGTTGGTATTTGAGTCGGACAAATTTGTTTTGACCAAGGGTGGGATGTATGTGGGAAAAGGGTATCTGAATGAAGGGCTTTTCAAGCTCAATGTATTACCTAATGTATCTGTTTCTAATGTTATGAATGAGAATGCTTCTTCCTCTTATATGATTGAGTCATGTGATGTGTGGCATGGTAGATTAGGACATGTTAATTATGATGTTTTACGTAGATTGATTAATATGGAATATCTGCCTAAATTTAATATTGACTTTAATCATAAATGTGAAACTTGTGTGGAATCTAAATTAACAAGGAAATCGTTTCAAAGTATTGAAAGATGTACTGAACCTCTTGAGTTAATTCACAGCGATGTCTATGACTTAAAACTTGTTCAAACAAGAGGAGGTAAAAAGTACTTTATTACATTTATTGACGATTGCACTCGTTATTGTTATGTATACTTGCTGAGAAGTAAAGATGAGGCTATAAACATGTTTATATTATATAAAACAGAGGTTGAGAATCAACTTGGCAAGAAAATAAAAGTTCTAAGAAGTGATAGAGGTGGGGAATACGAATCACCTTTTGGTGAATTCTGTTCACAACATGGTATTATACACCAAACCACTGCACCTTATTCACCACAGCAAAATGGAGTTGCTGAACGAAAAAATAGAACTTTAAAAGAAATGATGAATGCCATGTTAATAAGTTCTGGGTTACCTTAGAACATGTGGGGGGAAGCTTTGCTTTCAGCCAATTATATTCTCAACAAAATACCTCATAAGAAAACTTTGTAGAAACCATATGAGTTATGGAAAGGTCGAAAGCCTTCCTATAACTTCTTAAAAATATGGGGGTGTCTAGCAAAAGTGGCGGTCCCTAATCCCAAGAGGATTAAAATTGGACCAAAAACCATTGATTGCATATTCATTGTTTATGCCAATAATAGTAGTGCATATCGTTTTCTTGTTCATAAATTGGATATTCCTGATATAAATGTCAATACAGTGATTGAATCAAGGAATGCTTCATTTTTTGAACATATTTTTCCTTGGAATGCTACACAAATTGAAAGTTCTCTTAAAAGAACTTTGGATGTTGCAAAAGATATTAGTGATGACCAAGAAGGAGAAGATGATGAACCTAGACGTAGTAAACGTGCTAGAACATCAAAATCCTTTGGTCCAGATTTTCCAACTTATTTGTTAGAAAATGAGCCACAAAGCTTTAAGGAAGCTATGTCCTCTCCTGAAGCACAATATTGGAAGGAGGCTCTAAATAGTGAAATTGAATCCATTATGCAAAATCACACTTGGGAGTTGGTAGATCTTCCTACAGGGAGTAAACCTCTCGGATACAAATGGATCTTCAAGAGGAAGATGAAGGCTGACGGATCAATTGACAAATATAAAGCAAGACTTGTTATCAAAGGATACAAGCAAAAGGAAGGTCAAGATTATTTTGATACATATTCACCAGTCACGAGAATAACTTCCATTAGGATGTTAATTGCTATGGCTGCTTTGTATAATCTTGAAATACATCAAATGGATGTAAAAACAGCATTCTTGAATGGTGACTTGAATGTGGAAATATATATGGAACAACCTGAAGGGTTTGTTATACCGGGTCAAGAAAATAAAGTGTGCAAACTTGTTAAGTCTCTCTATGGGCTTAAACAAGCACCTAAGCAATGGCATGAAAAATTTGACAAAATGATGATGTCAAATGGATTCAAAATCAATGAATGTGACAAATGTGTTTATGTCAAAGCTAGACCTGAAGGCTATGTGATAGTATGCCTATATATGGATGATATGCTCATTATTGGTAGCAATGATAATATCATTAAAGCTACTAAGAGGATGTTAAACAAACAGTTTGACATAAAGGATATGAGTGTTGCAGATGTTATACTAGGAATGAAAATCACTAGAACATCTGATGGATATGCGTTATCTCAATCTCATTACATTACAAAAATCCTAGACAAATTTAATGAGAATGATAATCGTCCAGCGAGAACACCTGTAGATGTGACATTGCATTTAAGCAAAAACACGGGTGAGAGCATATCACAACTCCACTATTCTCAAATTATTGGAAGTCTCATGTACCTCATGAATTGTACGAGACCAGACATAGCATACTCAGTAAGTAAACTGAGTAGATATAATAGCAATCAAGGGGAAGACCACTGGAAAGCTCTAGTCAGGGTTCTTAGATATCTAAGATATACCTTAGACTATGGACTGCACTATACAAGGTATCCAGCAGTACTAGAGGGGTACTGTGATACAAATTGGATATCTGATACAAGAGACTCCAAATCCACAAGTGGATATGTTTTTACTATTGGAGGTGCAGCAGTGTCTTGGAAATCTTCTAAACAAACGTGCATTGCAAGATCCACAATGGAATCAGAATTCATTGCACTTGATAAAGCAGGTGAAGAAGCTGAGTGGCTTCGTCATTTTTTAGAAGATATTCCAATGCATGGAATGCCAGCTCGCCGATATATCGGTATCGGACACAAACCGATACTCCGATACCATTAACTATCGATTTTTCCATTTTTTCCAAATATCGCCGATATATCGGTTTCGGACCGATATATCGGCCTTTTTTGAATTTTTTCGGGAAAAAAAAACTTTCATGTTTGTTTTCTATCCTTTTATGCATATTTTGAAATCTATTCTTTGTTTAAATTAGTATAACTCATTTTAGAAGTTAGATTTTGAAAATATATGATAAAAACTAGTTTTTGACGACCGATATTTTTTTACGCAATATCTCCGATATATCTCCGATATTTCGTCTCTTAGGCCGACCGATATTTTACCGATATCCGATACGACATTCCATGTTCCAATGTGGGGGAAACCTATGCCACCTATATGTATCTATTGTGATAGTCAATCTGCTATAGGAAGAGCACAAAGTAACTTGTATAATGGTAAGTCTCGACATATACGTCGGAGGCATAATACCATAAAACAATTGCTCTCTAGTGGAATAATTTCCATTGAGTATGTTCAGTCAAAAGAAAATATTGCGGATCCGCTTACAAAGGGTTTGGCCAAAGAACAAGTGAGCAATTCATCGAGGGGAATGGGCTTGAAGTTTATACATTAAGAATCACCATAATGGCAACCCAACCTAGTTGACTGGAGATCCCAAGATCTAGGTTCAAAAGGGACAACCGAATTGTGGGGGATTCAAGGGGAATCACTATGGAGATAAAATCTCGTTCCCATTCCTATGATGAGATAGTGATGCCTGCTGAATGAATCAGGATAAGCTTTGCTTTTAATGGTTCTCATAGCTTGACTTAGTTCGAGTGGGGTATTGCAGGATGCTCCTAATGAGAATCAACTATATGAGTGTGAAGGGGCCACTTCTATGAGGATTTTAGGGCTAAATCTTCTAGAGCACTCATGAAAACCAGGTTTGTTCGGGGCCAAAATGAACAAAGTCATGAGAACCACAATGTGTCTGAGAAGTGATTGTGTGACTTCTATTGTCTTGGTTTACACAAACGGCTGAACAGTTCAAGACATCACGTTCACTGATTAGCCAGTAAACCCGATAGTCTTCACAAGGGAAGGTTCAAAGCCGAAAGCTACCTCTCCCCCATGCATGATCTTCTCAACATTTACTTTCACAAGTTTTTTTCATAGTTTTTGCATACGTTATCCAGCCAATTCTCATTCATGTGGGGGATTGTTAGAAGTGGGTGTACTAACCCATGTTAAAACCCACTTATATTGATGTGAATGAGTGAATTGGGTGAAGGATGAATAGTCCCACATCCACACCAAAGAGGAGTTGTGGATGGTATATAAGGTCCAAGGTTGGCCATAGAAGTTAGGCCCAAGGGCCACCCCACTTTTGTGGGGGAGAGAGATGTTGGACCCATGCACCTAGGTGGGCTAACCTACACGCGCGCGCGCGCCGCCGCCGCCGCCGTCCGTCCGACTCGGCTCGGTTCGGTTCGGTTCGCACGCGCGGCCGGCCGGGCTGGGTCGGGTCGGGTCGGGTTGGGTCAACAAGAAAATATTATTTTGGGACAAATTCAATGGTTTGATTTTCTAATTTATTTTGGTTCAACCAAAACAGGTCCGTTTTATTATGACCGTTAACGGACAGACGCGTCCGTTTAACAGGAAAGAGTTTCAACGGGCTTTAACGGGAAGTGGTGTGTTTTCAACGGGCTTTAACAGGATTTCTATAAAGCTTGTAAAAATGGGTTTTTCTGTACGGAACGGGAAACGGTGTGTTTTCAACGGGCTTTAACGGGATTTCTATAAAGCTTGTAAAAATTGGTTTTTCTGTACAGATTTTTTCAAGCACTTCATCTTCTTCCTTCCTCCTCTCTTCTGTGAAAGCATTACACATTTGTGGTTCGCTGCGCGTGCTGTTTGGAGTGCTCCTACAGTACATGGTTGATCGTCTTATCCTGGGAGGCAGACGCCCACGAGTCCTAAGCACCATAGGGAAGGCGCATTCTGTCTTGACAAAGTGTTTCGCTTGATTCGATCATCAACTTCTTCTGACTGTTTTATTATCATCTTTGCAAAGGTACATAGATATCATCCTTAAGACAGTGGCAGTAAGTAAAATTAATAACATATAGGACTCATGAGGGCACGTGTAGTCCTCAATGACGGTATGATGTGGTCTACTTATCGATCACATTGGAAGAGATAGGAATTAAAGAGACATAGGGTTACTCCTTTGCTCAACATGGTGAGCCTTTTTCATATTACCTGGCGCATACTTTCATATTCTCATATGACATGGAAAAAGGTCGTTCCTTTCATATGACCTAAAAACTACCCAAAATACCCCCCCCCCCCGCATCTTCATGTATAAGCATGGCAGCAGGGATTTTTGCATTTTTGGAGAAGAAGGAGTTCCGGAGAAGAAAGAAAAGGCGGTCCAGAGAAGAAGGCGTTGCGGAGAAGTTCGGTCCAGCAGATCCACCCATATCGTCGTAGGCACCGACGCCGTCGAAACCGAAAAAAGTCGTCTTGCTGCCAAAACACGGAAAACAAGCGGGAAAGCGGTGGATACTCAAAAACAACTGCCACATAGTCATCGTTCATTCAAAAACGGTACGTCAAGCTGAACTTCTATGTTTTATATAATGTAAATTTGTTCCAGAGATGAAAGTTAAAAACTTGCAGAGTTTTGAACTTTTTGTTAATATCATGTCTTCCCTGGCACGACAATAACAATAGTCGTGTATTCGAAGACGCGACTATTACACGACTATTTTCAATCACGTTTTTTTACTAATTTTGTTATTATAATGCCAGGTACGGATGGAATTGATACCTGTGTGCTTACACTACGATGGAATGTTGACAATTTCTGATGGGTATGTGGGCGAAAAACTAAAGCTCATCACTATTGAAACACAAGTAAAGTACCTGGGACTGTTGCAGCAAGTGGAAGAAAGATTACCGCTGAAGTATCCATCCGGTACATTGTCTTTGTCATATCATGTTCATCCTGGCACCCGATACGTCCTTGAAGACGATGAAGACGTGCAGATAATATTCATCCTTCACAACAAGAGGTGATGCACAGACGGACCACTCGATCTATACGTGGAGTGGACTTCTGCTGGAAATAACAACATGGAGAATTCCATTGCCAATAAGCAAATGGTTTCCAGTGCGGATAAGGACGATGAGAATTCAATGCCTCCAGAACATGGAATTCCATATCGGCGATATATCGATATCGGATCCCACCCGATAAAACGAGACAACCAAATCTCAGTTTTTTCATTTTGTTCAAATATCGCCGATATATCGGCTATATATCTGTCCGAGACCGATATATCGCTATTTTAAAAAAAACATTTTCGAAAAAAAATTTGAAAAAAACATTTTAAAAAAGGGAAAAAAATAACTTTCTCATTTGTTTCCCATCCTAATATGCATATTTTAAAATCTATGCTTTGTCTAAATTAGCATAACTCATTTTGGAAGTTAGATTGTGAAAATATATGGTAAAAACTAATTTTTGACCACCGATATTTTTTTTACAAATATCTCCGATATATCTCCTATATTTTGCCTCTTAAGTTGACCGATACGATACCGATATCCGATACGGAATTCCTTACTCCAGAAGGGAGGCCGGCCAGTAAGACACCACAGGAGAGGCCGTTCAACCCGGGCAATAAGACACCCGCACCAGCAGTTGAAGGAGGAAGACATGAAAATTGTTCACTTGAAGCTGTGAGGTAAGGTTTGAAATTAACGAGTGGACATGACTTAAAGTCGTGTTATTTGACAACACGACATGACTTAAAGTCGTGTTGTATATGACACGACTGGAATTCAAGTCGTGTTGTATATGACGCGACTGGAATTCAAGTCATGTTGTCGACTACACAAAAAATAATCAAGTCATTTAGACTTTTTTGGACAATATGCATTCCATTCTTACAATATTGTTCTCGCAGATTGGGAGATGGTAATAAAAATATGAAGGATGAATTTCCGAATGAAGTCGATAACCAATTTAAAATCAATGGGTTCAATGGTGAAGATGAAGATGAGGATCCAGACGAGGATGAAAATAAAGATGAAGATGAAGATGAAGATGCAGATGAAGAATAATTCTTCGATGATGAAGAAGAATTCTTCGATGACGAAGAATTACCGTGGTCTGCAGATGAGTGGGATGAGCCTCTCACACTACTAGTTTTTCCCCAGTCACATCCCACGGGAGGAGACCACTCTGTGTCGGGTATAGAACTCCAACAAGCAGCGAGAGCATCCACTTCTAAAGGGAAATCTATCGCGTCGGAGCTGCAAGAGTTGGACGACAATGAGTACAACAATATTGGTGGTGACGGTGGTTGGGATTGGCGTACCTATTCACCACAGGCCGGTCCTGCAAAAAAATATGAGGAGGAGATGATGTTGACTGGCAGTTTGCAAGTAGACGACTATGAGGCACAACTTGCCTTAGGGGCTAGATTCGAAAGCGTGATGCAGTTCAAGATGGTTCTTACTGATTTGGCAATCAAGAGGAAATTCATGTTCAAAGTGGTGGACGAGAACAAGGACACATTTGCTGCAAAGTGCAAGATTACAGGGTGCAAGTGGTACATACAGGCTTCTAATCTACTTGACGGAGTCACCATGAGAAGGATGGAAGGAAGGCATACATGCGACACTTTGATCAGTTCTAAAGATCATCCATTAGCCTCACACCTATGGATTGTACAGAAGTGTCATGGCCTCCACAAGGATTCAAACTTCATAAAACGGCTAATATCGTACATTGAGAAACATTGGGGCGTAAAAGTGAACTATCAAAGGGCATGGATGGCAAAAGAGGAATTGATACGATTGATTGATGGCAACCCGGAATACGCATATCATATTTTGCCGCATTACGGAAAGGAATTAGAGCGGTCTAACCCAGGTACATATGTGGTGATTGAAAGATCTTGTGATATTCCAAAAATTGAAATTGAGGTAGCCGGATACGAGTTCAGACGTGTGTTTTGGATCTTCGGCCCGGCCGCAAGAGCATTCTGAAGATCACTTAGGCCGCGCTGCTCACTGTTGATGGAACATTCCTGAAAGGAAAGTACCCTAGAGTTTTATTGGTTGCAACAGCACTCAATGGGAATCAACAATTAATGTGCCTTGCATTTGCAGTTGTCGACAAAGAGACCATAAATACATGGTACATATGCAAAGAAGACTATATGAGTAGTCGTGTTGACACAACTACTCATACAGTCGTGTTGTTTCTTATACGACTGTCTACCACCTATCTCTTCTTTCTTTAATATGCTTTCACTCTGATTGCTGACTTGCAGGAAGTGGTTCCTCAGCCTATTGAAAGCCACCCTCTTTACAAACCCCCCGGCATCTGTGGATACAATTGTCTCGGGTAGACAGAAGGGACTTCTGAGAGCAATTGCTGATGTCTTTCCCGAGGCACACCATGGGTTTTGCCTGAGGCATATAGCCGCCAATATGCTTAATCATTGGAAAGATAAGTTCCTCAAGGACCTTCTATTCCGAGCTGCAAAATGCTTCCGGAGACCAAAATTCGATGAAGGAACACAATGAGGAGGCCTGGAAATATGTTCAGAAGATCAATAAAAGAAATTGGGCTAACATGGAATATTCGGGTAAAAGATATGGCACTCTCACATCAAGCAAATCAGAAAGTGCAAATAATATGCTTTTGAAGGCTAGATTTTGGCCAATAACTCGGTTGATCGAGCAAACTCGTGTGACCACAATCTCCCATTTTGAGAGACGCCGCATGGAAGCAGAAGGGCTAACGACACCGTTAACAAAGTATGCACATAATCAACGAAATGAGGAATAAGAGTGCTGGAACAGTCAGAGTGCAACCGCTATCATTACGGTAGTTTGAAGTCACATCTTTATACCATGTGGTAAGAATTCATTCTGCAATTGTTTCTGATTCCTCAATTATGGAATAGTCGTGTCATTCGAGACACGACTACTGATATAGTCATGTTATCGACGACACGACTATTCAAATAATCGACTATTTCATAACACAACTATTCATACAGACATGTTGCGAAAGACACGACTATTCATGCTGTTGTGATATTTTTTCCTCAGGATGTTGTTGACCTGACGATCAGAACCTACACATGTGGGTTCTTCCAGAGCATGGGACTTCCGTGCAAGCACGCCATTGCATGTATCGATGAGAGGAGTTTCGACCCGGTGGAATATTGTGAAAACTGGTACTACGCAAGTCTGTACCGCACCACGTACAAAGAAGTAGTTTTCCCTACTTTAGACAGGAGTCAGTGGGGAGATTACGGTGTTTTATTCAAATGCGAACGCCTATGCTCGATGCTCCAAAGAAGGGGAGGAGACAGACAAAGAGAATCGAGTCACAGCCCGGCCCGCCAGAAAGGTCGAGGTTGAAATGTGGTAATTGTCGACAAGTTGGTCACAACCGTAAAAGGTGTACTAACCCAACTGTTGCGAAAGAAGCAAGTAAGTGTAGAAATCGAAGACTCCTGCAACAAAGCAATCTTGCAACTAACGAGTCATCGCAGAGACGTCGCTCCGGCTTACCTAAGCCCCCACCCTTCTTCACTTAGGTCGTTGTGAAATTCATGAATAACAAAGATTACCTTCTACCGCAATGTATGCCTGTACTGGAAAAAAAGTGATAAATACTTCTTCGTTTCCTCACGTACATGAAAAATACAAAAATTAGACTCCGTAATAGTCGTGTCGTCGATGTAACACGACAATAATAGTATACGACAAATATATTGTCGTGTCTTATGCAACACGACTATATAGATAGTCATGTCTTATGCAACACAACTATATAAGAAGTCGTGTTGCATAAGAGTAGACACTTAGCATCTTTCCAATACATTAAAGACATGAAATAAAATGAATTTGAATTTATTGAAATAATACTGTATGTACATGGAAGAATCTTTGTACAAAAAAAGAATGTTCAGACAAAAGAATACATGTACAAAAAAATGTAAAAAAGAATTTTAGTCTTCATCCGACAACCTCAAAAAACCCGCAACTGTGACTTCCTGATTTGTTACTTCGATTGAATCATCGTCAAACTCGTTGTCGATAACCCCGCAAATCATAGTTGCAGCAATGATTGGGTGCCACAAATGTGTAATTGTGGATTGATCAAACTTGGGTGAGTTGACATTGGAAGCCAAGTGCGCTACGTACATCATGATGAAGATGCCACAGTCTTTTGAGTTCTCTTGCCAGGGCGCTTTGGCGATCTGAGTCATCTTCCAGTCGATGCAACCCATCCACACCAGTGTGTGTGCCATGACAACATTCATAAAGTTCGTGAATTTCTCAGTTGCGACCCTGTGATGTGGGTACAACTAGGGTTTGCCGAAGAGCGGGTTGTAGAAACGCCATACACAGGTGGGGAAGTGTACATAGACAAAGCAGAAATGGGAGCCGGTGCGGATTGGGAAAAGAGCGTAGAACATGTTCTTGTTCAATCCCTTGAGCATCCTCCCAAGCTTTTTTATCAATTTTGTATTATTGCCCCCTTCTATGTATTCCTACAAAACCGCAATAGAGTCAGAAACTCACAAACTGGAAACGTGAAATTATCGCTCGTGATGCAGGGAACACTTATGTTGTCAAATATTTCTTTGAATGCGTGACATCCAAAAAAACTGAACGGATACTTCAGCTGTTCTCTCTCATTGCGCTGCCGCAAGAGACTAAAAAATTCATCTATAACCTGTATAAAACAACAACATATTCAAAAATTAGCAAGATTAAAATAATACTCGGCTTTAGGAATAGTCGTGTCTTCGACAGACACGACTATGCGTAAAGTCGAGTATTTTATACACGACTTTAGGAAGATTAATGAAAAGTAGAGTATTTTATACACCACTGTAGTAATAGTCATGTCTTCGATAGACACGACTATGCGTAAAGTTATGTCTTCGAAAAAGGAAAAGAGGATAATATATGCGAAAAAATGAAAACATAATGTATACTTACATTGGTATTAATTTCTGTGGTTTGCAGGAGGGATACGCAATCGTCATCACATAGTGTTGGGATTGGATAAGCCTTCCTCGGATTGGCGATCCATCCATCTATTGCCACTCTATCCCACTCTAACAATACCCCAATGTAGAAGCATAACTCCAAATTGGCATAGTTTTCTGGGAGTTCAACTGTAGCCTTAGCCTTTTGTGGGGTTTGGAGGACATCAACGTCAAGAGGCTAGGATGACGTTAAGCCTGTGGCCTTCTTCACTTCCTCCTTTGCCTCATCCTCCTCCTCCTTCTCTGCCTCCTCCTTTGCCAATTCATCCTCCTTGGCCGTTTGGATATCCGACTTCTATAAGGAAGAGATCACCTCATCGATGATAGAGGTCGTTTGTCGATCGGATACGGTATCTTCAGAGTCAGCTTTCGGCTCTTCCGCCAAATTCTTCCTCGCCTGCTCCTCTGCCATTCTCCGTATATGGTCATATTCCCTAATCCTCTACAATTCCCTCGTGGAGACAGTCCTCATTCTCTTCCTTACCACTACACCAGGGGGGTTTATGTCTCGTCCGTACGTCTGACGGGACTCGACTTCTGCACGCTCCATATGTTCGTCGAATTCTGGTTGGAGCTTCTTCAAAAACAACTTCGCGGAGGATATCTTTGTAGCCCGTTCAATCTTCTCTTCCACATCCGCGTGCTTGATGGGAGCTAAAATGACATTTTCAATATTCGTGTTAGTAGCAGCACGAAAAATAACATAGTCGTGTAGAATGCAACACGAAATATTAAATAGTCGTATACCTTGTGACACAAAAAATTAAATAATGGTGTACAACTTACCTTTACCTCATTTCAATGAATCGTCAGCTGACTTCCTTGCCAGCTCCTTTGTCCGCATACCCATCGGAGTTTTCTTCATATGCTCCTTGTGATCGGGCCGCTTCTTTGGCTCCTCCATGTGATGAACCGATGACTTCTTCATCCTCTCCTTCTTCTCTGATTCCTTGGACTCCTTCTTCGGCTCTTCAGTCTTCTCCTCCTTGGGATGCTCAAAGTTTTGACCCTCTAACAGCGTTGACGCTGTGGCGGCAGATGCCTTGATAGAGTGAAGAACCTTTCGCAGAGGTCCGACACTCCTTCCCATCTCCTCATACGAAGACAGAGCGATCTCAATTAGTGACTGTATGCCCTGAAGCGAACCCTCTAATCACCCCAGGGTAGTAGACTGAGCAGCCGTCCTCGAGGAAGAGGGGGTAGGTCGTTTGGGAGTCCTCTTCATTTCCGGCCTCTCCGTCTTATATCATCTCAGAGGAGGGGCCACTGAGGGAGGCGAAGGAATGAGAGATGCCTCTTCGGCCATGGGGATGATGATATCGACGACTTCTTCCCATACGTCCAGATTATCGAATATACCCTTCCAGTAGTCGGTCATATGGTGCTTCTTCTGTGCACCCTTCTTGACCTCTGTAATTAGGGCCCCACTTCCTGGCCACCTTTTCGCCCTCGGACTGGTAGGGCCCATGACAGCATGGAAGATTGTCGTGTGCTCAAAAAACCAAATCTGCAGAGTAAACAGATGAAATCATTAGTAAAAGTCGCGGATATAGTCAAGTCGTGTACTATTATAGTTGACTATAATAGTACACGACTAGAAATTTAGTCGTGTCTTATGCAACACGACTATATAATTAGTCGTGTTGCATAATACATGACTATAAGTAAAGTCGTGTTGTGATCTATACATGAAATATGTATTTTATTATCTCCTAAACTTATATTTATGCTAGTGTTTGATTAGAATTACTACTACTATAATATAGTTTTTGGTTTTTGTAGGAAACAAGAGTAATATACAAAAATAAGGTGAAAACCGAATTCAATGGTTAAATCTTCATAACTTCGTGTACACATATCAGATTGGACTGATTCAAGCTTCATGTTAAAGTTCAAGAAGTCAGCTTTCCAACGCCACCGACCGCGCGTAATTCGGAGTTCGGAGCGAAAAGTTATGACCATTGGAAAATCGTGCTGCAAAATGAATAGTAAAGAGATCGATCGGCACAAACGTGATAGATCGCAAAGCGATCGATCGGCCAGAAAAGTGATCGATCGCCGTATACGCAGAATTGAAATAAGGCCTATTTTGACTTGGATTTGGAAGGGGATTTAAGGGTTTTCCTTCACCCCTATATATATGCCTTAAGGGAGAACGTATTGGGCATTAGAGAATAGAGTTTTGAGTCCCTTTGGAGGCTAGAGAGGAGCAAGAGAAGGAGCTTTTAGAGCAAAGAAGAAGAAGAAGGATTCATGACGATTGATCTACTTAAACAGGCTTTTCTTTTCTCCCTTTCTATGTGTAACTAAACTTTTATTCAAGGCTTGATGAAGCCCTAGATGTGTATTGCTACTCTTGATAGTTTAATTCTATAAAGTTGATTATGATTCATGCTTAATGCGATTTCATGAGTTCTTTTGAGTGCTTGACCATAGACTTGATTGATATGAATGAAATTAGATCTTTTTAATTCATGCGCTTAGCTAAAAGTAGGCTGGTGTTAATTCTATGCCCGACCAAGGATAGGATCATTAGCCCAAATGATAATTCAATGCCCGACCAAGGATAGAATTATCTACATTAATTTTTAGTGGATGAACTCTCGTGTCCGACCAAGAACGTGAGTGAATTCATTGTGATTTGTGTGTCTGACCATGAACATGAATTACCATATCATGATTAACTTATGCTTAATAATAATTAAGAGTAGTAATTGCATGTCTAGTGATGGATTCTTTGCCTTGATATTTCTCCATATTGATTAAATCTCAGTTAGATTAAATAAAGTCCATTGCTTTCTTTAGAATTAATTAAACTACATCTTTTTCTTCTCTTGAATTTGGTAAAAGATTAATCCGTCCCTGAGGTTCGACAACCCTTTAATACTCACCGTAGTACAATTGCCTTGTGCACTTGCAAGGGTTTAATTTTAAACGATCAAGTTTTTGGCGCCGTTGCCGGGGACGGCACAATAGTTTACCAGATTCTTAGCATAATTAGTGTTAGAGTAGTTTAGTGAGTCTTAACTTAGATTATTTGTCAGTAGCTTAATTTGTATTTTTCTTTCTTTTTGCGAGGTTAAGAGAAGACGTGAAATTCTCGCCAACGTGGAAGGGCCACCCCTTCCCCTAGTTTGCATTCTCTTATCCTTCTCTTTTTAAATAAATTTGTGTGTTTGGTGTTTTCATTTTTTCTCTGTGACTGCATATTGTGCTAGTTGTGGATATTAGGACTGGTAGTTGTCGATATCTAGGACTGATGATTGCTAGTTGTGGATATCTAGGGTTGTTTATTTGATTGGTGGATGTGTGATATTTTGGTTCAATTGATGAATGCATGGTGAAAAAAAAAAACAAATGTCTTCACCTTTTTATGGATTTAGCCATGAGAACCCATATCGGAGCTTTAATGATTATTGTTCTTCACACACACCTGATCCCCTTCCTTATGAAATGCCCTACCACCCACGTCCCTTATATGCTGATACTTACAACCGTGGTTGGGATAATCACTCTAATTTTGGGAGTGGCACATATTCCCAACAATACACAACTCCTTATATGTCGGAACCATGTGCCCTCTGTTTAAGTCCCATTCACACCCCAGTGGAGTGCCCTTTGGCCCATGAGTACCCTGATTTTATAAGAAAATATGTGAATGAGGCCCAAGGTCTTCATAGGTGGGAGGATCATCCTATTTTTCCTTGGGAGCAACCCAACCCTAGGCCTACTCTTCATGAGGCCCCTAGACAAGATGTCCTAAGCCACCAACCTGCCGCTACTCCTCAGTTTGACCCACCCACTAGACAATCTACCTTAGAAAACCAAATGAGCCAACTATTAGCCCTTGTAGCTGAGATGGCAGCCGAAAACTGAGATTAAAACTGGATGTGAGGAGATGAGAGTTGAAATACGGACCCATGCCCAGATTGTCCATTCTCACACACAAGCTCTTGCCAACATTAAAATACAGTTAGAACAATTGGCACAGGCCATGAATATTAATGAAGAATGCATTTTACCTGTCGAACCCCAATATCCGAAGGGCCAATTTTCTGATGAAGGGATCTATTTTTCCCCTGATTATGATGTTACATCCCTTCAGAATGCCCGAAGGTTTGACAATGAGCTTGAGTGGGCTTTACACAATGATCAAGAGGGTGTAGAAATTAAAGAAGAAGTGAGTGTGTTGATAGAACCAAATTTTCAACCTTCTTCTATATCTGAGGAGTGGCAGTCTACAACACTGTTAACAGAACCTTCTATTTCAGAAGCACCATGTATATCTTGTCTAGATCAATCTAACTCTTTGTTTAATGAACATAACTTAGACTGTTCCATAGATAGTTTAGTTGATTCACTAATTGAGGAAGCTTTTCCAATTGGGTTACTAGAAGAGGCCCCTAAGGCCAAAATGGTTAATTTGGAGGAGGAGCCCTTTATTCTAAAATTTTCTAATGACCCTTCTTCATGGTTAATGCAGGGACCCTTCTATCCAAAGCTTCCCAACCCACCATTCCATCCTTTTATTCCACGATGTGCTCCATACATAGGCAACAAGGATAGGAGTGTGTGGGGCAATCATTTAATTGATCCAGGTTGAATTCTTGAGGATCCGAACCCCGCACAAGACCGTGGCTCCGTCTGGCTGAAGACGTTAAACTTAGCGCTTGGTGGGAGGCAACCCACGTATTCAGGTGTATTCTCTCCTTTATTTGATTTTCTATGTTATATGCTCATTGTCATACTATATTTTGTTCACATTGAGGACAATGTTCATAATAGGTTTGGGGGAGGGAATAGTGCTTATATAATAAAAAAATCATAAAATTGAAAAAATCATCATAAAAATTTGATTAGTTTTTAAGTTGTTTGTTAGTACTTTTTCATAGGTTTTGATAGTTTATCCCGTAATGATGCATGTTACAATTCTTAGGAGATTAATTTGCATTGGAAGTGTGAGTAAGTATACTGGAGGATAGATACACTTAACTGAGCATATCTTTCTATTACGGTCCTCTTGGAACAAAGTGCTTGAACTAAGAAAATTCACTTACACACACTAGTTACATAAAGTAATACCATCTAGAGATTTGTTGAATACTAATCTACAGTGGGATGTCTTTAGTCATAGTCATTGGATGATGTGTAGTTGTCTATTGAGCTTAAAAGATCATGATAGACCATTTACTTGGCTATGGCAAGGGATTGGAACCAGAAATAGGTTGAGAGTATAAAACAGCCTGGACAAAATAAAGATGTGCTGAAAATATGAATGCTGAAAATGAAAATGCGAAAAAATAAAAACAAAATGAAAGAAAAGGGGCTGCTTGACTTTATAGGATTAACTTAGGCTGATGCTCGGGCCCGAAGCGGTCTCTTAAAACCTAATGCCCTAAGCCAACTGGCTGGGAGTCATTGGCCTGAGTCATTGCTAAACCTAAGCATCTTGAAGTCAGGCCTTACACAGTCCTAGCAGTAAAAAAAAAGTCTGAAAGAAAAAAAAAAGTTTGTGGTGTATTATCCTCTCAAATCTAGAATGTTGGACCCGAAGGAGGCGCGCAGATCTGTGCTATCATGAACCTAAAGATGACGATGACTATGTAGATTCTGATGTTCTTTGGTTAATGGGTAACACTGGATTTGTATAAACAGAAATTTAGAATGTATTGCTACAATGTTCTACACTTTCTACTATTTATGTTATCATGCTATATCATATTGAGTAGAAATTTCCAAGATGAAAGTGTGGAATAAAACTACTTACTTGAGGGCTTCTATATTCCTGTTGATTATGAACCAAGTACATGTGGTTGATTTTCTTAAGCATTGTAGTGTGCATTTGTCGGGATAATAGGTTGTGTGTTTTGCAATGTTTTTATTTTTGCTTTGTTTTTGCACTTAGGTTAATTAGATTAATAAATACATGTTTGTGGGTAGCATGGCTGCAAACCCTCACAAGACAACACTCGTCCTACTAGGGACACCTAGAGGTTTAACGGCTTGTTGCATACGCTCAATGCAATCGTGTTCCCTACGAAAGTGGTGTTTACTTTTCTGTATTAGTTTCTTTAGTTGTTTGTTTGATTTTGTTTTGTTTTGTTTTGCTAGGGACTAGCAAAATCTAGGTTTGAGGGTGTGATCTATACATGAAATATGCATTTTATTATCTCCTAAACTTATATTTATGCTAATGTTTGATTAGAATTACTACTACTATAATATAGTTTTTGGTTTTTGTAGGAAACAAGAGTAATATACAAAAATGAGGTGAAAAATAACTTGAATGGTTAAATTCTCATAACTTCGTGTACAAATGTCGGATTGGACTGATTCAAGTCTCATGTTAAAGTTCAAGAAGTCAGCTTTCCAACGCCACCGACCGCGCGTAATTCGGAGTTCGGAGCGAAAAGTTATGACCATTGGAAAATCGTGCTGCAAAATGAATAGTAAAGAGATCGATCGGCACAAACGTGATAGATCGCAAAGCGATCGATCGGCCAGAAAAGTGATCGATCGCCGTATACGCAGAATTGAAATAAGGCCTATTTTGACTTGGATTTGGAAGGGGATTTAAGGGTTTTCCTTCACCCCTATATATATGCCTTAAGGGAGAACGTATTGGGCATTAGAGAATAGAGTTTTGAGTCCTTTTGGAGGCTAGAGAGGAGCAAGAGAAGGAGCTTTTAGAGCAAAGAAGAAGAAGAAGGATTCATGACGATTGATCTACTTAAACAGGCTTTTCTTTTCTCCCTTTCTATGTGTAACTAAACTTTTATTCAAGGCTTGATGAAGCCCTAGATGTGTATTGCTACTCTTGATAGTTTAATTCTATAAAGTTGATTATGATTCATGCTTAATGCGATTTCATGAGTTCTTTTGAGTGCTTGACCATAGACTTGATTGATATGAATGAAATTAGATCTTTTTAATTCCTGCGCTTAGCTAAAAGTAGGCTGGTGTTAATTCTATGCCCGACCAAGGATAGGATCATTAGCCCAAATGATAATTCAATGCCCGACCAAGGATAGAATTATCTACATTAATTTTTAGTGGATGAACTCTCGTGTCCGACCAAGAACGTGAGTGAATTCATTGTGATTTGTGTGTCTGACCATGAACATGAATTACCATATCATGATTAACTTATGCTTAATAATAATTAAGAGTAGTAATTGCATGTCTAGTGGTGGATTCTTTGCCTTGATATTTCTCCATATTGATTAAATCTCAGTTAGATTAAATAAAGTCCATTGCTTTCTTTAGAATTAATTAAACTACATCTTTTTCTTCTCTTGAATTTGGTAAAAGATTAATCCGTCCCTGAGGTTCGACAACCCTTTAATACTCACCGTAGTACAATTGCCTTGTGCACTTGCAAGGGTTTATATTTAAACGATCATGTTGCATAATACACGATTATAAATAAAGTCGTGTTGCATAAGACACGACACTTACCGTTCATGTGTCGTGTCTTTCGATCAGTTGGAAAAACATAGAACGCTACATACCTGAATGACATATGAGGCGCCGTTTAGGTATCCACCTCCCAGTGACCCTCCTTTAGTTCTCGCACCCACTAGTTTGCTGGTGTGGGTTATACTAGAAACCAACATCATATGCATAGCTCCAGCCCAATTGTATGAGCTCATTCTTGGGAGGTCTTCAATGTAAGGGTACAAAGAGGGATGCACCGCTCTCGTGCTATGTGGAAACAACACCGTGCAGAAGAGGAGGCAGATGATCATCCTCGCCATGTCCTCCTCTGCCATCTTCATTTCGCCCTCGCTAAGCTTCTCAATGATTTTCTCAATATGTGGAATATCCGGTTTCCTGACGGCGAAGTACTTTCTGAAGAATTCACCTTCCGTTCGGCGTGGCACGAAGGGAGGACCTCAACTCTTTCGCCCTTTGCGGGCATTCCAGTGATAAGAGCAACTTCTTGCTCTGTGAAATGTAGCGTTCTCCCCTTGATGTTGAAGACCTTCATCGACTCATCCCAATACCTGACCAAATGGTCGATGAGGTTCTGAGAAACAACTATGTCCTCACCTTCAAAGATGATAGAGAACCCAACTTCTATGATCAGTTGGCAACATCTTTGGTGACACCGTAGGAGGGCCGCACACTTTTTCCTCACCCCCGATTGACAAAACGACCGAAGCGCCGATCGCGGTATGTTCTTTTGCCTGATGGGTCCATCAGAGCCTTCCTCTTCCTGCCCTCTGTCTCTGCTCCCGATGTGCAAACAAGAATTTCTGATCTTCCTCCTCTTCCGATGGTATTTCCTCCATAGACTCATCTCTTTTTGTATCCATCTGTAAGGAGATAGGTAGAGTCGCCAGTAGAACAGTCGTATCGGAAAAACACGAAAACATAAAAGTCGTGTCGTCGCGTACATGACTAAATATACAGTCGTGTCTTTATACTTCATCTTAAAAAATTAGAAATCCTAAATTCTAAGCTTCTGGAACTAAAATCAATAAGGATTGTTCTAACTTACCGCGGTTTATTGGTGTGTATTTGTGTATTTCCTCGCAGGTGCCTTTCACACGCTCCCTGGCCGCAAACCGAAGCTCAATCGTTCACTCCGCCGATTGCTCGAAGGCACAGGGAGCCACGGGGGAAACTCAACTTGTTGAATCCTCGAAATCCCAGGAGGTTTACGCTTAAAATCGCCGCATTTGCGCACTCTCCGTCAGTTGTGTCGTCGAAATCCAGCAGGGGATGCCGGAGAAATCGAGTAGGGGGGACATTAATCGGATAGTCGAAAACCTTGGGGGCAGCTGGAAATCGTCGGAGGACCCGCCGGTGGAGTCACCGCTGGAAATCGTCGGAGAAACCCTGGTTTTTTCGTGTCGTATACAACACAGCATCTTTGCATAGTAATAACACAAAAAAAAATACAAAAGGGGCATTTTTAGTACTCCAAGTCCAGATTCCAGGGGATATGAGATTTCACGGGAAAAACTAGGTCATATGGAAATATGATACTTGGCACCAGGTAATATGTAAAAGGCTCCAACATGCTTCATCCTTTCAGCACCTAAAAAATGATGTTAATGGGCCTACAAGATCTTGGCCGGAATCTACCTGAATTGTATCATTCATAATTAATAGGCCATTTAGGGCATGATAAAAAGCAAAACATCCATTCACTTCACTATTCATTTCCTATTTTTCACTATTCATTTCCTATTTTTTCCACTTTCAGCTGAAACACCTCATGACGTGTTTTAAACATCCATAGTGAAAAATCCGGAAATAAATAGTGAAAGTGGATTTTTCATTGTAGATGTTTTGGATTAATCACGAACCAAACGCCCCTTAAGTATATGTTATAATTTCGCTACTTTCTTCTGTTTCCAATGTAGATCAGATCCCTCCCGTCGATTATATTTCCACATCGCATAAAAGGATTAATTCATAGTCTTATTGC
Organism: Houttuynia cordata; assembly: GCA_039654745.1. NCBI lineage: Eukaryota > Viridiplantae > Streptophyta > Magnoliopsida > Piperales > Saururaceae > Houttuynia > Houttuynia cordata. The sequence goes on along the minus strand of CM077508.1, from coordinate 12,540,306 downwards.
AGGACGGCATCGCCTAACTTTCGTCAAGCTAAGCCATCTCAAATCAGGGGCAGGCAGGCTTTGAATTCTCGCCTGCCTAATTTTCCATGCACTCCGCATAATTTTGTAATCACGGACTAAGTGTTGCCTTCTTTAAGAGCTATTTCATGTTGATTTCTTTTGCCACTTTGAGCCTTGAGGGAACCACAATCTATATCGACAAGTTGGAACCACAAAGCCCAGAGCACAAGAGTCGTTTAACATTGCCTTCCAGCAGAATTTGAGCAATAACCTCTCAAACATAGAATATACTACGATGAGCCCCTCTCCAGAGAAAAAATATTCTAACATTGCCTTCGACAGAAGCTCTGATATGAGTGTGACGTATATGCCTTATCGGACAATAAAGAACTATCAACAAAACAGTATGTATACATCCATATGCATGACAACAATAGCAATGTAACTTTATAAAAGAATGACCAGCTACAATTGCATCTCCTTAAATATAAAAAAAGCAGCAATATGAAAACCACATGAGAATATTGTCTAATGTGGACTCAAATCATAAAAAAAATGTCAAGCAACATCTCAGTAGTAAGCGATATAGTTACAATAACTTGAAGGATTGAGCAGAATAGAACTTTCTAGTTCATTCAAAATTCACAATGCTAGAGGCAGTTAACAGCGGCATCACCAATCCACTAAATCAATGTCCTCACATACTGGTCAAGACTTGTATTGAACAGCTCAGACCTGCCATAACCAACAAAGCAAAACAAAAAACACATAAAAGATATAGATCTTTAGGCGAGAAATGCTGAAATAGAGGATGCACATGGACCTCAGAACACCAGTTGTCACAAAAAAAAGACCTTAAGAGTACCTGATATATAAAGGACTGGTATCTACTAATTTTAATAGATAGAAATAAAGAGATTCAAGATGAAAAGAAAAGCATACATCAAAAGGTGAGAAAGACAGCTCATACAATTTAAAATCGCTTGTTTAAATTTAATTGTCAACAGCATCATCAAGGTTTGGCTTCTTTATCAAGTATACTTGGATTTACAAGTTTTGCATTAACAAGATTAAAGTATATTTCGAGTCAAAGTGACAGAAGATAGGACTCTAAAAGAAATAAAAAAAGGAGTTATCTGAATAGATGACTATTTTAAAATATAGTAGACAGAGGATAAACAATTCAGAGCTGCTGGAATCAATTATATATCGCCTTGATGTCCTACATACGTGGTTTCAGAAGTTCCATAGGGTAAAGTTACTACATTTTGCTTGAAAGTGACAGAGAAAGAAACTCCGAGAAATCCAGAAATTATAATCCGAGTGGAATATAATGTTGCAAAATATCATCGAAGAAAAATGAAAGAGAGGTACCGCAGTCGTTCATTGAAAACCAAAGTGAAGCCCTCGCCATGTAAACGACTTAGTGACATAAAATAAAATGAAAAAAAGTTTAATGCATAATAGAAAAACACTTTGTAATATCTGCTAAATTCTGCATATGCAAATTAGTGGGAACACAACGTAGAAGAAGAGAAATAATCGGGGCAGACATATTATTGACCACTTTGTAATTCATAAATCCAAAAATTTTCAGTTTTAGCAAATTTTCACGAAACTTATCAGTACACTTTCTCAAACAAACAGAGCTTTTAATATTCATATCCATTTCTTTAAAAACATATATTTTCCGTCCTATTTGGTTTTTCAAAATGTTTATAGTTACATAAAGTGGACCTATAGATCTTTCAGATGTCGAAGGAATTCATGCAAAAGGTGAAAAATGTAACTACATTCACTAACCTTTCCAGGTAAAGACAAAATTGTCGGTACACGTCAATTTTACAGCATAAAATCATTTCATTTCCTTAAACCAGCTAGCAGCAGGTATTTATATCAACTAGACCAGTATTATCATCATCACTTGGTCCCCACTAATATGACATTGCAATCTGCATTCTTCTCAGACATTACGCAATTTTAGACAATTTTAGTGATCAGAAAACTTTTTAGACAACTTGAGAACAAACAAATGTATGACAAACTATTCGAAGGGCTAAAGGTAAAAGAATTTAAAAAAAAACAATGGAATGCAGAGTTTAGTAATATCTGCTTGCACAATAATACAAAAAAAATCTAAAAAAGAAACCAGAGATTTTTGTACCACCCTCAAACAGAACCAATTCAGGCAAGTATCTTAACTATCGTTCAGCTAATGTTGAATAATTGAATCCTGTTCAAAAGAAGATGTCACAAAGAATTACCTGATAGGAGCTCCAGGTGTATAGAGAGGATTCTTAACAGCATACTCTACATAAATGTTGTAGATATATCTCAAGGATTCCCGAAGGTCCCCCAATTTAGGATGTGTCACCAAGATAATCTGATTTAAAAGAAAAAGAATATGATGAATAAGCAGAACACAAATTAATATAATCATGATTTGTCCTCTTAACATCTACATAAACAAATTTTGAGAAAAAAAACATCAACACAAACAGAAACATCCAAGAAACCAAAAATAAAATTCAGCGAGAAACAACCAACAGATTTAAAATCGTAAGTACATAAAGGATCCATTGACAGATAATATCCTCATCATACCTAGCAAACCAAAATCATCCTGACCTTTGCAATTCACCCATTTGATTTCCATCGGGTAATAAGTCCGATTAAAAGAGAACACTCCAGAAAACAGCTTCATCTAAAGTCAATGTCAAAGGCCCTCCATTGAGCATTGCCCACATGGTTCCCACTCTAGAAATAAGTTTCAAAAAGGATGTTTGAGAGTATCAATACTCCCCAAGTTTCCTATAGTTTCCACTATAATGTCTCAAAAAGAAAAAATATAAAATTATAGGTAATTGCCACTTGAATAATTTAGTCTACATCACAGGAATTATTTAATCTTCGATTTGCAATTACCATCTCATAAAATCAACCTCAAACAGCTCGGACAAAAAGTACATTATATCACAAACAAAAGTGTTTTACAAGAGGATTTACATTATCTTGGAGAAATACAAAACTCAATCTCATACCTTTATTCCAGAAGGGCTTTCCATGAAACTTAGCTTGTATGTGTTGGTGCGAAAACTATGAAAAGAGCAGCCGTGGCCTGGCAGTTGGGGTATCCCAAGGTTACCTTTATCGGCACTGTTGATCAAACAAGCCATGATGTACAATAAAATCAAATGCAGTGTGTGGTCGTGGATACAAATAAATGTATTGATTAGAATATAAGTTAATCGTATTAAAGAAATAGAAACACCAACAGAAGACATCATCATTTAAGAATTACTGGAAGGCTGCTTACAAAAAATAAACTCAAGTAGTTGCCAATGATTGTCATTTACTCAATCTAAATAGCGCAAGCGTTGCTTCAGCTTAAGCAAGGCCTTCTAGAGCTTGTGCGCCAAATGAGAGCCAGAGCTGCAGTCATGCACTAACAATGCTTATCTCTCATTTGCTTCGCATGTCTTACTTGAGCTAAGCAATTAAGCACTAACGTTTTTCAGCTTTCTTTTATCACTAAGAATCGCCAGAGTGATTGACCGATATGGGACATTAACAAGAGCCACTAACTATATAAACCCCACAATATTTTGATGACTCTTCGACGCCATCATATCTGTGTTCCAAGTTTCACACAAGAAGAAGTTCACACCAGTGATTGGAATGTAGCAATCACTGTTTGATAGATGTAGCAATCAACATTTGATAGATGTAGCAATCAGCATTGATTGGAGTTTAGTTTCTACTTGAGACTCTGGTCATCTATTTGACCTACAAATGATGCTTTTGGTTTTTCATAGAGGATTGAAAATGTGAAGAGCAGATGTCAGAGAAATGGAATAACAAAACACCTGGTGGGATCCATCTTGGCCGTGAGAGATTTGAGGGAGAATAGAAGACCAAACATCAGCTTGTGATCCTGCTGAGAATTGAGGGTCTTGAGGGGCCGATTCCACTCACGATAGAGAAGGCAGATGCCATTTCTATTGAATATGTATATCATGTTCGCCTTGTTCCCACCAGTGGTGGGCACTGGCGGAGATGGACTAATTTCTGACCCTCCAAAAAACTGCATCTTTGCTAATAAGAGCTCCTCCCAGTTCAATAGAAACCTGAAATAACAGCATAAACAATGAAAACCACATTGACAAAACTGTCCAGCACGATCCCATATGGCTTAAGCAAAACCTCTTACTAAATCTTTGAGCATGAAAAACTGAAATCATTAACCAATTCTACACATAACAGTATCCACAAGACTTAGTTTTTAAAACATTTGCTAAAATATATAAGAAGACCCAAAACTGAATGTGACAATTACATAAACAATGAGCAAACACATTGCTGGAGAGGGCCTCACACTTGGCACTGTTTGGTTCCATGGAAAGCAGGGGAAAAGCAAGCGAAAGAGAAAAGAAAAGCAGGAAAAAGAGAAATCAGTAGAAACATTTTCCTCCTATTTCTTTGTACCCAGAGAAACTAGAATCTTCTTGTCTGGCTCTAAAGGATTGAATTTGGGAGAAAAATAAGAAATTGAACATTGACAAATACTACTAGACCACAACACGAAATTCACATTATTATTTTTTCCACCTAGGAGTGTCTGAGTCCACAGGACCTGACTAGAAGGCCCGTATCCATTTACCAATCTTCTCAGGCCTCGCACATGTACAAGGCCCACCCACATATGCACCAGATAAATCGGGACATAATCATCGGTGGGTAGCCAACAGAGTGGGAATTCGAACTCAGGACCTCCACTTCATGAAGCATGTCCTGTATGTCACGCCAACACCCCCATTACAAATACTCCCTCTGTCCTGAAATACCTGCCACATCTTACAAAAGGGCATTTTTAATGAATTTGTGAGACGCTGCAAAGACTCCCATTCTCCTCCTCTCGCTCCACCTCCCTCTCTCTCTCTCTCTCTCTCTCACATCCTTCGTCACCCATGTGCATTCCCAGTTCCCCCACCAAAATACCCTCCTCAATCCCTTAGGTGCGTTTGGCAACGTGGATTTAGACCCTGTGATTTTAAGAATCACGTGATTTGTCTAAATCCTGTGTTTGGCAACTCATTTTTGGGTGGGATTTGATTCTTCCCCAAAATCTCACCCCAGAATGACGTGATTCTTATTATAACTTAAAAAAGGGTCGCCCAAAATGACAAGCCCTACCCTGTCATTTACAAAATCCCACGAGATTCTTTAAATGACGGAATTTAAAAAATCACACCTCTAAATCTAAATTAGGGTGCGTTTGGCAACATGGATTTAGACCTTGTGATTTCAAGAATCACGTGATTTATCGGCAACTCCTTTTTGGGTGAGATTTAATTCTTCCCCAAAATCTCACCCCAGAATGACATGATTCTTATTATAGCGTGAAAGAAGGTCACCCAAAATGACAAAGCCCAACCCTGTCATTTGCCAAATCACACGAGATTCTTTCAATGAAGTGATTCTAAGAATCACACCTATAAATCCAAATCAAGGTTGCCAAATGCACCCTTAATCACCACCCCACCCTCCCACCGAAAAGGCAAAAACCATACAGGCAATTTCCTCTCCAAACAAGGGGCAACTATGACTTTCAGGAGAAGCTAATTCCCCATATGCAGAATTTAACTGCCCTAACTACCAAATGTGGCACGTATTTCAGGCCAAGCTAATTCTCCATATGCAGCAGTATTTCTGGACGGAGGGAGCATAAATTATCTGATCCACATACCATTCTTACTGACCATGGTAAAATACCAATAGATGCCGGAAACTCATTTGTACAATTGTTACAAGTAGCTTGGGTGTTTTTCTCACTGGTCTTACAATGTCATAGAAAAAGAACTTGCAGAAATGCAATATTGTTTCATTGCACATCAAACATTTTGGAAATACAGTACAATATGGTAGTCCCTCGGCCGGTATTAGTAATAGCATTTGGTTTTTCAAAATGAAACTAAAATCATTTTGTTTTGGAAAACCAAATGTTACTACTAGTTCCTGACAGAGGAAGTATAACTGAACGATGTTACTACTAAAATGCCAAATTGTATCAATTGCACATCAACCATTTTGAATAAACAATATGGTATTCCCTCCATCCGGAATTAGTAGTACCGTCACTATTGCACATCAAACATTTTGAAAATACAGTACAATATGGTACTCCCTCCATCCGGAATTAGTAGTATCATTTGGTTTTCCAAAATGAACTCAAATCACTTCACTTTGAAAAACCAAATGGTACTACTAATACCAGACGGGAGTATAACCGAACGATGAACTTGCAGACATGCCGATATTTTCTTTGATGCGTTGCACATCAAACATTTTGAAGGTCCAATCCAATATGGTACTCCCTCCATTCGGGATTAGTTGTAACATTTGGTTTTTCGAAACAACTTCATTTCGGAAAACCAAATGTTACCACTAATTCCGGACGGAAGTATTTCGTCTCGGAGAAAACATTTTGAAGATACAGTACAATATGGTACAATTGAACTATGAAATAGACATATAAAAAAATGCTCAAGATCCTCACCATATGGTGAGATCTGTGAATAAGCAAAAAAAAACTCAAACCTTGGCTGGCTTTGGGCACGATCTCCAGGGCCTGAGAAGAAGGGGATGAGAGGAGTAGCCAAGAAGAAGGGTGAACCCTGCGGGAGGCGGGCAGTCGAGAGACGAGGAAGCGAGATGGGAGACCTCGGCCGGCGGAGAAGGACTGAGCTCTGCCGGCGACAGGCCGGAGGTGGCGATCGTCAGCGGCGGGCCACGGAGAAGGTGGAACAGGGAGCTCGATAGTTTTGGACGGCCTAATACAGGGGACACACGAGCGGGCAAAAAAGCGGACGATCTGACTCTTATTTTTGGTGATTTAAATGGGGTCCGCGTTGAGAATGTTTTCGGCCGTCGATCTTGATGATCAATGGTTCCCGTCTGCTGGGGATATCCCCAGGCCCCACAGGATATCTTTCATTAATGGGAGCCATCGATCATTTGGATCGACGACGCACAGGCATGAACTGTGCACTCGAGCAAAAAGCTGCTTTTAGCACGGTCGATCATGATGATCAATGGCTCCCATCTGCTGGAAGATATCAGATATCCTTCATTAACGGTGGCAACGATCATGAGGACCAAGAAGCATGTCAAGTTGCTTTTTGCTAGAGCGCCCAGTGCATGTTCGTGCGTCGTCAATCCTGATGATCAATCTCCCGTCTGCTAGAGGATATCCTGATAACATCGTCCAGGCGGACCAAAAATGCTTCCAATCTTTTTATACCCTCCAACCAAATTCGTGGATGTGGGAAAACGTGGGTCCAACATTATAGGGCAGGCAAAGGTAAAAAAACCAAAAAGAGCTTTGATTTTCATAAGGCGATAATATTCAGTCAATATGCAATGCAAACGAGCTTCATTGGATGGAGGTAGTACGTTAGAAGCCACACCATTCAAATATGCTGTGTTGAGGGAGGAAAAATAGCAAGTCATTAGGCTACTGGTGAAAAAAGGTTCTTTAAGGGCCGTTTGGGGCGTGAAAAATCAGTTTCATCCACTTTTAAAAATCTACCTCATAATCCACTATCAGCTGAAACACCTCATGGGCAGTGGATTATCCCAAAAATCCTAACTAACTCGATTTTTTTTCAGCTGGATGTGTTGATTTTTTACGCCCCAAACGGTCCCTTAGACTATAAGAAAAAATATCCAATGAAATAACCAAAAACAGATGGAAAAGGTTCATTAGACTATATAGAAGAAAAATAGCAAGTCAAAGCTAGCATTAATTAAAAAATCAGGAACCCTTAGCAATTTCCTATTTATCTCTGCTCATAGGCAGGAAAAATGGATTCGTAAATTTCCTAAATCTGGAGTATTGAACTTAATTGATCAGATTTAGGGTGCCCACAAATAGCAAAATAACAAATCTCAGTGGTAAAGGTTGGACCAAGAAGGTTGGTTTCTAGTAAAAATATATCGTATTGCCCACTATTGTTCCTTTTTTTATATATAAATAGACTATTGTTCTATTTTTTTTCTATGATACTCCCTCCCGTTTTAGATGCTCCATTCAGAAAAGATGACACTCCTGTTTTAGATGTTCCATATAGTCAATCTAAGTGGGTTTTGAACCTCTTCTTCCCCCTATTAGTTGAGGTTTTCTCATGCAATAAATCTAGGTAGAGTGTGAGATGATAAGACTTCTCAGCAAAAGAAAGAAGAAAACATTTACCAAAAAAAGTAGAAAAATAGTCAAAATTAAATGTTAAAAGAAGGGATACTGATTTAGTGAGATCCTATAGAGCTAAAACTTCTTATAACAAAGCTTAATTGATTTGCTCTTCAGGTTATTGCAGTGAATGCAATAGTTTCAAACAAATTTTGAAGGTGCAAAACTTCAAAATCGACAACATAGAAGTGGTAGCCTCCATAGCAAGCATTTGTGTCGATGACCATGTGTCCATTTTTGCCTTCTTTCTGGTCCTCTAGTGCAGTCATTGTGTAACCTGAAAGTGAGGCAAAAATTGTACTTCTACTGTTAAAGAAAAAAAATAAACAAAAATAAGAATAAAGGCCAAAAATTGAATGGAAGAAGTTAATATGCAGCTCATGAATATTGTCGTGCTTGAGTGCACGTTAATAGAGGGGGCAGCGGGTGATTGGAACCCGGCGGAACTGTATCTGCGCATGCCGTCGGATCGAAATCCAATGGTCCAAAACGCACCTCTACGCACGTAAGCCAGCCGGAGCGCATACTAGTGGAACTCAAACTAAAAACTAAAAGAAGGCAGCTAACCCTTCAAGACCATTGGATGAGTTGGCCAATGGCAGCAAGACTGGAAAGGTAAATGGGGCATCATGTTTCATATCAGTGGTACTAGGTGAAGCAGCTGTAGGTGAACCAGAAACCATCCAAGAAAAGCTTCCATGAGAACATTGTAATGGCTTGACCTTATGAAGCCAGACATTCTCTTCATCATCTTCTCCATCTTCTATTGCTTCATGACATTCTTCATTGTCATCTCCATCTTCCATTTCTCTTGCTACACATTCATGATCTTCTTCAGCTTCGTCATCTGTTGCCGGTTTCTGCACCGAAACAATCTTGGCCACCTGGTATTCCCCTCCCTTGAAACACAATATCAGATCACAATACTCATCTTCTTCCTCAAATGGAAAATCTTGAAGATCACCAAGAGAATGTTGAGTCTTTTGCATGGAGACTATCTCACCTGAATGCATGCAAATGATCAACTGTATATCAATAATTTGTACTATGATGTATTGCCAAAACAAATTGTATTATGATGAATCAAATTAAACTATCAACTTGTACACTTCCGCCCTACATTAAATGACTGGAATGGAAATTCTAAAATGAACTAAAATTAGTTTTTTATTTCCAAACAAGACAATTAAAATGGAACAGGGGAGTATTATGATTATCAGATTAGACTGGAAATTAAGAACAATCCAAAGGAGTACCCATAATTTCTTGTGAAGGTAAAGGTGTTGGCCTGTTGGGGACTTGGGAGGGATAGTCATGGTGGTCTTATTCATTCATGCAGGACTCGTGAAGGAACTCTGCTTTCCAGATGTGGAAGGTTTGCTTCCAAATTCAAAATTTTGAGGAGAAATTTGGGGGTATTATTTGCTGTGTTTCCTTGTGGAAAACAAATTTGGTGGTTCACTGTAGATATATGTGGATTTGTTTCCCTTATACGGCCTTTTGTAATACACACTACTTGCAGATTTTTAGCTCAAAGGCCCAAAATAGAGGCGGAGTTGGGCTGGGCTTCTTTACTTGAGCTTGGCCTTCCTTTTAGCTTACTTCCTGCATGACATAGTGGCAGCCCATAATTAATTGTTAGCTCACATGGACACTTCTTCGTAGCAAAGGATCACCATAGCCCATACGTGCCAAACTTTCCAATACGTTAGAAGTATAGTACTTTTAAGATGTTATACTACAACATGTGCAAAAAAATTTAGAAATACAATGCAGAAAATGTGGGTGTCTCAAACTGAATTTATGGAAAAAAAAGTTATTGAAAGTATGGAGTGGAATATAATTGAAAAAATATCGAAAGTGTTATGAAAATTTGGCAAAAACTAAAAAGACAACAGCCATCTTATGAGACGTATCATCAGTATAAGTTGCATTTCGAACCTCCCATTCGGAAACAAAAAATTCGTACCTTAAACATTTAATAAAAAAGGAAATCATACCGTTCGCTTAAAAAACAAAGGAACTTACACCGTGCGTGTTAAAATGGGCTAAATCATCAGTTTCTACTGTAAATAGCTGAAATGTGCCACTTTCAATATGCCTATTCTGGAAAAATGCATATATCACTTTAATCAACATCGAGTATGTATATTCTTAGCTAACCATGGTTTTTGAATGTCATCTAGGACTCTCAAGGCAAAGAAAGGGCTTATGATTATTTTGGTCTCCCCGAAATGCGTTGGTCTTCAGTCTCCCATGTAGCGGAGAAGACTCGAGTTTCAACCCAAACATAAAAGGGGGATCTTAGAACAGTAGGTTTTGCGTGCGTGAGTTGTCCACTGCCTTGAGCAGCTATAGCAAAAAAAAACAACTAATCCATCTATCCGGAATTATTATCACCATAAGATTTAATAATTCCGCACACAAAACCTACTGTTGGGTGATAATATTTCCGGATGGAGGGAGTACGTCTCATGATCAAACACCTTTAACTCTATTCAAGTTTTTTTTTTGGCCTGATTCTATTAATAGAGTTCTCAAGATGGTCCAATAGCCAAGTTGTTTTGACTTGGATTGCTTGCGGATGATTATACACTGCTTTGTGATGATGACCTCACACAATCTTTCTAATCTACAAGTTATAAAGAAGACAAAAAGAACAAATGGGAAGGGCAAATTTCAACATTAGAGATAAGGTAGAGTCTTTGGTTAGTTGAACTACTCTATCCCATGTGGGGATACCTCTCCTTCTCAAGATTCAAGTGGGAAGAAGGTTTGAGACTAGAAGACACGCAATCTCCCATGCTTCTCGTGTCTTAGTAAGTAGCAGTCGTTACCACGATTTTGAGATTTCAACATATCCGTGGTAGCAGCTTGCTTTTGAAATTTTCATGTAGTACTTCACTATTTTTCCCGAAAAAGTTAATATGCGCTGTAGTGGAGATGATCTATATAATGCGCAGACGAGTTTATCTAACTCACATTTTGCAATCCTTGCCTCTCACTATATATATATATATATATGAGATGAGTTTACATAAGATCGTTCTCATATAAGGAGTATGAGGCCAAATTTTATTACCGTTAGATTCCGATCGGAGGGTGGATATCAAATCAGTGGGTAGATAAGTGTGTCACATCAAGGAGTGGGTGAGATCATTATGGATATTTGTAGCCGTCAGATCAAGATCTAATAACTATGATTCAAAGTGGCCTCATATAAGCAACATGAGAACGATCTCATATAAACTTTTTCCTATATATATATATATATATATATGAGATGAGTTTACATGAGATCGTTCTCATGTAAGGAGCATGAAGCCAATCTTTCTTGCCATTAGATTCCGATCTGAGGGTGGATATCAAATCAGTAGGTAGGTGAATGTATCACATCAAGGAGTAGGTGAGATCATTATGGATATTTGTAGCCGTCAGATCAAGATCTCACGGCTACGATTCAAAGTGGCCTCATATAAGCAATATGAGAGCGATCTCATTTAAATTTTTCCCTATATATATATATATATATATATATATATATATATATATATATATATATATATATATATATATATATATGGGAAAAGTTTAAATGAGATCGCTCTCATATAGCTTATTTGAGGCCACTTTAAATCATAGCCCTTGGATCTTGATCTAACGGCTACAAATAGTCATAATGATCTCACCCACTCTCTGATGTGACACACTTACCTACCCACTGATTTAATATCCATCCTCCAATCGGAATCCAATAGCTACAAAGATTGGCCTCATGCTCCTTATATGAGAACGATCTCATGTAAACCCTTCCCTATATATATATATATATATATATATATGCTTACATGCGATAATTAAGTTTAGGGATAGAAATATGGTAAGATACCTAATGATGGAGTCAAGAACAAATATACCGTTGGTTGGCTGATAGGATTAAAAGCTCAACAAGCAGCAAAGGGGATTTGGGGGCGGGTTATTTGATGCGTAAAGCCAAAACCGTTCTACTGGATAGCCCAGAGGAATTCCTACTTGGTGCATGTGATAAAGTGTACATGATATTTGCCAAGGAGATATATTTTTCTTGATAACGAGGGATATCCGAGTCCTTAGGGCCAGACTAGAAGAGGTAGGGCAACCAAGTTCTTATAGCACTGTATCTTATTGCCGATTTACCGTATCCCATTGCCAATCCCTTCAAAGTTCAAGCACATTACCACAACATACCCACTAGGTAAGCCGGGATATTATCCTCATGGGTAGGGCTGTTCTCGGACCGGACAAACTTTGGACAGAGGTTGTCCGCGTCCGTGTCCGTGAAAAGGCTGTCCGCCATCGTATTGTCCGTGTCCGTGTCCGGATGTCCGGCGTACACGGACACCACGACCTGCGGCTTTCCTCTCTCGCTCCCATTTTACACTTCCCAGCTCCGTGCCTTGACCAAAATCTTACGCCACGCAGCCAATCACGTGCTTCTACTTCCAGTACACTCCACCCATCTGTTTCCAAAGCAGAGGTTCCAAGTTCCAATGTCCCTCCACCATCTCCAGCCAATCCGTACGCATGGCTTCTTCTCCAATCCATCATCACCATCCCTCTCCCACCGTGAATCAGTCCAGTTTCCCCTGCAAGTTCCTTCTGAAAATTTTTTATTTATTTTTCTGTTTTCTTTTCCTTGAATGGTATGGCCGTATGGGCTTTTCCTGTTTGTGCTGATACCCTTTTCTTGTTTTATCTATTAGAGACGTTCCATGTTGTTTGATTCTGCAAAGATGCCTCATTTCAGCCGCAAGACATCCCCCGCCGCCCTCCTCGCTCCTCCTTCTTCCTCCCCGTGGCCCTCCTCCTTCCTCCTCCGCAAAAAGAAAGCTCCCTGATTTCCTGTGCTCTGCCCCTTCTCCTCGTGCATCAAGGTAGCCGCCGCCTGCCGGAGCTCCGGTGCCTGAGAATCGAGGCTGAGCGAGAGGAAAGCTCCCTGCTTTCCAGGAGAGGCCAGGTTTAGCTCCTCCACCGCCCTCATCTCCTCTCCGCCCCCGCTCCCCGGCCGCCCTCCTCTCTCCCCCGCCGCCCTCGCCCTCCTCTGGTCCTCGGACACGGACAAGCGGCTGTCCGAGGACCCTTGGCCGTGTCCGTGGCCGAGCACTACGGACAGTTCAACCTCGGCTCGGACACGGCCACGGCCACTTCGGACAAAGACGGCTTCACGGACACGGCTGTCCGCGAACAGCCCTACTCATGGGTGGCCAAAGAGTGGAGATTCGATGTCATGACCTCTACTTCGAGTCAGCATCCTGGCATCCCACCAATACCCAGTTGATGTACTTCCCGAGAGGATTGGTAGCGGAATCTAACGCTTTAAAAGCTCCAATTTATTCATGTCCCTCATTAACATGCAAAAAAAATTATAAAATGATAAAAAAGAAGATTGTAAAATGAGACCAAAGAGCTTGATGAGCCAAAAATAGACAGAAACTGAGACCAAAGAAAGTTATTAAAGTGAACAAAATTACATACATGATGCAGACTTATGGTTAAAATTTTCAGAGACAGCTTTTATGCACTAATGTCAAGATCTTCTTTTTGTCATGCAATTATGCCAATCTTTTGATTCATGATGTCCAGATCCGGATACAGATGTTGTTCAGGGTCAGGGAATAGTATCCGCGGGATCCTAACTGAAAATATGAATCTGAGCCACAGATCCAAGCCCAACCCAGAAAGTACTCTACCTGATCCAGCCGACCCAGGCTGGAGACTCGGGTCGATTTCACCGACCTTTCTATTCTTTTTTCTTCTTTAGCAATAGGCATTATCTTCCAATTTACTCATCCGATATCAAAATATTTTTCATAAATAGACTATGCACATCAATATTATTTCAACTCATAAAGACTATTGGTAGCAAAAACAAAACCTAATTAAGACTATCATAATCGTATAACAATGCACTTTCACCTAAATAATAATAGCCATCTTATTGAGGTTACAAAAAAATAGCTGAAAACTGAAGTAGACCTTTATATAATAGATTTTTTTAAATCGAGTTAATATATGCCCGAACTCACGTTCGTTAGTGTGAGCCAGGTAACACTAACGTTAATAATGGGGGCAAGCAGGTTTGAATCACTGTTCACCCTCTGTATTAATGCATACAATAGGATCTGTTCTACGGCTTGCAGAAGCGTGTGAGTTAAGGCGCATAGTAACTTGTTTTACATGGAAGAAAGAACTTAGCACAACTTATAGAACAAAGAAAGAAATTAGCAAAATGTATATATAAAAAAATAGCACAACAAAGATCACCTAAGTGTAAAAAGACATCGGAGATCACTTATTCACTTTATACCATTTCTATCATTACTACCTGCCGCATAAGGTGTACCCTTGGATCGAAATCCAACGACCTGCGTTGTTGTCTAGTGCACGACACGAGCTGGTGCACATACTAACATTTTTTTATATTAAAAAACTAAAACAACATAATAATATTTTTTGGCACCAATAAAAAATCAACATAGTTCTTCTTTTTGGTAAAACAACATATAGTTCACATAGATCAATTCATAACACAACCATTGCCAAATAAAACTATCATTTAGGGGCCATTTGGGACGTGATAAAAAGTAAAACATCTACAGTGGATGTTTCACTTTCACTATTCATTTCTTGTTTTTTCACTTTCAGCTAAACACATCAGGAAGTGTTTCATCTACGGTAAAAAAAATATATGAAATAAATAGTAAAAATAAATTTTTCACTGTAAATATTTTTGATTTATCGTGCCCTAAATAGCCCTTACTATAAAAAATAATAGTCTTATGTCATGTAAATATCAACAGAGGTAGATCCATGTGGGGAAGGCCATACGGCTCATACCTAAGCAGCTTCAGACACAAATCAACAGAAGCATCATTGGTTTAACAAAACATTATTAGTTTAACCTGCCCACCCATTTCATTAATATGCTCCAATCCAACTTTCAAGTAGACTACCACAATAATCAAATTCACCCACCCTAGAAACCTACAAATAAATAAAAACACAGCAGTAAGCAAAGCGTCAGAGACATGGCTAGAAGCTACACGTAGATGTACTGTATCCTTGAAGCGCGCATGCGGCTGCGTGAGCCAAGGCCACTCCAACACCTGCCGCCATATCTCTGCTCAGCCCCTCTGGCCTTTGCTCCCCTGAATTCATACCCGCTTTCTTGCCTTTATTGAGTTTCTTGTTTGACAATCCATTTGCATGCTGGTTCCGAGCCTCATCCTCCTTCTTCGGTCACTTGGTTGCTAGTGGACAAGCAAGAGTGGAGAGAGACATCATTGATGAGACTCAATCTAACAGGTCAGGACCCAACTGTTTATTCAATCTGGGTTTGTTATGTTGTGCTTTTTTTTTCTTGTTTGTTTCCCTGGTTTTGGTGATGAATTTGGAGAGTTATTGGCATTTTACTTGGATTTTAAAGGAAATGAGTGATCTTTTGTTGAGTTGGGGCTTTTGGGTTGTCAATCGGACTGTTGGTGAGCGCCTTTTTGCCGCAAACAAGAAAAAGTGATGTGGGTTTGCCCTTGTTTTTTGTTGGAATTAGTGTTTTTCATTGATTCGGATAGAGTTATCTCCACTATTAGCTTTGTGGAGAGGGGTATTTTGGATTTTTCTGGATCTGGCATGCAATGGGAATGAAAGAATATGCTCTGTTTTTCGTTGTTTTTTGTGATTTCTTGTTCTTTCCAACATTCCATCTGGGTTCTTTGCTGGGAATTAGTTAAATGCTGATGGTTTTGATCATTGGAACTGAAAAATTCTTAGAGTTTTACTCAAAACCTCATATATGCATCAAAACCTCTCTTCAGCTTGGTTACTTAAAATATGGGATTATGGTATTGAAGTGTTGTTGAAGGACTAGATTATTTCATACATGTTCAATGGAAATGCGCCATTTAATAAGTATTTTTTTTTAGTTTGAAATTTTGTCTTTGCTGGATTGACCTCGTTCAGCATCCTGTAAGCTTTAGCCTAAAATCTTGGTTTTTTTTTGTTGTACGCTGGCTACTGCTTTTCTTTATTTTCATCTTTTGTTATAAGATATTATGAAAGTTACCTTCTATTCCAGTTGGAATTTATCAATGCACACCCTCAATTTTTTTACTTGGTCATGGTATGTCAATTGGAAATTTAGCAGAGGCCATTATTTTACATTACGTAATACCTCCTTTTCAACATGTGGTTTAAAATTTAGTTATGAATGAGTTGAAACTTTAGTATTCCTCTTACATGCTGGTATAGGACCTTTATGTAACAAGTTCCCATTTTTAATTGTTCACGCTGGTATAGGACCTTTAGTATTTGCTTGCACACCATGGCCTTTAAGAATCTGCTTCAACAATCTGATAATGTTTTGTGCTTTTGGCTTGATTGCAGAAAATAGTAAATAAAAGAATTGTAGGTCACATGAAGGTGTTATCTTCATGGGGTTTACTATCAAGAAGTACTACTATACTAAAAAATGGGGTAAACAGCATTTCTTCTTTAATCGACATTTTTGTTGGTGCTCTAACTGAGATCATCTGATAATTTATGTGGAATTTGCAGGCAATTAGTGGATGTAGGATGAAACGGCTACCATTGATGGGACTATGTTGTACAGTTATGCTGCTTGTTGTATACAGAATTACAATTTGTCAATATACACATACGGAGGTGTGTTAGATTTTCATTTTCTGCTTGAAAAGCTTATGAAAGGGCTTTCCTATTTTTGTTCTTGATATTTTTTCTTTTATTTTTTTTGACTGATGGTACTATAACTTAAATATTTCAGATGGAAGGTAGATTATTCCCATTTGGCGAACTGGCGGTAAATTTAGACTCAAAAGCTGATTTTTATTTGATATACTGTTATGATAACCGACCAACCATGCAATTTATGCTTTCATAGAGTATTAACATGTAGTGACCGCAAAATGTTTTATGGTTTAGACTGTTCAATATTTGATCCTTCTGTCATTATGCTCTGGACCGCATAACTTTAGTATATCCTCTCATGTCTTCACACATACGCACTCATGTATCCTTGTCAAAGAAGTGCAAATTTCTTAGGTGACAGTTTCCTGTCTGTCTCTTCCACAGAGAATTCGAGAAACATCTGTTAAAGTGGGCAATTTACCCCAGGGCATTGTGGAAGGAAGTTCTGATATGGAACTAAGGCCTTTATGGTTTGGAAGAGCGGCTGAGCTAAGGGTTAGTAGAAGTAGAAAAGACCTTTTAGATTGCACTTTTCTTTCTACTACACGCATTGTCAATTGGTCATTATTTGTTTGGATCAGGATGTGGGTATAACTAAGTTGAACAAGCAGTCTGATTTATTTTTTCTAAAAAAACCACCACCTTTATGATTGAATAGATATAAGTTTTCTCTGCTTCTTTACACTAAGGTCTGGTAAGCCAGCTGATCTTTTTAATAACTTCGGTTCCATAATTTGTCTTTTTCTATTGCAGAATGATGCCCAGACTCACCGAAACTTGCTGGCAATTCCTGCTGGTATTAAGCAAAAAAAGAGTGTTGATGCGATTGTTCAAAAGGTAAATTTTTTCTAAAATAAATTTGATGTTGGTGTAATTATTCAAACTCTAATTTTATAAAATTCAGTTTTTTGCAGCAAATTTTACTATCATTCTATTCCACTACGATGGTATTGTTGATGGGTGGCATGATCTTCCTTGGAGTAGCATGGCACTTCACATTGTTGCTTATAACCAAACAAAATGGTAATCTGCTTTGACTATATGCTGTCCACCGACAAAAATTCTAAAAACTTATGAAATAGTTGTCTATTACTGTGGTTCACATGATGCCCATTGATACCGGTTAATTATTCCAATATCTTTCATGCTATTTATCTTGTCCAGGTGGTTTGCAAAACGTTTCTTGCATCCTGATGTTGTATCCAAATATGATTATTTATTTCTTTGGGATGAAGACCTGGGAATAGAGCATTTTCACCCTGAAAGGTAAACTTTTAACTTGTCCAGTATGTTTTAAGGGTGATAGTGATGAAAATGCGTATGCTAGATTGAAAATTAACTGTAGAATTGAGACCATATGATAAATACCTTGCCATTCTGAACAATTTATGTTCAAGTTCCTATGCTTCTGTCAGTAAGAACTTAGTTTTGTTTTATGAGATGCACCTATGGTTATTTAGTTTAGTCATTTGTGCTGTCTGATTTGAGAGCTTTCAACAATCTCGCCAGTTCTCAAATTATTTAGTAACCAGAAGCTTGAAAGTTTGTTCATTTGAACTTTGTTCTTATGGATAGAGCTATTCTACATGGTTTTATAGTACACAAAAAAATTAGACTGGGGGCCTTTTTTAAAACTGAATTCACCTGGAATTGTTAAATCTGTCTACGAGGACAGCAGCTGTGTTAATAGCATTTCATTTGCAGGATCAGTTCAACTGTTCTTGCCTGTAATTTCTGGCCAAATGGCAATGCAACCAATGTAACTTTTTATGATTTGAATATGGCATAGAGCGGCAAAACAATCAGGATGTGGAATATTGGTAGAATTTACGGAAGGGGAATTGGGTTGCTTCAAGGACAGTAGACCTGCTAAATGAAAGGTAGAAAACATATGGAAATCAATGCTAATACCGCTTTCCAATCGATGAGAAGAGTTTAAATTGGGGGGGGGAGTTTGGTTCCTACCCGCTTATATCCTATAATGCTCTATTATCTAATAAATTAAAATGATATCTGAAATGTTTTTAAAATTCATCATCATACGCTTTATCCCAGCTATCTGGGGTTGGCGGCATGGATTATATACCGCATTTGACTCTTATCGAAATCAAAATGGTACAAAATCCATACAAAGAAACATAGTGGCAAGTTTTTATGCCGGATGCCCTTCCTGACGCAACCCTCCGAAGAGGGGACAATAGTATATGTTTTTAAAATTATAAAAATAAATTTTTTAAGAGTTTCTTTATCTTCAATTGTATATTCCTTATCTACTTTTCCCATCCATAGCACAGTATAAGCTGCACATAAGGTCATCCTCCCTGATTTAGATATCTCTCCTACTTTTTACTGTGTTACTTTTTACTGGTTGATGGTAAGTTTAGATACAATCAATTCATCAGGTTTGACCTCAAACAGTATAATTAGAAATATAAATCAAGTACAAACATATATTATGAACAAAAAGTACCATGATGACTGATTTTATAATTTCAAACTATACTATGCAGCCCCTTCATGTAAGAATGGTAGGTGAATAGTCTTCCTGCTCATTCGTTGAAAATCCAAGGCCTGTTTCCTGCTCATGTAGACTGGGCTGGTTGCATAATTTTTCAGTTGAGCCAGAGGAAGCTGGCCAGCCAGCTCGGCGATACTAACTACTTGAGGGATTGTAGGAATCTTCAAACCATTTTTTTCTCTTTTCTAAAATTTATGTTGGCAGGTACTTGAGAATCATGGAATCAGAAGGCCTAGAAATATCTCAGCCAGCATTGGATCCTGAGCTATCTGAAATACATCACAGAATTACCATCAGAAAAAAGGCTGCAAAGGTGCATCGGTGAGTAGAATGATATTTTTTTGCCCCTTTCCCCCGTCCCCCCTCCCTTCTTTCTTTCCTCTATCTCTCAGATATGTTTGTACGATTGCCTGCACACTCAGACATGTACGGAATGGGTCTTTTCTGAAAGACGTAGGGTCAGTGACAAAATGTTTTGCCTTTCATGTGCTTCATTAATTCATGTTAGGTTCATCTAATTTTGTTATGAAGCAATTGAATATATGTGGAGAAATTTAAAAATGAGTTAACCAAACTGTGAAACTGAACTAGTGAACCTTTATTTCCTTGTTTTATGCAGGCGAGTATATGATACTAGAGGCAGCAAAAAATGTACAGCTGCTAGTGAAGGACCCCCATGCACTGGGTAAGTGTTGGTTGTCATCAGTGCATAGATTCACTTTACTCTATATGATGACCCTGTGATCCTCTTAGTAATTATCCATGGAACTAGAACAAATGATCTAAAGCACCCAAAGTAGCTTATATCCTATTGATTGGAGTATTTAACTTTTCTTTTTCCTGAAATGTCTATCTGTAGATGGGTGGAGGGTATGGCCCCAGTCTTTTCAAGGTCTGCTTGGCGATGTGCTTGGCATCTTATTCAGGTATATTGGCCCTCTTTCACAGAAAATGTATGCTAGCCACAGCTCTTTTGAGTTGTAAGATGTAACTACCCTTTCTTTGATGATATGTCTGTCAAGTGAGGAAAAAAGGACTTACCTTGTGCCGGTTTATGTTTCTCAAAATGCATCTCTTTTTCAGTAAATATAAGGCCAACTTCTCTTTGGAGATGAAGTTGATAGAATGATCCCCAAATATATCTGAATGCATACATTGCTTTTCATCTGATATTGATTAGTGCATTTAACTTGAACAGAATGATCTAATCCATGGATGGGGGATGGATATGAAGCTTGGTTACTGTGCTCAGGTTAGACTTTTTGTCTCTTTTTTAACGTAAAAACACTGCAGTGTATAGTGGATATGTCAAGAACGACTTGTTCACTAGTTTGGTTCTGTTCAAGGCTTTATATCAATGTTTAATTCGGATGTGTTGTCAATGACGACTTAACTTTGCAGGGTGACAGAACTAAGAAAGTTGGAGTAATTGATAGTGAGTATGTTATCCATCTAGGAATACGAACTTTGGGAGGACCTTCATCAGAGAATGTCAGTATTATAGTACCCCTATCTCTGCTTTGAATTCTACTATTTGCATGCTCTCATTACATTAAACGAGTATGGATCTAATTAGACTAACCTCAATCAGAATTTGTGTTTAGTCTGATTTTGTTATATTTTAACATATGAAGAGATTTACTTGTCGGAATGAATCACAAAAAATGTATACCATCCCATATTAATTGTCTGGTTTGGAAATTAGAAATTAACTAATTTTAGTTCATTTTGGGTTGCAAATCCAGACAACTACTGTTGGACGTAGTACTTAAATTTTATGTACACGTGACAAATGACTCCATTCCATGTGTATTTTTAATGCAATTAATTTCTTCACATTCCTGCCTAGTGACCGTAACATATTCGAAATAGAAATTCCTTGTTGTGTATTGCTTCTACCTATTCTGAGGCGATCTGTGGAATCAAAACATAGGGCCTCTCTGTTTGTAGGCCTTATACAGCTGTTATGAACTGAATGTGGACGAGAATTGATTTTGATGACCTGAAAGTCACATGGCTAAAGGGAAAAAAGGTAGCCCGTGTCCATGCATGCACTACTTTTCCTGCTAACAACCGTGCACAGCTGTTAGATGGCAATCTGACGGCCGTCCCTGATTGTAAAGGGAAGGGGTTCTGGGTGCGAATCTGATGGGTTTCATGCGGTTGCAGGAAATGTAGCTTCTACTTGTGGAAAAGGCTACTGGCCCTCTTCTTAATTGTCTTGCTAGAGCATTGTTGTATCTCATTTTTTTTTCTATCTTCTCTCTGAATCAGATGACTTGAATGTGCAGGTAGAAAACTCTGAAGCTCCTGAAAATCCAAAGCTGGTAATGCATCACAATGGAGAATTATGAATAAGCTTTTCCTTTTAACACCTCACTCTAAAAGTAGTATTATAATTGCTGTATACAATCTCATTGCCATTTTTTTCCTTATCCCAGAGACGTTCAAAAATTGATATGCGATCAGAGGTAAGACTTATATATCTGGCGAATAGGCATGTGAAAACAGTTTGATTACTTATGCTATTGGATTTCTGAATGTTGAAATTGTGATGCAGATAAGGAGACAGTCTACTTCCGAGCTAGAGATCTTCCAGAAACGGTGGAATAAAGCAACCAAAGAGGATAAGGAATGGGTGGACCCGTTCCTACGACGCAGCAGCATAAGTAAGAGGCAACACTGAGAACTGCTGATCAAACAAGTAACCGCAAAAATATGAATACAACACAGAATTTAGGCCGACAATTTTCATTCCTTACACTATCCTGGTGGACGATGCACACTTGAGTCATCAGTCCCTAAATTTTGTAATTCTTTACTATGTTAGTAACTAGCACATATCTTCGTCCCAGTAGTGCATGGCTTGCATTCTTGTGCCCTTTTTATCATAATTTAGAGAGTGTGAATAGAAGTGAGCATGCAAGAGACATGTAGATATAAAAAGTGGGGTTCCCCAGATTGCACTTTTTTTTTGTAATTGATTTTATGTATCTTTCACAATATGGTGATTGCCATTTTTTTGTCTGCTGCCGATTGCCATTTTTTTGTCTTTTGGCAATTTTCTGTTTTTTGGATACATGGGTTCATTGTTACACTATGTTTCAGTAGGAATACAGTATTTGTTCACTTATGAAGTGTGATCGGATGAAGTACATTATGCAATTCTTTTGTAGTGTGATACTGTGGACATTATACAATAATTTTATTCCACTATACATGTATGAAACCTTTTGGTGGACCATCGTGTAAACAATAAACTTTAGCATTCTAACTGCACGATCATAATGCTCATAGCGTCTGTCTTAAGGAGGGGATGGCTGCTTAAATCCAGGCGTGGTGAACTCGAGTTTAATGGCCACACCAAAAGAGAAGCAAAAAAACAGAAGCTAAAGTAGCATTTTCTTTTCATGGAATGATGGACTTGGTGGGTGATTGATAGGAACCTTTTTCTTGGCTTTGCCTGTCTTGATAGATAATTAAATAATAGCAAGGATTCATAGAATTAAGTAAAGAAATAATGGTGAAAACACGAAGTATTTTTCTGGGAAATTGATCGATGCCACCTTCTTCCATTCTCTGGTTTTTATTACAAACAACCTGTTTTTTTAGAAACAAACTGATCAGTTTTGGCAGTTACAACTGCCTAGACCGATAACTGTCCACTACTCATCACGTAGGGACTTGTTTTATTTAGTACAACACAAGACCCATATATACAATACACCACACTTACTTGAATAATATACAACACACATGTAGGGCACTGATAAGGGTGCTATCAGCTCCTCCCCCCTTAAGGAGTGTCCTTGTCCACAAGGACAAAGCCGGGAAATTGCTCGCGAAGATGCTGAACACTCTCCCAAGTTGCATTTGAGGGACTGGTTTTTCCAGTTGATGAGTGCCTCTTTGCTGCTGCTGCGGGCTCTATACTCAAGGACTGCTTGTGGAATGATATTTGGGACTGAGTCCTCAGCCATGGGTGGTAGATTTGGAGTAACATCTATAGCTGCACCAATTTGTTTTTTGAGGAGAGAAATATGAAATACAGGATGAATACGGGAGCCCGGTGGAAGTTGCAATTCATAAGCATACCCGCTTATTTACTCAATCTATAAACACCTGTGAATATAACAGACATACCCGCGGACTTGGGCAATCCTTGGATGAAGTCCATTGAAATGTCCTTCCAAATTTGATTTGGAATCGGCAACGATTGCAAGAGACCTCCTGGCAGAGTGCCTCTGTCTTTTGACACATCACACGCTTGAATGATTTTTTTAATATCAATTTTCATTCCCTTCCAATGAAACATTTGCCGCAACCTATGGAGAGATTTTAAAAATTCCTCGTGTGTGCTTCCATGAAACTGGTGCAATATGGTAATGAGTAATTCAGACTTGGCTGTGAGATGAATACGGTCCTTATAAAATATCAGATTATGTTGGATTGACCATGGGTTCTTCAATCTGCCTTTAGCTGCTTTCATTTGCAAAGACTCGAATTTATTTTTTGTATGGGCTTAAGCCAATGAGGATTAGGCAATGAAACTGAATGTAACTTTGTTGAGAAACTTCATTTTGGCCAGATAAGGCATGTGCATCTTTGTTGTCAACTCCCTTTTTATATTCAATCAGAAAATCATATCCGAGCGGTTTGACTAACCATTTCTGTGGGAAGTTGCGATGCGCTTCTCTAGAAGAAACTTCATGCCTTTTGGTCCGTGCGAATGAGGAATTGACGCCCAAGTAGATATGGCCGCCATTTTTTGACTTAAAAAACAAGCCCGAGCCTCTCTTTTTCATAAGTGCATAATAACAAGTTTTTTCCATGTAGAGCTTGATTGAAATAAGCAATGGGTTTGTTGTTTTGCATTAACACACCACCAATACCCGTCCCTCAGGCTTCACACTCTATTACAAACTGTTGAGAAAAATAAAGCAAGTACGGGCGGCTTAGTCATTTGCTCTTTCAACTTTTCAAAAGCCAACTCTGCCTCCGGCATCCATACAAAGGTATCTTTCTTCAGCGTATTAGTGAGAGAACTTGCAATATGATCATAATCCTTTATAAACTTTCTGTAGTTCCCAGTGAGTCCCAGAAACCCACACATAGCTTTGAGGGTGGGTTTGGGCCATTTAGACACAGTTTCTATCTTTTCTGGATAACAGAGACTCCATAAGCATTGATAATGTGTCCTAAATATTGTACCTTTGAAGTAGCAAAAGCACATTTTTGTTTTTTGACAAAAGTCTGGTTAGTTTTCAAAATATCAAATACAAGGTGCAAGTGCTATAAACTATGTTATCATCGAAGAAAACTAGCATAAATTTTATAAATACGGTTGGAACAACTCATTCATCAAGCCTAGAAAGTGGATGGGGCATTTGTATGGCCAAAGGGCATTACGAGAAATTCATAGTGTCCTTGATGGGTTCGGAAAGCTGTTTTATGGATATTAGGTGGGCAAATTATAATTTGATGGTATCCAGACCTAAAGTCTAATTTAGAAAAGATTTTCGCAACATACAATTCATCCAATAACTCGTCTACCATGGGTATTGAAAATTTGTCCTTTATTATCATCATGTTGAGTGCACTATAATCATGCACATTCTCCACGAACCATCATGTTTTTTTACTAGAAGTACTGGGGAAGAATATGAGCTACTGGAGTCTCTGATTGTGCTTGCGCCGGCTTGTAACATGTCAGTCACAATTTTCTCAATTTCTGCCTTCTAGAAGTGAGGATAGATGTAACGATGAACAGAAATGGGCCCTCAATTTAGAATTAAGGGTATTCGGTGGTCTTGCTCACATTGAGGAGGTAATTCTTGTGGCTCTGAAAAAATGTCGTGATATTCATTGAGAAGAAGAGCTACACTAGGATTTCCTTAACCAAATTTTTAGGTAGGCTTACATTGCAGAGCTCAATACTCAACGGGATCAATTCTCGTCCCTTCCTTATCTCTTTCATCATTTGAAAATCTTCCAACTTATTGTTATGTTTTGAAGCCCCATATAGCACCGCAGGTTGATCTTGGAAAGTAAAACTCATCATCATATGGTTAAAATCCCATTTAATGGCACCTAAAGTCCTTAGCCATTGAGCACCTAAGATGACATATCCATTGACAAACTCCTTTACTCATCAACTTCTCTCCACTTACCACAACAACTGAGAAATATTTTCCTTCTTCAAATTTAAGATCAGCTTTGTATGCAAGCCTCTCACTCAGTGGAACCCGAATCTACCAATATAGTACTCCCTCCGTTCCAAAATATGTACATTTGAAAATATTATTATTCTAAAATATTGTATACATTTTGCCAAATCATCGTGTCTTCTTCTCCTATCTCTTACAAAAGAGGTAGCCCAAAACAGGCTGGAATGGAGGAGTAAGATCCGTGTCGCCGACCCCAAATAAGTTGGGAAAATGCGCTACTTGATTATGATTATGATTATGATTATGATCGTGTCTTCTTCTTTCCAAAATTGGAGACTTGGAAAGATTGATTAGAACTTTATTCATGAATGATTATACGAGTTAAACAGGATAAGGAAGTAAGGGAGAAGAAGTCATATGACTTCCTTATAGGCTTCATGGTCCAATGAAAATGAGAATTTTCTTAAATGTACATAGTATTTTGGAACGGAGGTAGTATATAGAATTTGATTCACAGTTCCATGAAGGCGCATGGTTTGTAATACCAATTAGTGCATTAAGGGAAATTTCTAGATTCTCTTCTGCATTCTCTTCAATATATTTCACATCTTCTTCTTGTTGAGAGGCGTCCCAACAATCTTCAATAGTGAATAACTTCTTACAACGGTGGCTTGGAATGAATTTATCGCGATTTTAAATTCTTCCCAAGATTGTATGCCTGAAGAATTCTTCAAATTGTGGAACCAAAGATGAGCATCACCAGAGAAGTGGAAGGAAGCCATGGCGACCCTCTCTTCTTCGGGGACATAATGGAAATCACAATATTGCTCTACCTAGCACATCCAACTAGTAGGATCAGTTGTCCCATCGTATTGTGTAAGCTGAAGCTTCAAATTTCTTGCAGCTTGTGAAAAAGCTTGTGATTCCTCCCGATTTCCTTCATGTATCAGAAATAAGCAGCATCCCGGACGGCGGTCGGGCTGATTGTTTCTGGTGGGAAATTGCGGCTCTGCGAACTTTCACCCTTCTCACGAAAAGGATGCCCAAGAATTTGTTGGGAGTCTCTTCCACGTGATTGAGGAACTACAACATCTTGTTTTGAGGACAAGACTTGCAATTGCTTCGTTATCTCACCGAACTGAGATTGCATCACATTGAATTGCATCTGCAACGCCGCAATTTGCTGCTCGCTCTTGTCGGGCGGACGAGGTGATCTCGCAAGGGGAAATTCTTCTTCACCTAATTCCAGATGTTCTTCCATGCTGGCCCTCGATACCAAGCTGATAGAAACCTTTTTCCTGGCTTTCCCTATCTTGCTAGATAATCAAGAAACATCAAGGATTAATAGAATTAAGTAAAGAAATAATGGTGAAAACACCAAGAACTTTTCTGGGAAATTGATCGATGCCTTCCTTCTTCCATTCCTGGTTTTTGTTAGAAACAACCTGATCATTTTTGGCAGTTACAACTGTCTAGACCGATAACTGTCCACTACTCATCACGTAGGGACTTGTTTTCTTTAGTACAACACAAGACCCATATATACAATACACCACATGTACTTAGGGCACTGATAAGGGTGCTATCAGTGATTCTGATAAAGTGATGAAGTTAATGGACATCCATTAGAAATTGGAGCCTTCGTAGACTTGTAGGCAACTTCAAATTTAGCTTTTAAAAGAAAGAACAACTCTAAGTGGAGTTACTTAGGGCCTGTTTGGTTATTGGGATGAAGAAAGAAACTGAAAAGACATAATTAATGAAAAATAAGAGAAAAGAATCGAGAAGATATAGCTTTTTCTTTCTACGTTTGGATAGAAGAAATGAAAAATTGGATTTTTCTTCATGTTTTTGGATAGAAAGAACAATAAAGAAAATGCATTTTCCCTTCAATTTTTATGTTTTCTATTTTTGTCTCACTGTTCGAGAAAGACATTTCTCTTGCCGGCCCCACATGAGGGAAAATATGTTTTCCGTTGTTATTTCCTTCTTCTTTATCCAAACACTGAAAAAAGAAAAAACTTTTATGTTTTTTTCTTTTTCCCTTTCCTTGATGGGAAACCAAACACATCCTGATGGTCTGTTTGGTTAGTAGGAAAAAGAAAGAAGCGATAAAAGCATAATTTACCCAAAAGAAATGAAAGGAATATAAAAAAAATTCCTTTCTAGATAACCAAATGCACTTATGAATGGGTTTAAATCAAAGTTTTAAAAATCGGACCGGTCATTGACCCGGAATTCTTTCGGAGTAGGTCCAACCGGGGGTCAACTTGGGCTGACCCAGTTGCTAACATCATCAATATAAAAAAATAGAACCCCTCCCCTCTCAAAACTTTATGTGATATAAAAACTTTGCATAGTCTAATGTTCCCAGTAAAGCAATTTAATGCACAAAATAACCACATTACAAAAAGTAAAACTCTTAAATAAAAAATAAATATTTTTTTGAGATATAAAAAAAAAATGTGGTATGAGATTCTACTAAGATCGATGTCAAAAGAAAATGAAAGGACGCTGGAAAGAAAAGGGAAATGAAAAAATTATGTTGGAAAGAGCTTAAACCCGACCTAAACCAATGGATTATAGTTTTAAAAATCGGACCAGACCGGCCAGTCTGGTTCATTATTTTAGTTAGTGACTTGCTACAAGGCTTGATGAGTACTGCACAATTTGAATCCTATGGTGCTAAATTCTTTTATACCGTAGATATGGAGGAGTTTCGATTAGACAGACCTAGGTTGGCGGATTATCGATTCAACTGATTGAGTAGTAAGATTGGTCAATTCAAACTGGACAGGCAACTCGGATGGACCCGTCCATTTTCTCCACTAGGCCCGCTGTCTAGATTTGGAAACAATGGCTCCATCTCCTTCGTTGCCTTTTTTATGAGTTTTGAGCACTCATCCGGCTTGGTTGCTGGCTTGCTGTCCATCACTGCACTTGTGGCCTTCTACAATCCCACGCTGCTTGTCTACTGAGTTCGACCTTTTTTATGGAAAAATTTGAAACTTAAATGATTGGTTATAGAAAAATGTTGTAGACCATTGTCTACAAGAGAATCCATAGAGGAATGCGTCTATAACTAAGAAAGTAAAACACATAAAATAAACTAGTTCTTCATTGATCTTGGGTAATGGATTATGGAAGACCCCTTACATATTTATAGGCTTTTAAGCCATAATCCTAATTGACATAGGATAGACCCTAAGCTATAGTCCTAATTGACATAGAAGTAGGCTAGTCCTAATCTAATCTAATCTTAATCATAATAGGATCATAACATTCCACCAACGCTTCTGCATCACCTCGTCCTCGAGGTGCTCTTATCATTTTTACAGCGAAAGCAGTAATGCGAAAACTCAACTTCATCGAAATGCATAAAAATCCATGAAAACGCTTATAGAAAAATTGTGTGCTGAACTTGGACTCATAAAAGAGGGACCCTGTTTGGCGTAGAGTATATTGCCGAGAAAATCTCGAACGGCCACATAAAACCCATCTTTTTTTTATATGGCGATTGAACCAACCCGAGGCATATAGCTTGAACGAAGGTTGAACCAGACACTGGTGAACCAGCCCAAGGGTAGGCTTTTGAACCGGGCCACTGTGGACCAAGGAAGTCTCGAACCGAGTGTGAACCATCCCGGGCTGGGCCAATTTTTGACCAAACCAAGATGAAAAGCCCAAATCTTCTCGATGTTGCCCTAGCCCTTCAAACAGCGCCGCCGCCAAAGCTTCTGGCATGACAGTGGAAGGCAATTTGAGGCATCGCGCAGGAGGCAGCTCCAGCTGAGGCGGAGGAGTAGGCAGCGGCAATGTCTCCAGGTGCATTCCTCGTCTTTGGGTCTCGATGTGAAACCCGAATGGCCTGCTGACTCCTAGCGCTACTGCAGGATTTGCTCGAAAGACCGGCAACCATGGTGGATTGAAGCGTGCCAGCAGAGTCAAGCTGGGCGGATTTGGCGGTAGTACTACTGGCGGCAAAGGCAACGGCAAAGGAGACGGTGCAGGCAGTGGCGGCGGGTTCAACGGCAAAGGCCGTGTCTTTAGGAGATGCGGTGGTGGCGGCGGAGCCAAGAAAGGGCTGGATGAAAAGGCTGCAACGGTGCCATCTTTTTTCGTGGGTGGATCTAAGGGGGATGATTTGGGTGTCAGTGGCGGCGTAGAGTGGAGAAGAAAGCACTTGTCGGCAGTGGCGCCCGGGGCAGCGACGGATTTGGTGTTGGGGTTGAGGTCGAGCCCATCTGTGAAGGGTGGGATGAACGGCGGTGGTAGCGCCATTGGTTTCTGCAACACCGTGGCTGGCGAGGAGGGCTCGACAGAAGCAGGAGCGGCCGCGGCTGGGATGGAACTGTCATGGCCAGAGGAGACAATCGCGTCGATGGTGTCGATCGGGACGACGATGGTCGTCAAGGCCGCGGCTGGGGATGTCAGTGGCCCATTGTGGTTGGACAGAGGCACTGGAGTATGGCGACGAATGGGAAAAGGGCCTCCTTGATAGTCCAGAGTTCAAGAGCTCCTCAAACCCGTGTTCCCGCATGCTCAGGTGTGGTGCATCGTTTGCACGAGTAATTGATAAGCATAAAATATATATATTTATATGCCTTATTTACCTATATGCTAGTGTAGTTTTGTGATAAAACATGAATAAAACGGGTTATTTGTGGTTAGGATAGTAATTAGGGGATTAATAATTAATTTATTTTAATTAAGTATTTTAGATACATTAAAGAAATAAAAAAATTATATTTTTATTATGCGTCTAATTTTAGTTTGGTTTTGTTATTGCAGGTTTAAAAACAGATCGGTAGCAGACGAGCGCATTAGACGTGTTTTGAAGTGCCAAAGTGACCCAAGAGCAGATATCACGCGTATCGAAAATATGAACCGTTGATGAGTTACTTAAAAGAAGACGGGCGTGAAATTGAAATATAGACGTGCGAATTTGATCCGGCGGATATGATTGATACAACGGGTTTTATTAAAGAAAAAAAAAGAAAATGAATTGGATTGGTTCAATTGGGTCTGGTCCAGTTTGGGTTGAAAAGAAAAAAAATAAAAAAAAACAACCCGAGCCGTCGGCTCGGGTGTCGAACAGAGCAGAGCGCTTCTGCTCGAGCGCCGGTGTCGAACAGAGGAGCACCGGTGAGGCTTGGAACTCGGCGGCTCCGAGCACGGCGGCGATGACGATGGTTCGGCGGCGACCGAGATTCACGGCGGCTACAGCATCGGCCTGGGCTTGAGGAAGGGCGGCACGGCAGTCACAATGGCGAAGGTTTTGTGAAGCTCAATGGAGGAGCTGGATTCGACGGCAACTTAGGCGGCGGAGCTTGAATCGACACAGCAGACGAAGACAGTCATGGAGGAAGCGACGGCGATGGGTCGAGTTCGAGACGACGGCGATGATTTCACAGAGTGTTAGCAGCGATGAAGTCTAGGCAGGCCGGAAGAGGTGCGTTCATCCAGGAGTCTTGAACTAAAATCGAAATCAGATTTCTTTCAGTTTGGATTTGGATAAATTTGGAAGAATCACATTTGGGTATGGACTCTCATCTTGATCTGCCTATAAAAAACCGATTGGAAGAAGAGGAACAGATGGATTTTTGACGAGCTGGGCGAAAAGAACTGGTTTTCTGTTTTGAAAAAAATAGAGTTTCTGTTTGGTTTTTGGGTCGTGTTTTCGGTGTGATTTCGGCCGGAAATCAAGAAGGAATTGAAGAGGAGGAGAAGGAATCGAAGAGGGGGAAGATCGGGAGAAGAAAAGGAAGATTTTTTGTCGTGAATAGTGTGGTGAACAGTACCTGAAATTGCTACAGTTATTCCGGGCTGAGGAAGACGATGTAGAGTGTTTTGCTACAGTAAATTGTGAACAGTACCCTGTGAATAGTAAAATTGCTACAGTATTTTTCCCGATGCGATTTCTTCCGAATCTGATTTTTCTCTTAAATATGAATCGCTAAATCTTTTGTCAAAGCTAGAGGTGATGTTATTTAGTTGATATTTTTACGTCTATAAAGAAGTGTTTAATGCTTATTTAATTAAATGCGATGTTTTGATAAAGTCATAATCTATACAATTATTTGATTTGTCGTTAACGTAAGGTACCGCGAATGCTTATAATTCCCTATGATTATTTGACTGAGCTTGTTAATGATAAACTTTTAATCGATATTTTTATGTTAATGGTTATGATGAACGTGAATGAAGTATCATCCAATTAGGTCAAATCATTATTTGAATCTAATTGCGTAATTAAATAGACATAGAAGTATTGATTAAATAATTGATCCTTGAAGCTTTGATATCTCCCATCGATTATTTTTCCTATCTCTAGATAATTTTAATTGCATTTTTAATCGTCATTTTAGTAGTTAGTTAAATTACAATTTCTCTACAAAATTTATGAGCTAAGTAGTATTTAGATTAGTTTGGAGTAGAATAGTCCTACATCATTCCTTGTGGTTCTACCTTAGACTTACCGAGTATATATTACAATTTGTCAACCTATTTTGGGGTTAGACCAGTAATCAGGCATGAATCAAGGACAGTTACATAATAAAAGTCTGCTTCTTCACCATTTAATATTCGATAAGGGCTTGCCAAGATGCTCTCATAGAGTGCCATCTGTGCTCCATATAATTGTTCTGTCCACAATGTTGTATTCTTATCGCTATAGATTCTGTTCACACACTCAAACTTGAAATGACGACCCTACATTAATTAAACCCTCAGTACTGGTAGGTAAAATAAACTAGTTCTTCATTGATCTTGGGTAATGGATTATGGAAAACCCCTTACATATTAATAGGCTCTTAAGTCATAATCCTAATTGACATAGGATAGACCCTAAGCTATAGTCCTAATTGACATAGGAGTAGGCTAATCCTAATCTAATCTAATCCTAATCATAATAGGATCATAACATTAAATCAAAAACATAAAAATTGTACCCTTCTGGAAAATTTTAAAAATGCCTTAAATTGAGCACAAGCTAAGAAGCACGGATACGGATACGGCGATACGATACGACACGATACGGACACGGGGACACGGCATTTTTCCAAAAAGTAGGATACGACACGGCTAATAAAAAATTATTTATATAATTTTAAAATATATTTTTTGATATTATAATAATACAATTTTTCATTAAACCTTGTAAATATTACTACTACAAACTTTGAGTGAACAATTTTTTGTTGTCTTCTGTCTCATTTTATGAAAGTTCTCTGTTTGTTGTTTTGTTTATTTTTGTACTATGTCCAATTTTACTGTCATGATATTGCAGGTTGATATTGACATAGTAGAGGGCTACATAATATTAGGTGGAACCAAGTTTCTGAATATGCATGCCTCAGCTGTTTCTAAACTTCTCCGGACTTTATTCCAAAAAATACTACCAATTCCGCAACAAAACCACTCATTCCCGGCAATGCAAGAGAAGCCATTGAGAAACTACTGAACATGGTAAATATTTTAGGCATTAGGATAGCGATTCCTTCCATTTCGTCAAGATAAACATGACGTATTCTATCGTAACTCGTTCCTGCCAAGAAAAAAAGTGCAGCACCAATAAATCCGTGAGAAATTATTTGTAAAAGGGTTCCATTAAGTCCCGTATCGGTTATAGAACCAATTCCAATAAGAAAATACAGAGACAGCAAACTCGACACATACTCGTCTATGCAGGAAGAGACACACAAGAGTCTTGTTCTTCGGAATCGACAACAATAGTATGACCAGTATCACCATCATCATCGGCATAGGTATCTCCGCCGATTTGATCGAGAACGAGGACTAGACCCATGGCAAAGGCGCCATCGAAGCCCGGCTTGAGACAGCACAGAAAGACGTCCTTGCTAAGCATCACGTTGGCGGAGGCCGCCATTTTGCGCCTGATTTCCGCCACCGCCTCTCTGGAGTTGTTGTAAAAGATGCATGAGCGCTGGGGGAAAGAGCCCTCGATCTGGTACTCCGCCGTGGGGCTGACGCTGGCGTCGCCGTACACTTCCACCGTGACACTGGACTGGCCAATGCTAGATGAGCGCCGCACGCTGAATATCGGCTTCTGCCCCTCCGCGCGCTCGCCCAGGAAGCCCTCCCACCGCTGGTGCAGACTCGGCCTCTAAGCCCCAAAACAAGAAAACGCTGATGCAAAGCCTCGACCTTTAAGAAGTTTACTAAAAAAGATTCGATTTTTTTAGTGGGATGCGCACATACCTTTCTTCGAACGGTGAGAAGGCACTTGCCGGCGGCGTCCATGAGGACGATCTCGTCGCGATCACGGGAGTCGGGACCGTAGCTGTCTACACGGAAGACGAGCTCTCCCTTGCAGTCGTAGACGGTGAATCCGTCGCCGGCGAAGAAGAGAGAAGTCTTCATGACAGTGAACTGAATCTCTTCCTTGGAGCAGAAGCTGTCGTCCACCAAGCCTGCTATGCCCATCTCCGCCTTTCTCCAGTCGGCTCCTTCCTCTGCAGTCTCGCTACCTCGGATAGTTCCAGTCCAGAGCACGGATGCAGACAACGTTGCCGCTGCTTGTCGCGTACTCTCATTTTGCTTTTTTGGGCTACGCCTTGCTCTTCTGGGTAATTCTAGAGTTTTGCATTTGGGTTTTGTTGGAGGAAGATGATGGCAAGCTGGGTAGTGGAGAGGGATGTTGAAGGAGCTGTATTATTTTCTCATTTTTTGTGCTTTAAAATGGCTGGACATGATAGAGAGCTGATGATCTGATCCGATCACCATTTTTCTGCTTATTTATAGCTTGAGCTCTGCTCTTCTGGGTTTTTCAAAGAAGCCCGGCCACTGGTGTCTGCCCGTGTCCACCCCGTATCCGATTTTTTTTTTTTTTTTTTAAATAGAAAACGGCTGCGACACGCAGGCAGCCGTGTCGCAGCCGTGTCCGTATCCGATACGTATCGGATACGGACACGCCGCCCATTTCGCCGTATCCGTGCTTCCTAGAGCACAAGTATAGGTAAAAAAATCCAACATCATTTTTTTTGCTACTAGATCCAACTCCTATTTTGTTTTAACCATAACATGCCTCATCTCAAGCCACTCCCCGAGTTTTGTTTTCCTTTCCGAAATAAAGTTGTTGAATGATGATGTAGAAAGTTTGAATAATAGATTACATTATGATGGTCATTTTGTGGTTCCTTGCAAAGGTAAAAAAGGTGGTCTTGCTATTCTTTGACGGAATAATGTGGATATTTTTATTATGAGTTCATCCATGAAATTGATTGTGATATCTTGGATAAAAAAAAAGAAGATTAAATCTAGGTTGACTGGGGTCTATGGCAATCCGGAGAGCAACTGGAGATTGGAGACTTAGGGGTTATTAAGAAGTCTTAAGGATATGAGCCCTCTTCCTTAGCTAGTGGGAGGAGAGTTCCATGAAATTGCTTTGGGAGAAGAGAAGAAAGGGGGCCGAACTAAACCCGAATCGCAACTCATTGTTTTCCGATCAACTCTTGAAGATTGCAATCTTATTGACTTGGGCTATGATGATTTCCCTTTCACTTGGTGTAATGGTAAAAAGGTGATAATTTTTTTTTTCAAATACTTGATAGATTTGTGGCAACTCACTCTTGGAGGATCTGATACCCCCACTCCTCGGTATCTCATCTTTATACATCCTCTTCTGACTACCTTCTCATATATCTGCCGATATAGTTTGGCATGAGGAAAAGTTTGGAAGGAAAACCCTTTCAAATATGAACTTTTGTGGCATAGAGAGGAGGGTTGTGAAGAAGTTATTATCAATGGTTGGAATTCATCTTCATTGGGAATAGAGGGAGTGGAAGAAAAAATCAATAATATTAGTGCCACTATGATACCTATAAAATATACACATTTTTACATGCTTTTCTACCTATATGTTAGTCGTAATTTTAGTTGAAATAAGGATAATTAACGGTTAATCATGATTATGTGAGTAATTAGGAGTTTAATAAAGAAATACATTTAATTGATTAATTTAGATGCGTTAATTGGGTTTAATGGATTTACAATTTATGATGCGCCTAAATTATATTTAACTTTATTTATGTAGGCGTAAGAGTTTCAAATGCAGATCATCAAAAGCGCACGCACGTCAAACTGGTTCGGTGCTGAGATTGAAGATCTGACAGATGCGGTTGATATGTTGGGTTTTAAAGAAGAAAAAGAAAAAAAAGAAAGGAAAAATGGATGGTTCAGTTCCAGTTCCGGTTTGGTTCAGAAAAAGAAAAAAAAAAAGAGAACTGACCCGAGCTAAAGCTCGGGCCTTTGAGACCAGAATGAGCTGAGCTCTGTTCAGGTGATATTCGCCGGCGGTTGGGCTCGACGAGTCTCGATGACGACGACGGCGGATATCATGGCGGCGCAGAGAACTGTATTATGTGAACAGTTCTTCAGTGAATAGTGTTCCTGCAAATGACTTCTTCGACGAATCAGACTTCTTTCTGTCCTTTCTTTTCATGTGTAGCTAATTTTATTGTATTAAGACTAGATGAAGTCCTGCTGAATTGTTTGACTCGCAATGTTTATTTACAATTCTAACGTAGTCATTTTTATTTCATGTGCTTAATAAATTTTGTTATGATTATTCTGTTTATCGAGAGATGGTAGAGTAATTGTTAGTGAAATTAAACTAAGGGTTTACTAATATTCAAGAGGTCTTAGCAAATTCCGAGGTACTATTTGAATAAAGATTGCATTTTTATATTTGATCTTTGCTTGAGAGAGGGAGAGAGATTAATTAAGTTAGATTTATTTATTTAGATGCATGTTCGAGAGGGCTGCACACATTACGATTATTCGTGACTTCGAGAGGGGCACGGATAATTGATCATTTGGAATTGTACGGGTTAACGAAGAGGATAACTATTTAGTTTGGGTGGATTCAAAGTCTTAGTATATTTTTCATTAGATTATTTTCGCGTAATATTTTTTGCTTTGTTTAATTAAAAATTAGAACTTTTCATTTTGTTATAACGTGTTACGTAAAATTCAATCTTTTCATTAGAATTAGGTTAATCAACTAAGTCCTTTGGGTTAGACCTCATTACCACTAGTCTATACGTAGTCTCGTACGATTGCGAATAAAAATAGTTAAAAAATCAATCAATCACACTCTTTCTCTTTGGAGCTCTTCAAAATTCAATAGGATTCCAAAGCAAATAAAGGGCATATAAAAGTTGGAGACTCTAAGCACGAAAGAGTATGGAAAGAACTTTGCGGAGATTAAAAGGCTAAAAGATGATCTTCATTAACTTTGTTCAAGAGAGGAGATTATGTGGAAGCAAAAGAGGCAAAGGACATTGGCTTAAGGAGGGAGACAAGAACACAAAATTCTTTCATGGTGAAGCCAATGGAAGAATAGAAGATGGATTTGGGGTATAAATGAAAATCAGGAGTGTGTTAAAATGATGATGGCTTACATTTCTTTGGTGAGCTACTCAATGTTGATTAATAGGGCTCAATCCCCTCTCATTACTCCTACTAGGGGCCTTCGTCAAAGAGACCCCTTATCCCCATATCTCTTCCTTTTGTGTTCCAAAGGTCTTTTTGCCCTCCTTAACGAGGCCCTAAGGAATAAGAAAATATCACAACAAAAGGAGTTCCAAAGCTTTCTCATTTAATTTTTTGTGGATAATAGTATCATTTTTTGTACCTTGGTGGAATGCTCTAACATCAAGTGAATCTTTAGCTCCTATGAACTGGCAGCGGGCCAAAAAGTTAATGTGGAGAAGACCTATATCCCTTTTAGTTCAAATGCTAAAGTTAAGGTAATTGATTGCATAAAAACAATCTTTGACATAGTGGAGATAAAGGATCATGACAAGTACTTGGGCTCCCCTCTTGGATTTGCTAGACAAAAAATTAACTTTCAAAAACATAAAGTGTGGAAGAAGATTAATGGGCGGAAAGAAAAAATGTTATCTTAAGCGGGGAAAAACATCCTAATGAAGGCGGTGATTCAAGATATGCCCGCTTACTCTATGTCTTGCCTCAAATTACCTACCACCCTTTGCAAAGAAATAATGACTATGGCCTCAAAGTTTTGGTATGAAAACAACAAAATATGTTCCCCAAAGATTGAAGGGGGTTTGGGTTTTGATATCTTAGGGCTTTTAACAATTCCTCCCAGCAAAACAAAGTTGGCGCATCATTAAGTTTCCCGACTCCCTCTTTGCTAAGGTTTACAAAGCCAAATATTTCCCTTGTATGGACCTTATGGATGGTCTTTTGAGCTACAAGCTCTCTCATGCATAGAAGGGAATCTACAAGGGAGAGATTCTTAGATTACTGCCTCATATGGAGAGTGGACAATGTAAAGAAGATAAATATTTAGTATGATAGATGGACACCTAGTGGCCCATCTCACAAAGTTATCTCCTCAAACTTTGGTAGAAAGAATACTACCTTCTCTCCCACTTAATTGGTGAAGTTAGTGCCTCTTGGAAGCCAGATGCCCTTTCTACCATCCTCCCTCTTGATGCTTCTTTTATTTCGAAGATCCCTATTTGCCCAAGCCTTCCAAAAGATGTGCTTATTTGGGAAAACAAAATAAAAATTGTATTTTCAATATCAAAGGGGCTTACTATGTGGCTTTGGAGGAGACTAGGAGAAAAAATAGTGTATCATCTCATCATTTAAAATTAAACTCTTGTAAGTGCACAAGACAATTGTGTACTACAACGAGTATTGAAGGGTTGCCGAACCTCAGGGATAGATGATAATCTACCAAATTCAATAGAAGAAAAGTTGCAGTTTTTATTTAATCTAAGGGAATCAGTGAACTTTAACTAAACTAAGATGAGATTAAATCAATATGGAAGATATCAAAGCTTTAATTCCATCACAATAAACTAGTGTATCGTCTCTCTCTCTCTCTCTCTCTTTGAAGATAAATTCCTAATTGGCTAGCATATTCCTCTTGGACATACACTTGTCAATTCAAATTATAGTGCTCTCCTCTCAAACGTAACACATAAATCAATTAAAACATAGAACTGTGATCCATCTCTCTCGAGTATAAACAAATGAATCTTCATTAATATATGACACTTCAGATTACTCACGTTCCTCTCGGACACGCAAATGGTCTTTTATATTGAAATCCAATTAATTCACTCTTGTCTCTCTCGAGTACAAAGAACAAACTTCAATGAATAAACTTTAATTGCATAATAAAGAGTCATACACCAACTAG
The DNA here is from genome assembly GCA_039654745.1 of Houttuynia cordata. Taxonomy (NCBI): domain Eukaryota; kingdom Viridiplantae; phylum Streptophyta; class Magnoliopsida; order Piperales; family Saururaceae; genus Houttuynia; species Houttuynia cordata. The sequence goes on along the minus strand of CM077508.1, from coordinate 12,501,433 downwards.
AGTAAACATAATATAAGAGAAAAGAAATTATACAACCAGTCTATTAGGCTTCATCTATGTCTTGGAAAGGAGTTTAACCTTGTATTGGAAGAGAAATTATCACCATATTTTTTCATCATCATCTTCTTCTTCTCTCCTTTGCTCTAGCTTCCAAAATAAGTTCTCCCCTCCCCTACATGTTCCTCTTAAGGCCTATTTATATAGTTGGGAAGAAAACACAAAAGACCCCTTCCAAATCCGAGTCAAAATAGGTCAAACTCACTTTTACGCACACGGCAATCGATCGCTATCTCAGTTTCACTTTTCAGCCCAATTTTCCAATAGTCATAACTTTTCGCTCCGAATTCCAAATTGCGCTCGTCGGTGGCGTTGGAAAGCTAATTTCGTGAACTTTAAAATAAAACTTGAATCAGTACAATCAGAGATATACATACGAAGTTATGAAGATTCAACAATTGTAGTTACTTTTCACCTCATTTCTGTATCTTACTCTTGTTTTCTTAAACTACATTAAAGTATCACTAAATATAATTAAATACTAACGTAAATATAAATTTAAGGGCTTATGAAATGCATAATTCATTTATAGATCATTCTCTCACCCAAATCCTTGATCAAAGTTATGGACTGAGGTATGAGATCTTCACATTCCTAAAAAGGCTAAGGTCTTTGGTTGGAGAGCCTCTAGTTAGATGAACCTCTTTGCTCTCTATGTGGTCTTAAAGAGTAAAATACCATTCATGCTCTTTGGGATTGTGAAAACTAAATGCGATTTGGAAGGATTTTGAGTGGTTAAAAAATATAAATCTCAAATAAATCTCCACTCCTCTTGATATTATCCAATTCATCAAAGCGATGACCCCAAAGAAGATTTGGCTCAAATGATTGATTTGGCTTGGTTGGTATGGAAGCATAGAAATGGAACGAGAGTTCGTACAAAAACGTAGAGTCCAGAATGCGTCAGATGGATGGGATAATATATTTTTTCCTTTGCTATGTACAACTCTCTCCCCATTAATGAAGCCCTAATTGAAGATAATTTTGTGTCGAAGTCACCCAAGTAGAAGCGTCAAGATAAATGTTGATGCATCTATCATAAAGGAGGATAACTTTTGTTGCATTGGAGGATGTGTTGGGGACCACAATATGGCAATGTTCTTGCATGTTTGCCTCGTCGGAAGCGATTATAGCCGGAGCATAACAAGTGGAGTATATTGTGTTGGCTAAAAGAATCATTTTGGGGGCCTCATTTAATTACCCTTCCATAATATTTGAAGGGGATTGTTGGGAGGTAATAAAAAAATTTTCGCAAGACATTCATAAGGAATCTTGGATTGGAAATGTGATCTCTATGGCTAAGGCATCTCTGTCTTCTATTCTGGATTTTTCGTTCTATTTTGGTAGAAGAATAGGAAATAGTGTAGCTCATTGTCTCGCCTATATGGTAGGTTATCAGGTGTAGCTCATTGTTTTCCCCCACACCATTTACTCTGCTTTGAGGTATGATAAGGCTTTTTAGCCTTCTCTTGAATGAAAGTTGAATTTTTGAAAAAAAATATATTTTTGAAGACAAGCATAATACATCCCCAAACGCGTAGTGCTCTTTAGTCTAATGTTGATAGCTCCAGACATCTCACCAAAAGGGATGGTAGACTTAGGTGTGGGCGTGAGCGTCCACTGTCTTGAGGAGTTGTAATAACAATAGGCTATAAACATAAAACTTGTTTTTTTTTAATTCATCACATAAAACATGTTTAAAAAAAGCTAGGCATTCAATAATTTAAAAAACCGCTTAAGCATTAAACATTATCTGACATTACCTTCTTGAAAAAATTTATTATTTTTTATTTGGGGAAATTTTTTTTACTACCTTTGATCACTTTTAAATGAGAGTCACATAATTGATCAATTTTATTGAGATAGTGTCTATAGTAAAAGCCTAGTCTTTTCGAGTGAGCGGCTCACCTTTCATTATAGAGGCCTCTCAACAACCTCGACCTAGGGTCACTGTCGAGCTGCCACATACGGCAGCCGCCTAACCAAAGAATAATTAGGGAACTGTATCATATGAAATTAGTTAATTATCTCAATTAAAAGTGACCACAGGGAGTTCTATAGTTCATGGTATGGTTTTCAAAACTGGACCAGACTGGTCAGTCCGACCGCGGAGAACTTGTCACGCCCTGGAATCTCATACCTCGATTGGAGTGTGGAAGCCAACAAAAGAGATACAATTCGAGGTAGAGATCCCGGGCACGCGACCAAATAGTCAATTTTTCCAACCGATTACAATCATCTCAAAAGGACGTGTAACCGATTATGCCCGCAATCAGTGTAATACAATAATAGACATCAATGAATACTATGAAATGAATTCACTTAATAATAATCCATTTAAGAAAGTCAAATAAAATAAACCTATAAGTTCATGGCACACAATTGCCAATAATGTCATAAGCATCAATAAAAGCAAAACAAATAACTAAATCGTCTTTAATCTCTTCTCGGCGCCTGCAATCCGCCAATCCACTACTGTACTTCCTGATCTCACTTTTCGTTTGCGTCTGCATCAGAGGATGCATGAGTATTTCATAGAAACACTCAGTAGGATGTAAAAACCCACTGAATTAAAACAAGCAGTATGAAGAGAATAAGAATAACAAAGGTCATAGACATTCCACAACATCTGAACTTAACCGAGGTCTATACACCTGCAAGGTTAGTCAACAACAATTCCAACTCGCAAGTAAGGAAAAACATCAATAAGGTTCCTACTACACATATGAGTAAGGAGAGGATAACAATCATAACAAAGGCTCCAGACATCTAAAGTGAAAGGAGTTACAATTTCTGCTCGCTAACCTGGTCGCTCGCAAGTGACTAAAATAATATACCAGAACCACCCTAGGGGTCCTCTCTTTGGAACCCTGCCATGCGTCTAGGATGTTGGCCCCACCAGTGCTTACAGACACGATGGGCGGAGACTGAGGACCTTCTGCAATGTCCACAATCTAACGTACGTATAGTGCCTCCCTTCGGGCAGTATGGAATCGCAATTTCATAAATATAAGTGATCTCGCAAGATCTAGCAATGGCTTAATTGAGCATACTATGAAACCACCATGGGGAGAGTCTCGCAAGGTCTCCAGTGGAAGAAACAATCATGTAATCAATATGAGCAATATCTCAAAGGAATAGAGGTCACAACTGTAAGAACCCTCACCTTAAAAACCGGTTTATTTTGTTAAACGTGGATTATCGTGTGGTTTAAGCACTTTCAGATTAAATTCGGTTGATTTCGAAAATAAAAATAGTTTTCAAAGGTTTCAATCAAAAATAACTTCACATAAATGAGCTTTAAGTGATTTAGAATCAAATCTTAATTTTTGGAATTTTTTTTTTCTGATTTTTACCTATTTTCCTGAAAATTAGGGTTTGACGGAACCCCTGGCGGGCCCCGCCGACAAAATTAGGTTTTGTGACCAAAAAGCCCCAGACATTAAACAAAGTTGTTATAAAAATTTTCAGAATTTTCTGAGCTTAATTTGGTATTAAAATCGTTAAATTACCCATTTTTAGCCAAAATTGCTCATTTTACCCCAGTTTTTACCTAGGTCTACCCCAAAACTTTCTATAAAAGGAAAGGGTTGCGCCCTCCCCATTTTGGGAAAGGGTTTTGGCTTGGAGCAGCAGCCTCTTTACCCATTTCCAAAAGAGGAAAGGAGTTAAGGTATGCTAATCTATGCTTAATCTTTCATTTTCAATTGATTTTCAATAATCTTTACTCAAAACCTTGATTTTCCAAATAATTTCAAAGCATTTGAAGGATAGAAATCTCTGTTTTAATATGTATCTTCAAACCCTAAGCTTCAAATTTCGTTTTTATATGATTAAAAGACCTAGATTTAAGGTCTATTTTGGGTTTTCAAGCTTAATCGCGATTAGTAGAGTATTAACAATGGATTTATATTTTCTTCAAGGTGATTAAGGTGTTGGACTTCATGGTCATCCAAATCAAGGTAATGGGTTCTTTAACCTCAGCTTGGGTAGTGTAAATCTTGTTTTAATGAATGTATTTTGAAGGGGTTTATCCATTTTTAGGTCTCTAATGGTAAGATTAGTTTTCCTTAATCTCATGCTTTCTTTTCTTTGGGTTTTGATTTGTGATGGTCTAAATAGGATTTCTGGAAAGTTTGGTGTAATTTGGATATTGTTTGACGCTTCGATTTGATGTTTGAAGTTATGAAAATCGTGTTTCGGTTTAATTTTCGAAATGAGGATATACTGAGTGTTTTGGAATTATTGAACTTTACTGAGGTACATGGAATTGTTCTTTACTGTTCGCAATTACATATAACTTAGTAACTTTCAAAAAATTCCAATAAACTCAGTAATGTTCGAAAATTTACAGTTAAATGGGTTTTGGAAATTTTGCATTTTTTTTCCATGATTTACTTCACTTAATGACATGAGAAGTATATTATGAGTTAATGAGGCCACGTGATATGTAAAAATGATGATATAATACCTCATGTATGTTGGATTATAGAAAATAAATGTGAGTATGCTTGTAGGGATGTTGTCGAGTTCATGCAAGTAAAGTTATGTTTTTTTTACGGTGGTTTTCACCATGATTTTGGGATTGTGATCAGTACTTAAACGAGTTTTCAACATATGAATATGACACTATGAATTATGATAAGTATGAATTATGGGATTTACCATGAGATTGTAATTATGATAAGCATGTGGGAATGGGTTGAGAGCATGTTTCATGTGTTGGCACCCACGTAGGATTTGCTCACATATGTATCATGAGAGCATGCATCATGAATCGGACTTCATAAATGAGATTTTACCGTGTCTTCATCGGTGTTGATCGATTTTACCGTCTTATGACGGTATGCATGTTCAGTAGGTATGTTGATAAAATTTCATGGTATAAGATGTTGTGAGATGGACGTATGATTTAGACAGTATTATCACGTGGATTACGTATATTATTTGATGAACTTTCATGCTTTGATGTTTCTTGTGGATTTCCGATGTGTCTTGAAAAACCATTACTAATTAGTTTTATACTCACCCCTCTTCCTTGTTTTGTTTTGGGGCTGCGTGGTGCAACATGCAGACGCGCAGGATCCTCTCTTCGAGGAGTGACCAGAAGGAGTATGAGATTAGTTTGAGCATGATGATTAGTGTTGTGTTATCGTACTCTCTATTGTCATGAGATTACAGTAGATGTCGGGTTATATTTCAGACTGTTTAGACTTGTTATCCGAGCCGCGTGTATGGCTCCGGACTCTATCTAATTGTGGGTGTAAGACTTGTTGATATTCTAGGCTTTATACCTCGTTGAATTTTTACTTATTTACTCTTACACAAAGCGGCGCGAAACTCCGAAATTATGTCATCGCCCGTATATGGGTGTAAGTCTTCCGCTTTGTCCGACATAACGTCGCCCCCGTACATCATTTGGCTCGTGAACCGGGTTCAGGTCGGGTCGGGCGGTGCGCGGGGCGTGACAACAACACTCTAAGATCATAAGGTATCTCTTACCAGAATAGACTCTCTCAAGGAGTATGGATAGAAGCATCAAAATCTTTGGTCAATACATAACTCACTCATTGGAGTAACATAGAATAACAAGACAACCCAAACACTTCGAATAATGACAACTCACACAAGGAGTACCATACAATCAATACGTACCTTTCATGCTCAGCCCTAGATAGGAATTCCTTATTCGCATTAGAGTTTATAATCCAAATATCAGAGAGAAGAAATCAAGAATCTTAGATGATTTGAATTCCAAGTAGAATATCAAACCGACATCAACGTTTTTAAAATAGATAGTTATGAATCACTTGTTCAAAGGATTATCCCTCATAATTGAATTACATCTAACCCAATTATTACTATGATATTCCATAAGTATATAGTCCAATTACTGGTATTAACATATTAATCGTTATTATATCATATTACATGATGTTATTTGTATATTTAGTATTTTCTCTCAGATTCAGCTCACTGTCTCCTGCACAATAGTCCTCTTCCGACGGCTACTGTGCTCTGTACAATAAGATTTAACCTATGAAATTTTTACTAATCATACCCTCGTGAGTCTAGTTTCTAACCCCACTGATTTTATATTTTTCTGATTTTATTTGAATTAGTTATGAATTATTTATTACCGACTGTCAGCACAGAAACAGTTCTGGCCGAGATTAGGACTCTTAATTAAACTTGATTATCTTACTTAATAACACATTATAAATAATAATACATCAATAACAGACCATATACTCCCCTCCTAGACTAATTACAGAACCTAGAATTATCTGGAATTACTAAAGTTCACTCCTTTCTTGTGTTCTTATATATATAACATAGTTTGTAAACATTAATACACCCCAAACAAGACAATTAATGTAAGACACACCTTAAAGGCACAAACTCAACGTGAATCATGATCAACCAAACAATATCAGAACTTCTAATCTCTGGAAGATTAATAAAGCATTAGACTTTAGATGCGAATTCCCATCTAGAAGTGACACATGAATGCACATATGATTTGTGATGCACTACGCATAGAATTAAAGACACAACTCATTCATCTCGCAAGAATCCAAACAATAACTAAGGTGTTGAATCAAAACACTTGTCAAAAGCATATATAATCAAAAGAGAGAAGAGAGAAAAACCATCTTACTTAATCCTCTAAAAATTTCGCCTTTCAACGCATCTCTCGTCTCTTCCACTTCTTCCAAAGCTCCCGCTCCAAGCTCTCGCAAACTCCCATAAGAACAAGTCTCCATGGAGATGGGTGAACATGGGAAGGAGAAAGGAAAAGTCTCTGGACGTTTTAGGGTTAGCACAAGCCAATTCTCTAGTGTTTATATAGAGTTAGGAGAGAATCTATTCTTAAACTAATCTTTCAATTCATGGACACTTTCAACCAATGGAAAGGCTTCACAATCCTACTGGAGACGTGCAAATCAAGTCCCATTGGGATTTGGTATCTTTCCCAAGAAAATCTACCCCAAAAACACTCTAGAAATCGCAAAACCGCAACCGGCGATCGATTGGCTATACGGCGATCGATCGTTGTATGCGTTGTTTTACTCTACTGCGTTACAGCCGATCGATCGCCATTACTGCCGATCGATCGCTTTACACGAAACAAAACATTCACAAATCACAGTAACTACGATCGATCGTTTTGATACGGCGTCGATCGGTTCAAGCTTTCCGATCGATCGGTTGTTATGGCGATCGATCTCAGTCACGTTTAATCAAAATTCAATTTCTTATATCTTTTTACTCCGAACTCCAAATCGCGCATAATAGGTGGCGTTGGAAAGCTCTTCTCACCAACTTTAATTTCCGCAAGGAAACACACACTAAATCAAACATTAAGAGGGTCAAATTTGGGTTTTAAAAATACTTACTAATTTTCTGGGTGTTACAGAACTAGAACTGGTTGAAGAACTGGTTCGATTAGGACAGTTCACTCTGGTCAATTGAGCCGACTGTTTTTTTCCGAATCGGTCGATTGACTCGTTAAACAGCCAAACCGGGACTCTGATTGAGTCACAGTATTTTTTTTGGCAAAAAAAATTTACCAGCAACAGGATTCAAAATAGGGACTTGTATACAAGTTAACCAAGTCATTAACCAACTCGGTTACATAGGTTTTGACGTTAATAACGCATAAAATATATATTTATTATATATCTAAGGTGGGCTTCACTCCTCACATCAAATACTGGGTCAATCCGATTTGACCCGTAGTTCCAGCCGGACCGGCCATCAATCCCAGTTGATGGCTGATCAGGTTTTGAAAACTTTGGGTCATGGTTTATGTCATCTACTTTTATGTTTATGGCTGACCATACATCTCCGATATCCGATACGGTTTGTTATTTATTTATTTTTTTAAACTTAGGCCCACAATTTTTTGAGCCCATTACCCCATTTTAATCTGTCAGGTGCCTGACTGCCCTCGCCTCCATCCAGCCCAATCTTCCCTCGGCCCATTCTCCCCCTCGACCCTCCTCTTCCGGCAGCCGGCCGGCCAGCCCCGGTCCGTCTCCGATGATGCCTGCCGCCGTCTAGGAGCCCCGCTGCCTTCCTCCGGGGACGCCTGCAGCCCCCCCTCCACCCTCAGCAGCTCAAGAACAGGTCGTCCCATGACCTGATCCCCTTCATCTCCTCATCCTCTGGACACGCCTCATCAACTGGTAAAAGCTTCTGAACAAAAAATAAAATGTCACCTTTTTCGTCTATTCGGATTACATGATTTTGTTCCTCGTGGAGAAATGGAGCTTCTTATCTTTAATAAACTCCCTCCGTCCGGCATTAGTAGATACATTTCGTTACATTTGGTTTTAAGATATATCAATTACTTCCGGACGGAGAAATGTAAGGAGCTTAATAGAGAGGTCAGATGAACTTATCATGGATTGTAAAGGCTTGTTTTTTAATCTAGTTACTCCATTTGTTCCATATTAATTGTCTGGTTCGGAAATCAGGAATGAATTAGTTCCAAGTTTATTTTCGATGTATTTCAATCCAGACAATTAATATGAAACAGAGGGATTACATTTCGAAGTCTAGATTTAAAATACTGTTCCATATTTGCCCACTTGAAGCTTTGATTCTGTCGTATGAGCTCATCCTCAAGTTTGAATTGTATATGCTTGGTTTTTTACTGTGTAGGGAATCTGCACAAGAATAGTACAACTTACATGGAATAATTAGGAGAATATTGTATTGCTTGGTTGAAGTTGGTTCTATCGCCTGCTACGGGTTGGATGATTTGTGATTTGTTGAATTCCATTGCATTACTGCTCTTGTGACCCTCAACTTCTTTCCCTTGTATGATGTTCGGAGTTTTAGATGTTTAAATGTGAAGAACGCATGTTTATTAGTCCAATGAATCTCATTGTCTGCTACTCCCTCCGTCCAAAAATACCTGACTGCATTTGAAAAATTACGGATACAGAATTAAATGACTGGATTTGCCCTACAGCGCCATAGATCCTCATGAATTGCAGGGGTAAGTGGAGGCTAGAAATGCTGTGGACCCTACAGGCCACCAAATTTAACTCATTATCAAATGCTGCCAGGTTTTTTTGGACGGAGAGAGTATGTTTTAATACTTGTTCATTATGCTTCATAAGGGTCTGTTTGGTTAGCCAGAAAGGAAAAGAAAAAGAAAGAAAATGTAAAATATTTCCCTTTTTCAGCATTTGGATAGCCAGCATTTGATTCTTCAGTATTCTTATAAATGCTCAAATCTTCTCTTATTTTTATCGAGATCCTTTGTTCCGTGTCGCCGACCCCAAATAGTTGGGAAAAGGCGCTAATTGATTATGATGATTATGATTATGATCCTTTGTTAGGGATGGTCTGTTGTTGAGTCAAGCCAGCTTGAGCTCAACATTGACCAATGTATAGATGGCTCAATTATATTTTTTTCCGCTTCTTTCACATATTGACAATGTAACATACAGGCATATCTATTCGGAAGTTGAGCTTCTAAGAAATACATCAAGAAATAGAACTTCAAGTTGTATAAGAGATGATATATATTGGAAAATGCCAAATTTTTTATAGGAAAGCTATTATTGACAATATTGTTCACAAATACTCCCTCCGTTCCAAAATACTATGTACATTTAAGAAAATTTTCATTTTTATTTTACCATGAAGCCCACAAAGAAATCACATGACTTCTTCTTCATGATATCCCGTCCAACTCATATGCTCGTTCAGGAGCCAAGTTCAAGTTAATCTTTCCAAGTCTCTTCAAATTTTAGAAAGAGGAAGTCACGTGATTTGGCAAAATATACATAATATTTTGGAACATTGAATATTTCTAAATGTACATAGTATTTTGAAACGGAGGGAGTAGTATTTACAATTTGAGCCCCTAAATATTGTAGCAGAGCCAAGTTGGCTCAACAAGCATGCTTTCTAGATGCGAGTTGAGTTGAGTCAGCAAAGACCTTGAGCTGGCTCGCCCATTATCAACCCTCCCCTAGCAAAATGTGGCCCATAGCTTTTAGAAATACCTAAACAAAACCATTTAAGGCAACAAGTTGCTGCTTAAATGTATATTTGTGGTATCAAAGATTGAAGATGTTCTTGTAATCTGTTTGTATTCAATAAATGGTAATGGCTTTCTGGTCTTATGCCTCTCTGAAATTTAAATTGTGGGCTAACCATATTTAAATATGTAAATGAAAGCTAGATGAATAGTTAAATAGCTACCAAAACAGATTATAAGTAAATTTTGGTCCGTACTTCAAAATATTGGTTTACAAAAATAGGATTCTGGTGTCACACAACCTAGAAATAAGGAGTTTAATAGATAGAGAGGGAGATGAACTTATCATGGATTGGAAAGGCTTGTCTTTGAATCTAAATACTCTCTCTGTCCCACATTAATTGTCTGGTTCGAAAATCAGGAATGAACTAGTTCAAGTTTATTTTCAATATATTCCAATGCAGACGAGTAATATGGGACAGAGGGAGTATATTTAGAGTCCAGATTTAAATCCTGTTTCATAGTTGCCTACTTGGAGCTTTGATTCTGTGGTAGGAGCCAATCATCAAGTTTGAATTTCATTCTCCTAAAGTAGCTAGGTAACCTAAGCCCAAGCACAGGAATAGTACATCTTACATGGAATATTTAGGAGACTAGTGTGTTGCTTGCTTGAAGTGGGTTCTATGGTCTGCAGCAGGTTAGATGATTTGAGAGTTGTTGAATACCATTGCATTACTGCTCTTGTGACCCTCAATTTCTTTCCCTTGTATAATGTTTTGAGTTTTAGATGTTTGAATGTGAAGAACACATGTTTATTAGTCAAATGAATTTCCTTTTTTTGCGTTTGGATTGGTGGAAAAGAAATGTTGGGGGAAAACATGTTTTCCTTCATGTGGGTCATCTGTTTCTATTTAATAGCCTGCAACAATGGCTTTCTGGTCTTTTTCCTCCGTGAAACCAACTTTGCATTGTGGGCTAATCATACTTAAATATGTAGATGAATATTTAAATAACTACCAAAACAGATTATGAGTAGATTTTGGTGTGTACTTCAAAATATTGGTTTCCAAATATGGGATTCCGGTGTCACACAACCTTGTACTTGAGATCCAAACTTCATGGTATCTGGAGTTCCTTGATAAAGTTTTTTTTATATTAGTTCCTTGATAGAGTTTTAACTGTTGTAAAATTTGTTTGCCCATAGAAATATATCTCAAATGGTTGAGATTCAAAGTTTAGATATGCTGTTTTTCAAATCTTTTGTGCACCCCATTACCTTTCAATGAATACATATACGATATATATTTGAATTGTCATTTGTCAATGTGTCTCTTTCTAATGTTTGATTGTGCTCTTGCATAATCTACATTTTTGTGCTATCTGAATATAAGACTACAGTCAGGCATCTTTTTTTTATCATTATCAGCTTCCTCTATTCAATTGGGTGCAAAAGATGGTCAGCCTCCATTTAATGAATAAGATTTTTCACGGTATTAAAGAATTCAGTTTAATTGTATAATTCATTTGATTTATAGGATGGAATGAGAGATATTTCTCTATTCTGTTCTTGTTTGTTGTTGTAGAGAAATAGATACATTCTGGCCATACTCTTCTTTTCAAGTTTTAATCAGCTTTTACATGAATAAATGTGTAGTGATTGAGACTCTAAATACGATTAGAAAACATATCCAGTTACAGATCATACTGGCAATAAATAAGCTTGTGCAAGAATTAAGTTGATGCATGTGGAAGATATTGTAGCAAGAAAATCTGAGATCCGTACATCTTTGGAGAGGAGAATTTGATGTGATTATAAACTTGGTTTGAATTCTTACTTCAAGTGGCTTATTGTCAAACACATTTATCTGCAAGTGTGGAGTAGTGTTTGATGCGTATTCAACTTGGTTTGAATTCTGCACTTAAATGGCATATTATGGTACATGTTTATCTGCTTGTGTGAAATATATGACTTAATTGATGGTGATAAATCATAGTGGTTTTTGTCACTTGAAATATAATGTATGAGGTTATGTGTATAGGTCATAATTTGCAGGGTTCTTGTGCCATTTAAATTACAACTTGTGGGGGTTATGTTATTTATTTTTATCATTTTAACAGTAAAAATGGCCAGAAAAGTCTCGAGTTTCATGATACCATCCTATACTCTTAGGAAAGTTAAGTCATGGGGCATATGTGTAGGTTTTTATGTGGCATGGCTGTAATGTGTAAGTTGCAATAGCAGTGGCAAAACTTGTTGTTTGAGTTTCATATTTTATTCAATGTTCGATAAAATTTAGTAATAGGTGCTACATGGGCAATGCATGTCTGATGAAAGTTACAATGGGTGATGGAAGTTACCATGAAGTTATTTTTTCGCTCAACGTTAGTAGTCTATGATGCATGATAAACTTCATGTTAAAAAGGTTTACATTTTTGGCGGGAAGGAAAAAATTAGGCCTCTTTCTGTCATGTTGACACTGACTGATCATAGGCCTCTTTCTGTCATGTTGTCTCTAGTCATTTCTTGTCTGGTTTTTGGGAGGGGTTTTTCTGAATCAATTGTTGCATTCCATATGTTCAATTAAACTCATGAGGTTCTAATTCCTTGATAAATCACCTTTTGGAAAATATGTTTCTCTTATTTTCTCCAGTGCTTTAATCTTGATGCAACTGAAGCTTTTTGTTGGATATTTCTTTAGAGTAACCTGAATACGTGTGCCATGGCTGCAGCTCTTGTATGCATATCTTTCTTCAGGAGTTTCTGACTGCATTACTTCAAGTTTATTGTATTATTGATGGAGGGAAATGCAGAATTTTGTAGTACTCAATCTCTGGTTGGGGCATAAGTTTCTTTTTGGCTGCACTTTTCAAACAAAGCTTATGAAAGTTCTTTTTAGACATGAATTTCAAGATCTTTGTACTCAAATACCAACTGGGTTTGTTATGATTGTTGTCTTTTTTCTGATTGATGGGGTGCACTCGTACACCACATGTTATGGAAGAAACATTACCAACCTCGAATTATGTGTGGAAATATCTACATTAGAAACTTTTTATTTTATCGTAGTCAAGTTAGATCCATTCCAGAGCCCGTGTAGATGAATTCTTTTATTATTGTTTTTTAGTCAACAGTCCTTGTCAGATTTTCAGCCAAAAAAAATTCTTATCCGATTAGTTAATTATTACAGGGCCTTGAGTGTTAGTCTACTTATGCTGTTTCAAGCAAGTATCAAGAGCATAACGCGACAATCTGCCAAAGTCAGAATGTATCTCATGTCAGGAATTTTTTCAATCATATTTGTCCCTGTTGTTGGGCATTCATCTGACACATCCTCATTCTTGAAGGAGGTATGTATAATCTCGAGCTTTTTTTCCCTTTTCTTATTCTTATTTTCAGCTATTGACGCTTCACATGTACATAGAGGTAGTCCTTTCATGTTCTTTAGATAATTCCACAACGTTATTCCAAAAATTTTCTTATCATTCGATGCCATTGGAATCTTACTGCTAGGAGTTGCTGCCTAAAACCATATAGACCAACTAACAGTTTTGTTGACAATGTTGAACTTGCTGTAACATGAACTTGGGCTGATTAATAGCAAACTAAATTTCTTATTATAGAAAAAAGAAACCTTTTACAAATTGATTACCTTAACATCCAAGAAAATATTGTATATGTGGTTGTTAGGACATATAACATTTCCTCTCAAGTTTCAACTTTTTAAATTTCATTCTTTACTTGAAAGATGAACATTAGTTTAAATGATAAATTAATCTACCATGTATATGTATGTACTCCTTAATTCCAACTTATTGTCATAAGCTTCAGTGGTGTTTACTCAATTTTTGAGTGCTTGATTTTTTTTGCCAATTTAATACACATCATGCCTGTCTTCATCTTTTCCTTTTTCAACGTTCAACTACATCTTTTCATCTGTTTTTGTAATTGTTTTTTTCTTTTCATGTCCACAAGCTGTCCTTGGACTTTCCCGCTCTTTGTTTTTGTTTTGTCTCAAGGCTCTTGTCACACTTTTAAGGGTGTCCTTTCAAGTGTATCTTGTTATATCTCTATTTAAATAGAAAAAAAAAACTATTTCCCTATTTTCAACATCTGATTTTAGTTCCCTTATTTTCCCTTTGTGACTTTTGGAGTTGTTTGGGATGAACTGCAAACACTAAATTACCTGCTGGTTCGTGTATTTTCTTGTGTCGTGTGTTTGTCTTTAGTTACTAAGATCAGTTCCCAATTACTTCGCATTTAATTTGTCTATTTGTTTTCCCATTACACTTACATAATTCTTCTGATTTCATCTGAAGTATGAAGCTTCTAGAACATCATCTTAGCAGTATGCTACTCAAGAGTTAAATTGTATATTTAAAACTTTACTACTCCTTGTGCTATGCTCGTTTAGAATTTTTTGCTCTGCTGTTGATATTGTTAATCAAATCAGCATATATAAACATGTATTGGATGGTGGGTGGTAGGAAACCAATAACAGGATAGTCTAGATGCAGATTGGTTCGGGCAAAGGAGGTTGCTTGATTTGATTTGTGCTGATTACATTCAGGAAAGATTTAGTAAAATGCTGTCACAGGCACGTCCAACTTAACTTTTCTTTGCCTTTGAAGTAAGACTGTTCACACACAAACATACATGAGAAATGCTACACCCGCTCGCTCTTTACGCCCTCTTGCTGGCTTGCGCATAAGACAAAGCCTGCACCTGCATGAAAACACCATCCCATGTTAGAGTTTGCTGGTCGTGGAAGCCTTGGCAGCTAGTTTACGTGCGAGGCTGGGAACCCGTTGATGTTGTGGGCACCAGCTGACCAAGACAGATCGTTCCAGTGTATTTTCATGGGGCCTGCCCATTCTACCACCTCTTGGGCTCGTCTTCGCCTTAGGGATGCCCACCAAACCTTTGACGGCATCTTCCTCCACCCACCATACGGGTCTTTGCCATCAGCAGGGATCAGCTCCGAGTCCATGGCCTGGCAGACCCATGGCCAACCTCATCTCTCCTTCTCCTAATGGGGCTGGCCCATCCTAACCTGTGCTAACAATCTCTTAGTCTTAGGCACCACCACCGGCCCAGTTTATCACCGGCCTCATGCATCGTCCATATGGTGGGACATCACCAACCTTTGGGATACGCTCATCAAGGGCCACTATATCGTACTGCTTTGGCTGTCTCAACCCACATCGCTTCCCTTGTTGTCCTCATGCATCCGCTGGATTGTTACCTGAGTTTCATGCAGTAATTGACCAAAGAGAAGATTCAGTTGATGGGGAAGTGCCCACATCCCATTGTTCCACCCAGCTCCGACCAGATGCTTATATTGAGCCTGGGCATCAAGGGAGAAAACCATCTCTTTGCTGACTGTGAGATAGGAGACAAGGGGAAAGAGGGGGGAGGAGTTAATGCAGAAAGGGGTTCAATTAGATGGGAGGCGACACGAGGTGGAGAAGGAGGGTAGGAACCATCAGCCATGTCTCCTGGTGGCTCTGGTTTTTTCTTTTTTTTTTTAAGAGCCAGCTGGTGAATCTGGGTTAGATAAGAGGATGGTGAGGAAATGTAGAATAATTGGATTTATCTTTTGTTTTTTGGGATAGTACATATAAAGGAAAGAGACTTTTCCAGAATCAAATCCGCTTGCCTTTATGGGCCTCGTCGCAGCTTTCTCGCTCGCTAGAAGGAAGAGACTTTTGATAGCGAAAGACACCTCACAATGTGTCTGGTCAGTCAGAACACTTAGATATCTTTGTACAGTGATCAAGAGCGCTCTTTGTAGTGAAGTTCCTGTCTCAAAATATCGAATAAAAATGGAGTAAATTTGGATGAAAATGAGTACCCAGGCCCGGGGACCTGCGAGAACACTCTGGTGCAGTTGGGCATTGATGGAAGGGTAAGTTGGGAATATAAGAAAACTTGATGGAAAGGAAAATAGTGAATTGTGCAAGTTTTGTCTTATGGGCGATCCTGCAAGAGAGCAGGTAAAGGGCAAGCAGGTGTAGCATTTCTCAACATGCATTTACGTGCACATGGAGGGACAGTCAGACAGAAGGAGTATGTAGTAAGATTTGTTCCCACACACATACATTTTACGTGCACAGGGAGGGACACAGGGGGAGTACTTGGGTTGCTTCAATGCTAACACAATGAGTCGCTTTGAATTTGGGTGGGTGGATGTAATTTTGATGTTCAGTCGGCTGCAAGTGGAAATAACATCATGGGTTGTATACCATGCTTCCAGAAGTATCTCCTGGAATCTTACTTTGGAAAACCTAGTGAACTACTCGATTCAGAATTCTATGTTTATTTATGCCAAAAGTTTCGTAGCTCCAGTTATTGTAAAGATATCTTGCAAATTCAGGGTTCCATAATCTTCCCTGAGGTGCCACCTAATAGGTGAAGTTCTCATCGCCATATAGTTTCCTCTGTAGAACTTGGTGTGCCAACTCTTCTAAAATTGCCTTCAGACGAAGTGACAATTGATAACTGTGAAGCTGTGGTCATTGAGAGACTGCCATCAGGAATTTTTGCAGATCCTTTTCAGCTACAACATCTTGTGCAACGAGGAGGTACACCTCTGTTATTATTATTTTCACCCAAATTTGTTGATGACTTATTCCTGTTATCATCTACACCTTACTTATGGCTTTTGTCGTACAGTTTTCATTGATGCTGCTGTATTTGGAGACACAAACCTGGAATTGCCTTCAGCTCTTTCAAATAGATCTGTTGTTGAGGTGCATGTGAGCATCGATCTTCATCTAACAAGCCATAAGCAAGGGCCAAAAGTCACTGTTGAGATCCCACTACATGCTCAATATCCGGTGAGTGTTCAAATATTTGACATTAGAAAAAAATGTCTGACAAAAAATTCTCACTCACAAAAAAGATACACATCACGGCTTTTTGTCTCCTTTGTGCTTTAAAGGAAATGAGCTTAAAGACCCTTCCCACTTAACTCCCGTCAAGAGGAGGGTTGGCCTGTAAAGAAAGGAAGGAACTGATGTGACATATTGGCTTGGGCTAAAACCCTAAAGCCAATCCTCATTAATGCTTGAAGTGGGGTGCCAAACAGCCCCAACAGTACCAATTAGGTTTTTCTTTGTGCCAAAATTCGTTGATTTTGATGGTTCCATCTAAACATATGTTGTTACTTCGGTACTTTAATTTTTATCTTTCTACTGACAAGAGATTGTTCTTTTAAATCCCATTTGCAGCCCCTTTCTCATAGTGGTTATGAAAAAATCAAGATTCCTGATCCGGATTTGCTGATACGTTGTGGACTCCATAATATGGAACATGAAAACTGTCTGTGGATGATTCTTACCACTGTTGAAGAATTGGCATCGACAGGAAATAACACTGCCTGGAATATGCCAAGTGGCAATGAGGCTTATGTAACTGTCGTGTCTACTATTACATTTATATCAGCTTTAGTTGCTGTTCTGTCAGTTGTTTTGACCGCCCCTGTTTATACTTCATCCCCCATGCATTTATAGATGAAATTTGCTCCATCTTCATTGTGTTATGTTATTTTTTTTTCGGTACATTTATGCTTGTTAATCAGTTGCACAGTTTTCTTGCCTACAAGGGTAGTTCATCCAAACTAGTTGGCTTTTAGAAGTGAATGGAAAAAAGTTTCCCGCATAATGGAGAGGGTTCCCTTTAGCCACTTATTCACTAGATGTGTTATGGCTCGTGGCGTTTTCTACTAGTTTTTACCGTAACTAGAGTTTTGCTTCCATAAAAGAAAATGTTTGGCTAAAGATGTGCACATGGATTCTTTTGCAACCCTTCCAGTTTTTAGGGGTGTAGTCTTGGTCTGAGTAAAATGTCACTTTCATTTCAAATTTTCAATACACATGTGCTCTTATCTCTGATTCCAGAGAGTACAACATATCTTTGATGGCAATCATGTTTAAACTCCCTCTCTAGCAAAAGCAATCATCAAACAAGCCTGATTCGTATCAGCTGTTTTTTGTCTTCAAGTGTTTGCTTCTGGACAAATGCTCTATCCTTTCTAAATTTGGCGAAGATTTATTTGTTTCTTGTTTTGTCTTTTTAAGCTTCGGGTGAGGTTGTGTCCTCTGTGATTTCTCGTGTTTTTAATCTTTTGTTCTTTTTTGTGGTGGGTGTGGCTCTTGTAGTTGTTCTCCTGATTCCTTACCCTTGTAGGACGCTCAATAAAATTTTCAGATACAAAAAAAGTGCACCAAGAACATATCCAAGCGCCTGTTATCCACCTCCAATCTCTAATCTTTGCCAGTTGGCCCAACCCTGTAAGACCAGGTGATGGTGCAGAAACAATGCCAAAGGCACCAGAAAAATACACCGATTCCTAGGCTGACAAGAACATAATGGGAGAATAGAACTTGGACATCACACCATCACTCCAATTAGTACAGTTCAAGAGGAATTTGTGACTAGTAAGAGTTGATGCTGGGACAGCAAATTAATCAACCACCAAAAGGATTAGAGTTTGGAGAACTCAGTCTGGGGTGGATCCAAGTCCAAACCTATCATTTTACCACCAAAATAAAAGTCAACCTTTCAAGGCCAGTGAGCCCTAAACGGACATGGAGCTTCTTCCTACTCATTTTCCTGAGAGACTAACATCTGAGTTATCATTTCTTCCTTCCGTTTTGTTGCCTAAAGCCAGTGTGGGAGACATAAACCGAGCTGCCTCTGCTCCAGAGAGGAGATGTATTAAAACAAAAAGCTGGGCGTGGTTCTCTCCTTTTCCTTTCCAATACAAAAAAGCCAATATACTCCAAAACAACCCACAAAAATTAAATAGCAAACTTCATTATTAACTTAATGCCCAACAAAACACACTGAACTGCAAATTGAAAAGGTGTATGCCTTTCGTATAGGTTATTTCCAGTTTTATGCCCTCTCATCATGGTTAGAAGAAGCAAACAAAGAGGCTAATAAAATCTTCTTTGTACAGCACTTTCCAAGAACATTTTATTGCAAACATACACTAATACAAACTTGTTCATACTGCCAGTCTGTCGATTGAGTTGCACTCAAATAAATACAAGACCATGGACATGGCAGCCATATTTTTTTTTTTTGCAACTTTTTATCTACATATCAAACATAAATCTGAGGTTTTTATTAGGCAGCCACACATAAAAAGTGTAATTTTTAAGAACCACATAGTACAAAACATAGTACAAAACTAAGGCTGCTTGAGATTTGTGAGCACCTTCTCTCTAGTGCCCATCAGCCACTTTGTTTCCACCACCGCATCCACCACAGCCTCCACCGCAGCCTCCCCCACAGCCACCAGATGCACCATTATTAACCTTTGCAGGCAATCCAGCCCCACAACCGCCTCCACAGCCACCTCCACAGCCACCGCGTCCAGCACTCTTGATGACATTGCCACACCCACCCCCACATCCACCACACCCGCCACCACACCCACCACATCCGCCACCAATGACCATACTACCACACCCGCCTCCGCAGCCCCCGCAACCTCCTCCACACCCACCACACTCCTGTTTCTTCAAGTTGACACTAACACTAGCGGTTTTATCGGACTGATCACATAGGCAAGCATTCACTGAAACATCCACTTCACAAGCCTTCAAGGTCCCCTTCCTATCTTTGGAGTCAAAAGTGCTCCTCTTAATAGTTTCAGCCTCCTTGATAAGAAAACGGCTATGTCCCTCCTTCTTAACAAGATCGGCTAGTAAGTATGAGAGAACAATCCCCGGCAACACAAATGATTCTTCATTGACCTATCAGATTCATGTCATAAGTTTAACAATATACATAATAGAAGAGTGCGTAACATTTATTTTCTAGAGAAGAGCATTACAACACAACATACCTTGATAAAATTGGTTTTCAAGTTAAGTATTGCTAAGGCTTTTCCATAAGGATATTCCACAGAGAAACCAACCACCGTCATGAAATCGGATTCATTCTTCCAATTTTTACAGTCTTTGGGCTCAAAGTCAAGCTTCCGGCCAGGAAAAAGCTTTACCTGTTAAAAGAAAAAAAAATTTAACTACATATGTTTGATTCCAAAACTTAACTGTTTGTGATAATAAAAAAGTCAATGAAGGATATAAGTAAATGAACCTACCGCAGGGTCACCTCTGAGCTCAACAACACAGCCTTTTTGACAGGAGTCTCTCTCAATTTGAAGGATCCATGAAGAATCCTCAAAAGACCACTTTGTATTAATAAACTCAGCAAGAACACGTCTTTCATCTGAGTGGCCGAAAACCCCCACGATATCTCTCTTTTTCCCCTTTGATTTCTCCAAATTCCTGCAGAATAGGGCAATTCACAGAAAACAAATTCAGGTGTTCAGACATCACGATATCATGGTCTGTTTCATATATATCTATGTCTCCATTTATTATTCATGTACCTCATTTGGAGATTTATAATTTCATTTCCATTGCTATCAACCACACATGTCCACCGCTTAAGTTGCCCGTCCCTCCTAGAAAGTGGGAAGAAACACGTAGTTGCAGAAAATGGATGGGGCCTGACCATGTTGAATATAAACGGTGCAACAGTTGGAAGCGTAAAGGACATGGCAACTTGCAGAGAAATTGGTTTAGAGTCCACATTATCAGATTTAGGAGTCAGTTCAAACCATCTCTCAATGGAAAATTTAAAATCTTCTCCCAACATATCTAGCAAAGAAAATGATGTAGTCCCAACAACCTGAAGAGCCTTTGATAGGGTTAAGTTGGTTGATGATAGCGACACTAGTTCAAATATTATTTCACCAGAACATTCACACTGGAAGGCAGAGACCTGTTTCTCCCCCATCTCAGAGAATAAAGTCAACCTCTTTTTACCATTGAAGAACACGTCTGGATGACTCTTGCTAACAGAGACAAAGAAGCTACCCTTATGACCAGCTGGCAAGCCTCTTACACCAATAATCTCCATATTTACCTGGCAAGAAAACAAAACAAATTGGTAATCCAGTAATTTTCCAAAACATCTTTGAACCAATGAAAAAAAAAACTAAAAAGAAAATCTTCGATCTACCATAGATTGTAAGCGACAAATGAAATATACCATTTGACCTAAGAAGAATGTGAGATGCTAGATTAACTAGAAAAAAAAAACAAAATGCAGATCGTCAAAAATACATCCTAAGTTCTTTTTTTTTTTTAAATGAAGAAAACTTCCATTAACAATTAAAGAGCAGATAAGCCATAAATATAGACAGTCAAACGAAAGAAGAAAAATAGACTGGCATCCTTCCAAACAACAATTCATGAATAACATTAGCAAATAATGCCAAACAATGGGCCACCTCATTCCCCTCTCTACAGACGTGCCTAAATGCAGAAGATTTAACACTTGAAAGTAAAGAACAGATCGTTATTGTTTTAACCAAATTGAAGAAGCCAAGAACTTCAACGTTTCATTTGTGACAATTCAAAGAGAGTACATGAAAAAATGACATTAAAGACGACAATATGAAATACTCAAAGAAAGTGCATGCTTCACAACCGTTCCAGATCTAGCTTTATTAGCCCGGAACATGAAACCCTCATTTTCAGTAGTTAGTTGAGTTCAGTACTTATAACAAATCAATTACAAAGAGGAAGCATATTTGTCACACTTAATGTAGAATATGACTACTCCACATTTTAATTTGCCCATTCCA
The DNA here is from genome assembly GCA_039654745.1 of Houttuynia cordata. Classification (NCBI taxonomy): domain Eukaryota; kingdom Viridiplantae; phylum Streptophyta; class Magnoliopsida; order Piperales; family Saururaceae; genus Houttuynia; species Houttuynia cordata. Next base: position 12,479,704 of record CM077508.1, on the reverse strand, counting down.
TAATGAACTTGACTCCCCAAATATAGAGCCACAAGAGGAAAAGAGATTTCAAAGGAAACAAGAAAATGATACTCCTATAAACTTACCTCCAAAATCTTTGTCTTTGTAAGCTGCAAGCATTTCTCCTCCATATTGTAGGAATCTATATTTTTCCTGACACTATTCAATGGCCATGGGATGGTTATAACAGGAGAGGGGGCACTGCCTCTGTACATTGCGCCAGCCCTCCAATATCTTAACCCAAATGTCTCTTCCCATTGCTTAGTAGTTTCAGTGAACCCATTATCCAGTTTCTTCCCTTTGCTTCTGTCAGAATCTGTATCATCATGCTCTAATACCCTACCAAGTAATTCAATCAGATCTTTGCAATAAGATCGAGGTTCCAGTTGGTGCGAGTGCCAAATCAGATCAATATCATAAGTGGGTACACAAAAGCGTCTCAAAGATTTTTCTTTGTTCCTTTTGATTAGATGTAGAAAACCTTTATATCTAGCTACAGCTTCTTCAAGGAAGCGAGAATCAAACATATGAGATCTTGATACCTGTTAGAAATTGAAAATTAACATAAGAAAATATAAATTGAGCACATTACGGCCAAAGAATTTGCAAAACAAAATTTTTCGTACCAACTTAAAACCATAAATAGTGCACAGTGGCATTTGGCATGGCAGTCAAGTCACATGTCCTGTGATTACTGACCACATGAGACTTACCATACCATGTAAATATACATACAATCCAACACATACTAATAAACAATGAAAAAATAGGAAAGTAGGCTTTCATGGATAGATTTGAAACTTCTGAAATTAAAGTTTTGAATGGCAAAGCTTCCAGTTTAGTTGCAGGAACAAAAGGAGGCTTATCTCCACATGAAAGAAAATGCAGTACCAAAAAGCATGCTCAGTGAATGTTTTTTTGAAATTACCTGATAGAAGAACGAACTTTGTCTTTTGACAGCCGAAACAAAATCATATTTACTCCCTTCTGTTTTAACAACTTTTCCATCACTTGCTGATGAAAGATTACTAAGATCTAGCTCATATGGTTCCCCCGGATACAATTTGCTCCAAATTTTTTCTGTTTCCTTCTTAGAGGCACCTTGCACAACAGATTCAACATTTTTGTTATCCAATATCCGCCCACAAAACTCCTGACAGTCTGATTTATATCGCACCTAAAAACAAGAAATTAACATCAGTGGTCTGATTGTAAATGACAAAAAAAAAATCTAAATTCGGTGGTTCAAGCACCCTACAGGATTCAGCCTATGGCAATGCCATATCCATTCACAATCAAGAGGCACAACTAGGGGACCTTCCATAAATGAGGATGTATCATATTTAGCAAGCAAGGGAAGCCAACAAGCCTGGTACCTACACATTGTTTAGACAGGAAGACTTAGTTATTCCCACGATCCAACTTTCTTGTCAAGACTAGGCAAGTTTTAACTATATTCTCAACGTTTCAAATATATCATAATAAATCCTGATTTAGTTAATAACATTGGTGGTTTTTTGTGAGAACATAATTTATCCTATACTCCCCTGTCCGGAATTATAATTAACATAAGGTTTTCAAAATGAACTAAAAATAGATCATTTGGAAATACTTTATGTTAATAATTCCGGACATCAAGAAATAAGATATGAAGTAAATTGTTTCACTCAATTTGTATAGATATATGTTTATTTATTTATTTATCTAAATAAAAGTTGAAGCAGCAAAATTTGAAGATTGTAACCTGACTTAACAGATACAAAAAATGCAGAGTACTTATGAAGAACGGAACATTTCTTTCATAATGTTTTTCCTTGTCATCGTATACAGCAAAAACGATGTGGACCGCATGAAAGTAATACAACAATGAGATTTTAGTCGGCTCAAAGCAGTCAAATAACAAAGTTCTTGCAATCACTAAGAGCAAAGGATATAATAAATTTATGCAGAAAAAAAGCTTCCTACCTATAAATTGCTCTTTCCAGAATCGGGCCTTCATATAGACACCGGTTCCTATCAACGGTGGCAAGAAAATGTAGATGGCGAGTTGCTGCAGCAACAAGGTCCACACTGATTGTTATCTTCTGAGCTTCCGACCACTCGAAGTCTTGTGACTTAATCATTTTGTTTTAACCGAAAGATCCTATAACGATTTCTTCAAACAGAAAGACCAAAAACGGCCTGGGAACTCTCCCCTGCTAAAGAAAAACATAATAATCACAGTTAGTAAATTGAGACAAGTCTTCATCTGAATAGTAAACTAGGAAAGACCAATTTCCTGAATGGTGAAACAATAATGGCCGAAAATGCATAGGGATTCCATCAAACTTTTTGATCAATTATGATGATGAAATCCGTGAAATTATTCAATTTATAAGAAAAAAACAGAAGACATTAAAAAAGGCATGGTATAAGAAGTCCGAAAGTTGGAATTCATATCATTTATAAGTGATTCCTAACTATGATGTAATCTAGTCAAGTCAGAATGAAGAACTACCTTGATTTCCTATTTCAACGATAATGTAAAAAATGGAAGGGAAGTATGTTAGCATAGGAAGAATCAAAAGCTAAGCAAAAAAGAAAGAAAAAAATATGGAAGAATCAAAAGCAGTCCAAATTTGCCCAAATCCCTATCTGGGCTATCCCACAATACTCCCAACGACTAAGCAGCAAATTTGTCAATAGATAAAATCGTCTGATCATCTCCTCCTTGTCGAAGGTTCATACTTTACCAAATACTTTCAAGACAACATGATCAAGATAAGAAACTAACATAAATTGAAAAATGGATCAAGAAGAAGAAAGCTCACCAACTGGAACAACTAGTTTGCCAACTGATCATATTTGAGAAGAAGCTGGTGTTGATTTATAGCAGTTCATGGACAGATTACTTGTAAGCTTCAAAGACTGCACGTCAGTAGAAAGGTCAGCAAGTAAAAAACAATAAAGAAGCCAAAAGATGAGGCCTGAGAATATCCAATACTTTTTTATTATGCCTTTCGTTTAAAAGTGCCTGTCTGGATTGGGAATTTGAACTAGGATCTGCCGATTTGATTTGTAACACAGACAGGTAATATTAAACGAACGTACAAAGTTGTACTCTTCCAAAATGACAAAAATCCATGCAATAGCTCTTAAGACTAAAACACCCTTGAGCAGATTATGCACTAATTGGAGCAAGCAATGGATTAGCTAACTAATTACTTTTATTTATAGGCTTCTAAGCCTTCTATCGTTGCTTCTAGCCCCAAATCACATTTCACTTTCCCATGGCGTGAACGTCTATATGCTTTTTTTTTCTTTCAATAGGACAGACTCGGAAAGGAACACCAATCTGGATAGACACTGGGGTTGGAGGATTTTTTTGGGTATGTGTCACGCTTCTCTCTCTGCCTTGCCATAGTAGTATTTCATGTGTCAATTTTAAGTGTAGTCCCTCCATGTTGTAAAAAAAAATGTGTAATTCCTCCAGGCACACTACACTTAAAATTGCCCGGAGGGAGTCTGATTTTTCAAAGTTGTTGCTTTCATCAACAACTTTCCATTAAAGTAGTAATGGAAATGTTTGATTGAATCTATTAATCAGAGAGCGAATTTCACATATTTAGATTCAAATCATCAAAAGCCATGTAATTAGATGCAATGATTAGTTATTGAAATATTTTAAGAAATAACTTGTGAAATATTTCACCTCCTAGAGGAACCTTACCTGCCTAAGTTAGGAAAAATCAATTATCTTGGAAAACATTCGTAAAACTATGGAAGAGTTTCAGTCCGCCTGGAGGATGTCTGCCACCATATCCTCTATTAATAGGAGCTGTCGATCTTCAACATGATGGAGAGGATATCGTAGTGGACATCCTCCAGGCGGACCAAAAAACTATTGGACTATGTAAAATGGCTACCGAGTCTATTGAAAAAGGGTAAAGTGATTCTTACTATTTACTCTATTTGATAGTGGCACTGGCTAATGATTAAGGGTATTTTAGTCAATAAAACATAATTGGGGTTGGTAGAGTGGTAATTTATTACTTATTTGAGAATAAAAGTTTAAGATACACTCCATATACAGTGAAGAAAAAGACAATCCTTAGCAAACGCACCCCAGGATTAAGGAAAGAGTGAAGTACAATGTGGGTAGTAGTACATGCAGTACATGAGGATGACTCTTCGAGAGCTCAAAAGGTCCTCTCCATCTGGGTCCAAAACCCATCATAGAATGACCAAAACCCACTCTTGCAAAAAAAAAATTACCTCTTGAATGTCATTTGGATCAAAAGGGCTTTGGGGGAATTTCATATACAATCATAATAAATTTTTTATTTACACATAACTACATTGCTAATATTTTCAATTTAATAAAATACCCATTTATGTTATAAATAAGAAATAGTATAATTTTATTATTTAAAAAATAATATAATTACATTATTTTGAGAAATTGTACAACCCTTCCCAGTGTAGCCATGGCTGCACCGGTAGTGAATAAAGGCGGAGATGAGGAACATATGATTGCCGTCGATGATGAGGGACCTCCGGTCATAGGTAATGCAGTCGACGAAATGGGTATCGACGAAGAAAAGAGCGCAGAAGGTGGGCGGGAGAGACATGAGCAGCGGCGAGGCTATTGATGCCATTGTGGAATGATCTCTCTAGATAGTCTGGCCACCTAGCACAACATCTTGCATCGCCTGGTTATTATCATGGCTTGCCATAGGTGACAATAACCTATATAAAAAATCACATATCACGTAGTAGCATTATTATTTTATTTCAAAATAGCCTCTCCCACTCAACGAGAAGAAAAGCGAAAAAGAGGGGAAAAAAAGGTAAGTTTGGGCTTTATAGAAAGTAATAGAACCCGATAAGTTTGGGTTTTCTAGAAAGTAATAGAATCTCGATTTTTAGGATGACACTAATATAAATTTTAAAACTTATTGTAATAGGTATTTTAACAAATTTTTCTGGGCAAAAAAAATTTAGGCCTTGAGTTTTATTAAACGAGCATATGTACATGATACAAAGTCAGACTGTAATATAGAGCTCATGGGGAGGCTTTCTCGGCCATGTACAAGAGAAGTTGTCAAGAGCAAAATTGTCAAGAGCAAAATTACAGATAAAAATTATTACCATATTCCCTTGCCTCTATATATGCTCGATACAAACTGCCTAAAAGCATAACAAAAATCGTCAAATGGCAGCTACTGTATTTGTGAGTTGCTCTGTAAGCATATCAATAAGAACCCTAAAGTCCCTATGAAGTATTATGTAATAACCCAAATTGTAATAGCAATTATTAGGAGTAAATTAGAGATTTGAGGAAGATTGAGAAATTTCAAAAATAGAATCAACGACAAATGTTCTACGATAATTGAGTTATCGTAGGATGATTTGTTAGTGTATACGTATAGTCTACCTAAACTAGGAAATTAACTTATATTCCAATTTGGAAAGATTTTACGATTTGTGCCTTGTATAAATAGATGACTAAGGACTTAAAGAGAAACCCTAGACGCAGAGAAGCCTTAGGAGAGTTCAAGGAAGGAAAATAAGAGAAAATCAAGCCGAAATCAAGGTAGGATAACTAACTTCAACCAAATATTTGAGTAAATTAGTATGAGAACCTGATGAAATACTAATAACATGAAGGATAACTAAAAAATTTGTAATATCTATGTGTATACTAGTTTCTAGTATGAAGATGCATATTTTGTATGAATTGTATACGGTATATCTTGCATGGTTTGGTTTATTACATGTAAATGTATGTTGTATTATGTAATAAACCTAATTGAGAAGAATCTAGACCCTCAAAGCATGATGGGAGCGATTTGCAAACCATAAACATGTTGAAGGGTCAACGACAACTCATCAACAGCAAGAGACTTGTCGTAGAATAGTTGTCGGTGGTCCAACCCACACTGAAATAAATTGATGGATGTGTGTATATTTTTTAATTGGTAATGAATTCCCTTTGGACCATCAATAAGGAGATGAATGATAAGAATGAAGGAATTACTACAGTTTGTCCGTTGGACTTGTTTCTGTACGCCAAGTACAAGTTGTAGTTTCACTGACAACCCCAGCGACAACTGAGTTGTCAGATGATAGTTGTTGGTGAACATTAGACAGTAAAGTATATTGACTCCATACATGAGTTCAAGTAGCATTAAACATTTGGCTTATAATTAAGGCCTTACTAAACATAAGTAGTAAGAATGAATCTTGTTCTAGTGTACATGACTGTCAAGATTTGGATGAAAGAAAAACGATATGCATGTTCTAATGTTTAAGTGATTAGTAAGTAGGTAATCTCACATGGTAAAGGAAGAACATTGTACGCTAGACATGCTACAGATTAGAGAAAGTCAAGGGAAATGAGATGAAATGTAGGAAAATACATATCTCAATGACTAAGTGATTTAGTGATAATTAGGTTAAGAGGAAGAATCAAAAGTATATAAGAATATGTGAGAATGACCAGTAGTGTCAACCCCTTAGGTTCTATATGTAAGCCTTGAGAAGAAGAATTAAAAAGAGATCCTCACTGAAGAAAACCAAGAAAGAAAGAAAGAAAACCAAATGCCACAAAAGCAACTGTACAAGTTGGAAGGCACAAAGCCTTTTATCATAGTTGGTAGTCTTGAGGGCTTTAACCCGCAAGAGATCAAGAATGCATGTAAAGTTATAGTGAAGTTTTGAAAGTGCTCTTTAGTCCCAAAGGGGGATGAATAGGACTACCACTTAAAAGATCTCACTCTATTTTACTAACAGATAATGTTAATTAAACAATCATTCAATGCAACATTTTCTCATTAGCAAGTAATTGGAAGCGCATGAGTGAGAAAGACTAAGAGGTGTGAAATATGTGTGTGGGTGTAACAATATGCCAGATGAGCAAATACAAGCAATCACACAAAGATTTATAGTGGTTCGCCACTAAGCAACTCACTTCAACGGGTACGTCCACTCTTGGAGTACCTAATCCAAGGAACCTCCGACATCCACTAAGTGAGGGTTATTAGCTCACCTACAACATCATACACTTATTGGTTTTGCTTGGATCACCGGAAACCATACAATAGTGAATCCACACTCACTATGGGTCACACCGACCCAACTCTCTCAAAAGAGTGGTTCGACTCTATGGTCTACACCACAATCTAACACAAGTAAAAAAGAGATTTAAGAGTACTTACTCTAGGATGAAGAGGTGGCTAGAGTACATATCCTTGAAGGGAGGATGTGAGATATCCTATCCGTTTTGCTCAAACTAGTTTTGAGCTAACGGCATTCCATTGTCCATCATTGGATTCAACTAATGATGCTCCAAAATTGTAGAAGCCTTCTTGACAAGAGATTGATTTCTCTAAGAATTTTTCTATGGGATTAAGTGAAACTATGGCCAAATATACTTTGAACTACTCTCAAGGGTCAAGAGTATGAATCCATTAAATCACTAACAAGGGACCGGAGTGTAGATCAAAGTAACCAAGACCTTTGAGAGAATTTGCAAGTCTTTGGTTCACAAGGTCAAGTGAGGGTTTTGGTTTCTAAATGGTGATTCTAGATGCTCTAAGAAACCATAATCCAAGATGACTTGAATCCCTTCCTAAGATCACATTATAAGATCTTGAACCTCTTTCCAAGAAAGGAGAGGAAGAATAATCAACAACACTCAAGACTCTCTCATGATTTACAAAGAGAAGAATAAGGCCAAGGGGTTTTTGGGGAGAGGAATTCCACCCATTTCTCCCAAAAGATGGGCATTTATAGAGAGAGCGGGAGGTGTGTATCAACGCATCTCCATGTGGATTCCTCATATCAACTCATCCATGGGTGGATACCTCATATCAACCCACCCACGGGTGGATACCTTGATATATACTTAAATTATGCATTTCATTAGCTCTAAAACTTATGTTTATGTTAGTATTTGAATAGATTTAATGATATTTTAATATTATTTTTATTCTTTTGTAGGAGAATAAAGTTGCACTCTTTTTGACATAAGAAGAGGGAAATAAAAATAAATTGCATGGCGAAATAGTGTGCGATCGTTTGTCAGACATACGCGATCGATCGCCTGACCCAAAGAAGAGGCCGCAAAATGACTGCGCGATCGATCACCACCCTTCTTGATCGATCGTAAGCACTGTAATTCTGTTACGAGAGATAGTGATCGATCGCAACCAAACCAATCGATCGCCTATGAAGAAAGCTTGCCGAATGATCGCGGGGCGAAGAGAAAATACATTAACGAGGTGTGATCGATTGTCAGATGAGACGCGATCGATCGCCAGATGATCTACATATGAAATATGCATTTTATTATCTCCTAAGCTTATGTTTATATTAATGTTTAATTAGAATTAGTGCTACTTTAATGTAGTTTTTGGTTTTTGTAAGAAACAAGAGTAAGATGTAAAAATGAGGAGAAAAGTGACTCCAATGGTTAAATCTTCATAACTTCGTCTGCATATCTCTAATTGACCTAATTTTAGCTTCATTAAAATTTCAAGAAATCAGCTTTCCAACGCCACCAACCGCGCATAATTTGAAGTTCGGAGCAAAAAATTATGAATATTTGAAAACTATAAACAGTAACAACGATCGATCGGACATTAAACGCAATCGATCGCCAGAGCCGGGAAAACAATGTTAATGAAGGAACGATCGATCGGCCTTAAAGTGATCGATCGTATCTACTAGAGTTTTTAGATGTGCGCGATACAGCAGAATTGATCGATTGGGAAGAAAAGTGATCGATCGGCCTACGAGATGAAATGATCGATTGGCGCGATAACACAGGAATTAACAAAGGAAAGCGATCGATCGGGAAGCGATCGATTGGGAATACGGAGCGATTGATCGGTTACTGCGGCAAAACCTAAATCAAGCCTATTTCGATTCGGATTTGGAAAGGGACTTCAAAGTTTCTTTTCAAACATATACAAAAGCCTTAAGGGAGAGGCTAGAGCAAAGGAGAGAAGTAGAAGATGATGAAGAACATGATGGTGATTTCTTCCCCAATGCAAGGCTAAACTCTTTTCTAAGGCGTAGATGAAGCCCAATAGACTAGTTGTGTAGTTTCTTTTCTCTCATATTATGTTTTACTCTAGTTGGTGTATTACTCTTTATTATACAATTAAAGTTAATTCATTGAAGTTTGTTTTTTGTACTCGAGAGAGACAAGAGTGAATTAATTGGATTTCAATCTGAAAGAACACTTGCGTGTCCGAGAGGAACGTGAGTGGTCTGAAGTGTCATATATTAGTTATGATTCATTGGTTTATACTCGAGAGAGATAGATCACAATTCCATATGCTTAATTGATTATGTTTACATTCGAGAGGAGAGCACTATAATTTGAGTTGACAAGTGTATGTCCGAGAGGAATATGCTAGCCAATTAGTAATTTATTTTCAAGAGAGAGAGAGTCAATACACTAGTTTATTGTGGTGGATTCGGAGCCTTGGTATCTTCCATATATTGATTTAATCTCAGCTTAGTTTAGTTAAAGTTCACTGCTTTTCTTAGATTAAATAAAAACTGCAACTTTTCTCTGAATTTGGTAAAGTATTCATCCGTCCCAGAGGTTCGACAACCCTTTAATACTCACTGTAATACAATTGCCTTATGCACTTGCAAGGGTTTAATTTTAAACGATCAAATTTTTGGCGCCATTGCTGGGGATGAAAGCCAATAGTTTACTGAATTCTTAGCCTAGTTAGAATAGTTGGTTTTAGAGCAGCTTAGTTTAATTTAGATTTAATTTCAGTAGCTTAATGTGTGTTTTTCTTCTTTTGCAGGATTAAGAGAGAATGTGGATTCTCGCCAACGTTGGATGGGTCATCTCTTCCCACTGTTTGTACTCTCTTAACCTTCTCATTAGAATAATCTTGGTGCTTGGTGTTTTCAATTTTTTTTAGACTACATGACATGCTAGTTATCGCTATTAAGATTGCTAGATGTCGCTATCTAGGATTGATGTATGCTAGTTGTCGTTATTAGGACTGCTACAGGTTTGGTTTAATTTTTATTGTGCATGCATGGTCGTCGTTCCCTGAACCCTGACCTTGCCTTTGATCCTAATCCTGAGCGCCTATATAGAATCTGTAGAACTCCTAGTAACTCGATCCCTGAAATCCATCCAATGGCGGACAACATGAATCTTGGGGGTGGGAATGGCCTTAACCCAAATCCGGTAGTGCCCCATGCCCGGACCCTGCAGGACTACTACCGTCCCACCACCTACACTTCCCCTTCCTGTATCCTCTTACCTGCCAATGTGGCAAATTTCGAGATTAAGCCAAACATCATCCAGATGCTGCCCACTTATCATGGCCAACTCAATGAGAAACCCTATAGGCATCTCCAAAATTTCTTGGAGGTTAACACAACCTTCAAACTCACACTATCTGATGACCAGGTGCACTTTAAGTTGTTCTCATTCACCTTGAAAGATAGGGCCAAGGAATGACTATACTCCCTTGAACAACCCTCCATTACCACTTGGGAGGAACTTCAGGCTGAATTCCTCAAGAAATATTTCCCTATAGGGCGGACCAATAAGATTCACAATGAAATTATCACCTTTACCCAACTACCTAATGAACAATTCCATGAAAGCTTTGAAAGGATGAAAGCCCTATTCCGGTCATGTCCACACATGATGTGTCCAAGTGGCAATTAGTGCAAAGATTTCATAAGGGTGTGTTCGATCAGCACAAGACCTAATTGACGCCTCTTGTGGGGGCACATTCATGAAGAAAACCCCGGATGATGCTTGGGATCTACTAGAGGACCTGAGCGAAAACTCTTTACACAGTGCCACCCTCTATAAATTTGAAGGCCATATGCCCGGTAGGAGTGCCTCAAGGGGAGGCATGTATGATGTCAATGCCACCACTAGTCTAGAACACCAAGTGGTATCTCTGACATAGAGGTTTGATAGGTTTTTCTCTTAGACTCCATCATATAACCCAACCTCTCAAGATGCCTATGCCATTTGCGCCAGCCCTATGAACACGATAGTTGGCTGCCCCTCAGCCTTCCAATATCCAGACCTTGTACAGCAATACGTCAACCTTGCACAAACCTACCATAGAGCCAATAACCCCTACTCAAATACCTACCACCCGGTGGAGAAATCATCCAAATTTTGCCTGAAAACAACCTAACCAGGGGCCCGCTTTCAATCAGGCCCCAAGACAAGAATTCCAAAACCATACTCAGCCTTGCCAACCAGCCACAACTACTCCATTTGGCCAAACCAATAAGAAACCATCGCTAGAAGACCAAACGAGCCAGATGCTAGCCACCTTAACTGAGATGAAAACCGAGCTGAAAGGTGAGTTAAGAACCCAGCCCAACTTGTCCACTCCCATACGCAATCCATAGCCAAGATAGAAACTCAATTAGGACAGCTAGCCCAATCTATGAACCGTAGAGAAGTAGGTACCCTGCCGAGCCAACCACAACAGAACCCTAGAAGCCAATTTGTCGTCAAGGGTTCCTACTATCTAAATGAGAAGGCGCAAGCCATTACTACCCTACGAAGTGGTAAGCAACTAGATCAGTAGGTTAGGAATCCGTCTGCTGGTAATGAGAGTGAGAGAACTTCCCCAGAGAGACCTAAAGAACCCACTCCTACCAGTTCTGTCCCATCTAGTCTCCCACCTCAGCAGGAAGCCCCTACGGAACTCATCAATAAAAAATCCTATATCCCTAGGGCTCCTTGATCTACACATGAATTATACATTTTATTATCTCCTAAACTTATGATTATACTAGTGTTTGATTAAAATAACTACTACTTTAATATAGTTTTTGGTTTTTGTAGGAAACAAGAGTAATACACAGAAATGAGGAGAAAAGTAACTCATATGGTTAAATTAATATAACTTCGTGTATAAATATCAGATTAGACTGATTCAAGCTTCATTTTAAAGACTAAGAAGTCAGCTTTCCAACGCCACCAACCACGCACAATTCGGAGTTTGGGACAGAAAGTTATAGCCATTTGAATTTCATGAACAATAACCACGATCGATCGGCTATCATTGCGATCGATCGCCAGAGCCGCAAAAGCAGTGTATTGAAGGAAACGATCGATCGGCATCAAAACGATCGATCGTATCTACTGGAATTTTTCAATCGCACAAGACAATAACTACGATCAATCGGTATCATACGGCGTCGATCGGCAAAGCGATCGATCGGAGGAAAATAACGAAGAAATTACGATCGATCGGCAGGCGAACGATCGGCAATACGGAGCGATCGATCGCCGTATGCGGAAAACCGAAATAAATAGGGGGAAGGGGACTTCGTGATTTCTCTTCAAACTTATAAATAGGCCTTATGAGATAACGTTTTAGGCAATCTTGGAGAAACTAGAGAATAGACTTTTGAGCTTATTGGAGGCTAGAGCAAAGAAGAGAAGAACATGAAGAACATGAAGAACACGATGGTGATTTCTCTTCCGATGCGAGGCTAAGCACTTTTCCAAGGCATAGATGAAGCCCAATAATCTGGTTGTGTAGTTTCTTTTCTCTCATCTTATGTTTTTACTCTAGTTGGTGTATGGATTTTATTGTGTAATCACCGTTAATTCAATAAAGGTTTGTTCTTTGTACTCGAGAGAGACAAGAGTGAATTCTTTTGAGTTTCAATCCAAAGAATACTTGCGTATCCGAGAGGAACATGAGTAGACTGAGGTGTTATATATCAATAAAATTTTATTGGTTTATACTCGAGAGAGATAGATCACAATTCCATATTTTAATTATTTTATGTGTTATATCCGAGAGGAGAGCACTATATTTTGAGTTGACAAGTGTATGTCCGAGAGGAATATGCTAGCCAATTGGAAATCTTTATTCAAAAGAGAGAGAAACGATACACTAGTTTATTGTGGTGGATTCGAAGCCTTGGTTATCTCCACATTGATTAATTCTCACTTAGTTTATTTAAAATTCATAGCTTTATTTAGATTAAACAAAAACTTCAACTTTCTTCTCTTGAATTTGGTAAAGTATTCACCATCCCCGAGGTTCGACAACCCTTATTAATACCCGCCGTAGTACAATTGTCTTGTGCACTTGCAAGGGTTTTAATTTTAAACAATCACTCCCTTCCCTCAATGCCTCAACAAACCCTCCCCGTTTAGTAAGTCCCATCAAAGAATGAAGGAAATGTTAGAAATGTTCAAGCAGGTTAAGATCAACCTTCCCTTATTAGATGCCATCAAACAAGTGACCGCCTATGCCAAGTTCCTGAAAGACCTGTGTACCCAAAAGAGGAAAGCCAAATCCAATGTCACCCAAAAGGTCTTTCTAACTAACCAAGTGAGCTCATTGCTGACCAGTGAAATGCCACCTAAATATAAAGACTCAGGTGTCCCTGTTATCTATATTGTCATAGGTGACCATACTATTAGTTGAGTTCTCTTGGATTTAGGGGCCAGTGTCAACCTCCTCCCATACTCCGTTTATGAACAACTTGGCCTAGGAGAGTTGCAGCCCACCTCAGTCACCCTTCAGTTAGCAGACCGATCCATTCATAGACCTAGAGGTGTTATAGAAGAAGTTCTTGTCGGAGTTGACCGGTTCTATTTTCCTGTTGATTTTGTCATCTTAGACATTGAAACTGTTGCCAACTCCGAATCCCAGATTCCTATTATCCTTGGCCGCCCTTTCCTTGCCACAGCCAATGCCAACATTAATTGTAGGTCAGGGCTCATGAACGTCTCATTCGGGAATATGAAAGTTAAGTTAAACATCTTTAGTGCTTCCCAACAACCCTCTAGTGAAGCTGAGTGCCTTATGGTTGATGACCTAGATGACCTAGTCCAGGAGTACCTTCCCTTTGCTATGCTTAAGGATGCCCTAGAGCATACCCTCTTCTATGGCTGGATAGATACATATAAGGGCACACCTGACCTTGATGAGGTCCATCATCATTTAGTGGCTGCCTTACACCCTGGACATGTCTCATGGCGACCCCACCCCGATCCGCTTCCCGTGTCTACCGCCCCACTACTAAAACCCTCCATAGAGTCTCCGCCCACACTTGAGCTGAAACCCCTTCCTAGCTCCCTGAAATATGCTTTTCTAGGACCCAACGATACCCTTCCTGTGATTATCTCTTCAAGCCTATCTAGTGACCAGGAAGCCCAATTGTTGGAGATCCTTACCACCTACCAGAAAGCTATAGGATGGACAATGGCCAACCTCCGGGGTATCGACCCCTCTGTGTGCATGCATAGGATAAACCTTGAGGACTAGGCCAAACCTTTTAGGGAGGGGCAGAGACGGTTGAACCCCCACATGAGAGAGGTGGCGATGAAAGAGGTAGTGAAACTTTTAGATGCTGGAATCATATATCCTATCTCTGACAGTGATTGGGTGAGCCCTATCCATGTAGTACCCAAGAAGTCAGGCTTAACTGTGAAAACCAACTCAGAGGGTGAGCTTGTGCCTATGAGAGAAACCACGAGATGACGGGTGTGCATTGATTATAGGAAGATGAACTCCAAAACCCGTAAAGACCATTTCCCTCTCACATTCATTGACCAAATCCTTGAGAAGCTAGCTGGCCAAGAGTTCTATTGCTTTCTAGATGTAATCAGGTGCCATTTTATCCAGGGGACCAGGAAAAGACAAATTTTACCTATCCTTTCGGTACATTTGCGTATCGTAGGATGCCTTTTGGTCTTTGCAATGCCCTTGCTATATTTCAGCGCTGCATGATGTCCATTTTTTCTGATATGATTGACAAATTTTTTGAAGTTTTTATGGACGACTTTTTTATATTTGACACATGTTTTGATGATTGCTTGCACAACCTTACTTTGGTTTTGAAACACTGTGAGGAAACGAACTTAGAGTTAAGTTGGGAAAAGAGCCATTTTATGGTTCAACAGGGGATTGTGCTTCGACATGTTATATCAAAAAAGGGTATAGAGGTTGACAAGGCCAAGGTTGACCTGATTGCTAATTTATCACCACCTACATCAGTTAAGCAAATACGATCTTTCCTCGGCCATGCAGGGTTTTATCGCCGATTCATCAAAGATTTTAGCAAGATATCACATCCACTATGTTACCTTCAAGGTCAAGACGTGCATTTTGAATTTGATGAGTCGTGCGAAGAAGCCTTTACAACACTAAAAACCCTCCTCTCTAGCTCCCCCATCATTAAGCCCTCTGACTATACATTGCCCTTCGAAATAATGTGCGATGCATCTAATTTTTGCTGTAGGGGCAATGTTAGGCCAACGCATCAACAAAATTCCTCATGTTATATACTATGCTAGCAAGACACTCACTGATGCTCAATTGAATTACACTACCATAGAAAAAGAGTTGCTTGCTGTTGTATTTGCATTAGATAAGTTCAGGTCATATCTCCTAGGCAATAAGATCATCATTTTCTCTGATCATGCAGCCTTGCGGTACCTTCTTTCCAAGAAGGATGCCAAGCCAAGGCTTATCTGTTGGATCTTACTCCTGCAAGAATTTGACTTTCAAATTAAAGATAAGAAGGGATATGAAAATGTCGTGGCTGATCATTTATCCTGAATTCCTACTCATGACTTGCTCAGCCATGAACCTTTGAGGGATTCCTTCCCTGATGAACAACTCTTTGATGTCTCCACTATCTCCCCACCTTGGTTTGCACATATTGTGAATTATCTTGCTGTCGATTAAATCCCAACCTTTTGGTCTAAATATGATAAAGACTTGTTCTTCTCACGAGTCAAACATTACTATTGGGATGACCCTGATCTATTTAAGATATGTGTTGATAAAGTCATAAGACGATGTGTCCCCGAGAGTGAGTTTCATAGTATCTTATCTTTTTGCCACTCTCAGGCTGTGGTGGACACTTCGGTGGAAAGAAAACTGCAGCCAAAGTACTTCAAAGCAGTTTTTATTGGCCAACTCTATTCAAAGACGCCCATGCTTATTGTCAATCTTGTGATAGGTGTCACAAACTTGGAGGTTTGTCTAAAAGAGATATGATGCCCTTACAATCCATTTTAATTGTTGAATTATTTGATGTTTGGGGTATCGATTTTATAGGACCTTTTCCACCATCTTTTGGTCATACATATGTTCTTGTTGTTGTGGATTATGTGTCTAAATGGATTGAAGTTGTTGCCACTAGGACCAATGGCCATAAAGTTGTGCTGGAATTTCTGAAATCTAATATTTTTAGCAGGTTTGGAACTCCTGGGGCTACAATTAATGACATAGGTTCTCATTTCTGTAATAGGTCTTTTGAGGCTCTTCTTAAGAAGTACTCTGTCACCCACAAGATTGCCACACCATATCATCCTCAGACGAGTGGCAAGCGGAAATAGGTCTCCCTTGCCACGGCCGCTGGAATTTAAACACGAACAGTCTTCTTAAGAATATGCTTGATTTGGCGATTGAATATTCTTCGTGTTTAAATTCCAGCGGCTGCGGCGAGGGAGACCTATTTCCGCTCGCCGCCGCTATTTCTGTCCCCTTTTTTGGACTGAAACTCAAACACTGATGGATTTTTGCGCGTAGATCCCAGATCCGGCATCCATTTTTGCCCTCTCCTTCTCGTTTCCTCGCATTTGCATTCTTTCTTCTGGTAAGCCCTAAACCCAAAATTTTGATTTTTCATGATTTCCGTAGATCTTTCTGAAATTAATCTCGTGCATACTCTTGGATTTATGATTGTGACTAATATGCATGTCGATAGTCTCTGATTCTTCGATTTAATGTGTTTTCATCAATTTTTAGGATTTTCGTTCATATTTATTTTTTAAAAAAAAGTTCAAAAATGTGAAGTGGATCTACTGTCTTGTATCATTTGCGATTACATGATTGCTGTGATGATGAAACTTGAAGTTTATGTTGTGCCATAGCTCAGGCCAGCAAGGGTGTTCTTTCATTTACTATGTTCGGTCGGCACGACCATTTCTTTGCCATAACTTACTGTGTTTGTGATTATTTACATGCTGGAAATTTGTACCTTGTTGTGGTTTTCGATATTATCTTTGGTTTTCAGGTACAATGCCTCAGAAGGCGATCGCTCACGAACGCACTAGGGGTGAGGCTTCTACATCACGCCCTGTTCCTTCCACTCCTGCATGTGAGACTCCTCCACAGCCTCGACTTATTCAGTATGAGAGTCAGGTTATCCTTAACCCCTACGTCCCCGACCTTCCGACGCAAGGATGGATAGAGGCGCGGCCGATTGGGTGCATTATTTCACCCACATCACCAAAAAGAGACAGAATGTGTATCAAATGGTGCATGAGGATCCGGTCCAGGAGTTTTATGCGAATGGCACCATTGAAGATAACGAGGATCCAGAATGGGTGGCCATCAGGAATATAGTATGTGACTCTCCCATCCGGGTCTGAGTCGCCGAGATTGCCAGTGCCATGGTATGCGAACAAGGTACAATTCATCATCCCGATTTTGATGGGTATAAGTTTCCGATCTTCTGCAACGTCGCAGGTCGATTGATGGGATCTGCAGTAGGGCCCGGAATCACGACGCACCTCTCCGCCATAAGCATGCTTCCGGAGTTCCGATTTGCCTTCCTTATACTCCAACATGATGTATGGTCTGCCCAGAAGGAGAAAGTCAACCGCACCATGACCGATCTGCTATATGTATTCGGCGACGATACCAGGCATCGTGATCTTGACTTACCTTCATTCGTCTTTGGCCAGATGAAGCAGATGTTGGTAGGGCGAAAAGATGAGAGGTTACTGTATCCTTATATTCTAGATCGGGTATTTCAGACCCATGGGGTGCGATTTCCGGATCATTCAAGAGTATCTCGTGGACTTGGGTGCATTGGAATTGATGCTTACAATCGTATGATGGGCCATATATGACGCGCAGCTTGGCCACGGGTGCACCATCCTAAGGAGCAAGCCAAGATACCCGAGGGACAACCAGTTCAACAACCACCCTGGGCGACTATGCAGTAGCAGATCACCGATCTCACTAGCCATGTGCAGGAGATTCGGCAATCACAGTAGGAGATTTGAGCATCACAACAGGAGCTTAGCGATTCTCAGCATGCTATTACGGAACGGCTCGACTCCATAGTCGATTTTCTTCATGCGTGGCATTTCCCTCCTCCAGGCAGTGCATATGGTGATGACAGGGACTTCTAGTCCACTTTTATGTGATCATTATATTTTCATCTTTTTGTTGTGCATTGAGGACAATGCTCATATTAGGTTTGGGGAAGAGGATGTGCTTCATTGTAAAATCAGAAAAAAAAAATTGAGTAGTTTTTAAGCTGTTTGTTAGTATTTTTGTTAGGTTTTGATAGTTTATCCTGTAATAATGTATGCTTCAATTCTTAAGTGATTAATTTGCATTGGAAGTGTGAGTAAGTACACTGGAGGATAGAAACACATAACTGAGCATATCTTTCTGTTACAGTCCTCTTGGAACAGGTGCTTGAGATAATAAAACTCACTCACACATACTAGTACATAAAGTAATACCGTCTAGAGATTGTTGAATACTAATCTTCAGTGGGATGTCTTTAGTCAGAGTCATCGGGTGATATGTGGTTGTCTGTTGAGCTTAAAAGATCATGATAGACCATTTACTTGGTAATGGCAAGGGCTTGGAACCGGAAATAGGTTAATAATATAATACAGCCTGGACAGAATACAGATGCGATGAAAAAATGAATGCTGAAAAAATGAAAAATGCAAAAAAATGAGAAAAATAAAAAGAAAGAAAGGGGCTGCTTGACTATTATAGGATTAACTTAAGCTGATGCTCAGGCCCGAAGCGGTCCATCTTAAAACCTAATGTCCTAAGCCAACTGGCTAAGAGTCATTGACCTGAGTCATTACTAAACCTAAGCATCTTGAAGTAAGACCTTACACAGTCCTATTGAAAAAAAAAGTCTATGGTGTATTATCCTCTCAAGTCTAGAATGTTGGACCCGAAGGAGGCGCACAGGCATTTGTGCTATCATGAACCTAGAGATTACGATGACTATGTAGATTATGATGTTCTTTGGTTAATGGGTAATACTGGATCTTTGTGAAACAGAAATTTAGAATGTATTGCTACAATGTTCTACACTTTTACTATTTACATTATCATGCTATATCATATTTGAGCAAAAATTTCCAAGATGAAAGTGTGGAATAAAACCACTTGAGGGCTTCTATATTCCCGTTGATTATGAACCAAGTACGTGTGGTTGATTTTCTTAAGCATTGTGGTTTGCATTTGTCAAGATAATAATTTTGCTTGTTTTGAATTATTTTGATTTATTTTTTGCACTTAGCTTTAATTAGGTTAATAAGTACATGTTTGTGGGTAGCATGGCTGCAAACCCTCACGAGACAACACTCGTCCTACTAGGGCCACCTAGAGGTTTAATGGCTTGTTGCATACGCTCAATGCAATTGTGTTTCCTACGAAAGTGGCATTTACTTTTCTACTTTGATCTTTGTTGCATTAGTTCCTTAGTTTGTTTGTATGATTTGTTTTGTTTTGCTAGGGATTAGCCATATGTAAGTTTGGGGTGTAATCTACACATGAAATATAAATTTTATTATCTCCTAAGCCTATATTTATATTAGTGTTTGATTAGAATTAATGCTACTTTAATGTAGTTTTTAGTTTTTGTAAGAAACAAGAGTAAGATGTAAAAATGAGGAGAAAAGTGACTCTAATGGTTAAATCTTCATAACTTCGTCTATATATATCTGATTGGACTGATTTAAGCTTCATGTTAAAGTTCAAGAAATCAGCTTTCCAACGCCACCAACTACGCATAATTCAGAGTTCGGAGCGAAAAGTAATGAATATTTGAAGACTATGAACAGTAACAACGATCAATCGGACATTCAACAAGATTGATCACCAGAGCCGGGAAAATAGTGTTAATGAAGGAACGATCGATCGGCCTTAAAGTGATCGATCGTATCTATTAGAGTTTTTAGATGTGCGCGATACAGTAGAATCGATCGATCGGGAAGAAAATTGATCGATCGGCCTGCGATATGAAATGATCGATCGACACGATAACACAGGAATTAACAAAGGAAAGTGATCGATCGGGAAGCGATCAATCGGCAATACGAAGCGATCGATCAGTTACTACGGCAAAACCTAAATCAAGCCTATTTCAACTCGAATTTGGAAGGGGACTTCAAGATTTTTTTTCAAATATATAAAAGCTTTAAGGGAGAACGTATTAGGGGATGTTGAGTAGGATTGGAGGCTAGAGCAAAGGAGAGAAGAAGAAGAACATGATGGTGATTTCTTCCCCAATACAAGGCTAAACTCTTATGCAATTAAAGTTAATTCATTGAAGTTTATTCTTTGTACTCGAGAGAGACAAGAGCAAATTAATTGGATTTCAATATGAAAGAACACTTGCATGTCCGAGAGAAACGTGAGTGGTCTGAAGTGTCATATATTAGTTATGATTCATTGGTTTATACTCGAGAGAGATAGATCACAATTCCATATGCTTAATTGATTATGTTTTACGTCCAAAAAGAGAGCACTATAATTTGAGTTGACAAGTGTATGTTCGAGAGGAATATGCTAGCCAATTAGTAATTTATTTTCAAGAGAGAGAGAGAGATGATACACTAGTTTATTGTGGTGGATTCGGAGCCTTGGTATCTTCCATATATTGATTTAATTTCAGCTTAGTTTAGTTAAAGTTTACTGCTTTCCTTAGATTAAATAAAAACTGCAATTTTTCTCTGAATTTGGTAAAGTATTCATCTGTCCCTGAGATTCGACAACCCTTTAATACTCACTGTAATGCAATTGCCTTGTGCATTTGCAAGGGTTTAATTTTAAACAAACACCAGACCAGGCTGATCGATCACCGCTAGTGGAAACGTGAAACAGAACCCTATTCAAGTCGGATTTGGAGAGGGGTTTCATGGTTTTTCTTACTCTACTATATAAGTCTTAAGGAGGGGTGGAGAACAAGGATCTTGGATAGTTTTAGAGGAGTCTTGTGTCGGCTAGAGGAGAGGAAGGAGAAAAGTGTTCTACGAAGAAGATGAAGATGATGACTAGTGTTCTTCGTCCGATGCTCGGCTAGACTACATCCAAGGCATAGATGAAGCCCGATTAAATTGATTGTATCATTTTCTTTCTCTCTAATCTTGTTTAGTTGTTGTATGGACTTTTGTTCTATTATTAATGTTATTTCATTAAGGTTTATTCTATGTGCTCGAGAGAGGCTAGGGTGAATTTCATGAATTTTAATCCGAGGAATGCTTGCATGTTGGAGAGGAATGTATGCAGACTAAGGTGTTATTTATGAATAAAGTTTCATTGATTGTATGCTCGAGAGAGATAGTGTCACAATTTCATTGTTTTAATTATTTTAAGTGCTATGTCTGAGAGGAGTATGTACAATATTTGAATTGATAGCATATGTCCGAAAGGAATATGCTGATTAGCGTATGTCCGAGATGAATATGATAATCACATTGTAACACCCAAAAATTCTGTAAGTTTACCAAAACTGCTATTTTAGGAAACTATTCTAAAATAGGAAAGTTTTGCTGCCTGTTTTGAAATCTTTTAATCTGGTGTGTTGAATTGGTTTTGTGAGCTTTTAGAAGAGTGGAATTGATAAACCAGATTAGGCTGTACACCAGGGCGCAAGGACTAGCCCTGGCGCTGGGCTCAACCTGGCGCTAGGCGCTGAGTGCACCTGATGCCAGGAGTGGGGACTAGGCACCAGGGTATGAGATCAGTGTGTAGAGACTCATTTGAGTATTTTGAGTTATTAAATTGAGTTAGTGATGTGGTACAAGAGTTGTGCAGTATTTTACGGCACACTTCTTTCGTGGGACATCAGAGCCATCCATCTGTGTGCCACGCACCAGGCGCAGGAACACCTGAGGGCCATAGCCACGTGGACACAGCGCCCTGGACACTGTGCATGTGGTTGGCATGTGAATATTTGGTTAGGGGAGAGAGAATCAAGGAGAAGAAGGAATTTTGAATTCTTTCCCAATCCGGTTTTAAAAAGAATAAATATCTAGCTCAAAATCCGGTTTGTGTATTAATTGATTTGTGATTCTTTCTAATTGGAATTGAAGGAATCTTAAGGGCTGGATTGTGAACGTGATTAGTGGCTAATAGATTGATGATTTGCCACGTGGCCTTGATGGAGATCATGTTTGGAGTGGAATTAGGGAGGTTACACTCTTAGTTTGGTAACCGGTTCTATTATTCAAATTCTCTACCAATTAAGAAGTTGTAACTAACCATAAATCGAGGAAACTGATTTAGAGGGATAAGGGCAACCACGTTGGAGCATAAATCATGCCTTTTAGAGGATGGAACTCAGCCATTAGATGAGATTTGATCTAAGGTGATAGATTGGCCTAATTGAGGAAACTGTCTTAAGTAGAAAATTAGGGTTGTAGACCACCTTGATTGGGGGAAAACTCTAATTAATGATGAGAAAAAAGGGGAGCACGTTATGGCAATTTGAAGATCTTATTTGCTGGACCATATGGTGATCATTGGATTGGAAGATGATTAACAGTGGAGATCTAACCTAGGTAAGTATTAAAACCGTATCAAATTTGAATTCAATTAGGAGGAGATTGTGGGTTAGTTATAGAAACCAACTAATTGCACTTAATTTCCTAACTAATTGGGATCGTAACTGATGAGTAATTGAGGAGTTACCACGTTCTAATTGAAAATCCTCTCTTATCTTCGTCTATTTATGGCACTTGGATGATATAAGGATTCATGGTGGTGATTCGTCTAAAGGTAATAGAGTAATCACTATTTAAACCTTTTGGACGTTTTGGGGAGTCGTGCAAGCCAGCAAGAGCTCGTCCTCTCTTCTCCATCTTGGTCAGAAGTTCCTTTGGTGGTGGTGCGAGCCGTAGTGCGTGGAATCGCGAGAGCAGCGGGAGGTGATTCGAAGGAGACTTCTCGCGTTAAGGCCCTAAGTCGTCTAAGAGGTAGGATGCACTATTTTTACCACAACTCGATTCTTTGAATATTCATGAGTATAAACCTTCTTACATGCTGGAATAAGGTTTTGATGTTGATGATTATATATTGATATGGTTTCATGCAATGAGTTGCCTTGAATATGCATGTATTCTTAACGCATGATCAAAAGTGTTTCTTTTGTGTATCACGTGTTTGTTCTTCACGTAGGAAGCCCTAGAATGCATTTCCATGAGGTTATACTATTCAATCCTTGTCATAACTTGTTGTTGTATGTCATATCTCGTTCTGTCTAGTAAAAGATGGCAGCTTTATGGGTCGATCGAGTCGTTTCACGCTATTTTAGTGTTCTCGATCCAATTTTGGAATCGGTTGAGATCCTTATGCAATTCTTGATCTAATTCTTGTGAAATTAAATATTATTGCTGCTAATGTCTCGGCCTACATTCTGGAGTTCATGTCGTACTGGTGTTGACCAGCATCTGAGATTAATTGTCTTACTTGAGTTCTTTCGGGTTTTGGTGAAGATATGGTTATACACTCTAATAATCTTAAAAGATATGTACAAAGGGTAAGAAAATTATGTGAAATTAGGGTGGATGAGGTTCTGTAAAATACTTAGAGAGTTAATACCTGATATCAATCAGTGGTATTAAGTAATTAATTACGAGTTTATCATCAGATAATCAAAGGGGATTAAGATAACTGCTCTCGGCTAGGACTGTTCCTGCACCAACCAGCAGTGATCAGAAATTCATAACTAAATATATACAACTCAGAAAATTATGAAATTGGATGGGTTAGAAACTAGACAGATAAGGGTAACTGAGATGAAAAATGTAGAATTTAATACATACTGGATAAACAGTGGTAGTTGTTAGAATCAGCTATTTTGCATGGGGCAGAACACTGTGTTCATGTTAAAACCCTAAATCGGCTGGATACTATACACTATAAGTATATGTATACATAGTATTACGACCTAATTATTATATTGTAAGACTCTGAAGGTACAGGGTACAGTAATATCAGATTATATGAGTATGAACAGTGAGTCATGGGTTCTGTCCGAAATTAATTGTCTCTTTGAGTCTAAGTCCGTGATTGATCTATCGTTCAAGGAATTCTCTCGTACAAATCCAAAAGACCTTGTACATCACATTTGACCTATTTCTGATATTGGTGACCTTAAATTCTTGTGTATGGGAATTGTCATATCTAGGGGCTAAGTACGATGAGGTGATTCAATATCTCGATTCTTGATGAGTCATGATTGGAGTCATCCGATGTTGATCATTCTAAGAGTTTTGAATACTCCGATATGAGTCCTTTCTGATGACCTTGACAAAGTTATTGTCTTACTCCTCTGAGAGTCTTTTATTGATGATTATGATCTGGGTCTCTGTTTGAGAGAACCCTAGTTGATTTTAGATGATTTCAGTTCCATGTAAATTGGTTCTCCACTAGGAGTTTTGATGAACAATCTTAGTTGGATTCATAGTATGCTCACGAGCCATTGCTAGATCCTTTGTGATCTCAGATGATATATGAACCTCTGTAGTTCAGCCGATGACGGCAACGCGTGCGCTTTAGACTGTATGATATTACGAAGGTCTGCAGTCTCAGCCCATTGTGCCCATAAGCACCGATGGGCTACCATCCCTAGACGCATGGCCGAGTTCCTCTGTAGAACCTCTAGGATGATCTGGTATTGATGTCCATAGGGGAAGTGGACTGAACAGAGAGTAGAAATTGTTATTTTCGACACTTTGGATATTTGGAGTCAGTATTCTTATTGATCTTCCTGACGCTCTGTACGTTTGGGAACTGAGTTATGTTTATTCATTCTTGACCGCTGATGGTCTTTGATATTGATTTTGAGCAGGTAAGTGAACCCTATATTTACTCTACCTGATATTCTTAAATATGTCTTTAATGCTCATTTCTACAGTATTTTATTTTATTACCTGTTGTGGGTTTTTCTTGGCTCCTACTGGGTATTTCTTTCGAAATACTCATGCATCTCTCGATGCAGGAATTAAAGTGGAGAAGAACTAGCAAGGTTCGTGTTTGGAGCTCGATGACGGAAGTTGATAAGATGTGGATTTATTTATCGTTTTTATTTTCTGTTCGCGGAGAACTTATCAGCCTGTGTGCTGAATTTATTTTGATGTTTAATGAATTGTTGACTGGATTATTGTAATAGTGTAGTTTATTTTTATTATTTAAGATTTTGTATAACGGATATTGGTTAAGCATTCTGGAATGGGATCATATGTGTTGAGTATTCAGTCGCGGCCCGGGTTTCAGCCTCATGACCTTAATTGAATTAGTGCTTCTGCGCATTATTCGAGGTTTTGAAATTCGGGGCGTGATACACATCAACTATGAATTTCATACGAGAGAGAGATGATAAAACTAGTTTAATTAGTGGTGGATTCGGTGCCTTAATACTTCTCCACATAAGTATAACTCATTTTAAGTAGCTAGAATTAATTATTTTTCTTAGAATTAATCAAAACGACAACTTTCTCTTTTGAATTTGGTAGAATAGTCTTTTGTCCCTGTGGTTTGACAACCCTAAGTACTCATTTCAATACAATTGTCATGTGCACTTACAAGGGTTTAATATTTAAACGATCATACCTCATATCAACCCACCTATGAGTGGTTCCTTCATGTGGGTTGGGTCATATTAACCCATTTGTGGGTGGTTCTTTTTTGTGGGTTGGGTCATATTAACTCATTTATGGGTGGGTCATATTAACTCATTTGTGGGTGGTTCCTTTTGTGGGTTGGGTCATATTAACCTATTTATGGGTGGTTCCTTTACATAAACACACCCATGAGTAAATTCTTTATAATTCACGAGTGGGTTCTCCCTATATCCACCCATCTATGATTTGATTTATTTATGGGGGTTCAAACAACAGATCTTACAAACCAAGGGGAGAGGGCTTGATGACGCGTCACCATAAGTCTTAAACCTTTGAGCTTCACCCTTGTTGTCTTCATTCAAAGTGATTTGCCTTAAGCACACATATTTGAGTCTTATCCATTGATATATGTCTTCTTCATTCTTGTAGTAGGTTTTTCTTCTTGTAGTGGGTTTTTTTTGAAGTAACTCTTATCTTGAGTTGACTTCTTCTTCTTTTGGAGTGAGCCCTCCTTAAACTAGCCTTCCACTCTAAACACTTACAAATGGGCCATCAAATTGACAAACATAACTAGGGAAAATAACTATGACTTAACAAATTCATGGCGCTTGTAACTCAAACTGACTATGAATTCCCCTTTGTACTCTCAGTTGTGTGGTGAATTAAGGTCGAAAAGAAAGAAGAAATAATATGGACATCTATCGAGAGCAGATCCCTAGTAGAAAGTAGAGGTAGATAATAAGTCTCAAATACCTCTAGAAATAATAGAACAACTAAAAAGCCTAGAATAAATCTAGGGTAGTTATGCGCATAGGATGTTTGATTGTTTTATTAATTGTTGTATGGTTGGAATTTTAATGTTTGATATTATGATAATATCACCTGAATCAACTATCCTATTATGTTGTTCTACTGACTAGGTAAAAATATTCAATTGTACAAATCTTCCATTTTTGCTATAGCAAGGGAAAAGTGGGTGAAAATGCACGATACTTAACGAGTATAATTTTTAGCTTTCATTCTTTTAATATAAGCTTATGATCGAGTTTGTGTCATTAAGTTTGTGCACATTCTGGATGGAGCTAAGATTTCCTTATTTTGATTTAAATGAAAAAAATTATTATTATTATTATATATATTTTCGAGGGTTTTTCAAAAATAATTTAGAAAACCAGAGTAATGTTCCACATGCATTGTTTTACCTATGAGGAAAACAACAATAAATCTGCTGCATCTCCGATATTCATCATATAAAACGATTTGAAAAATTTGAGAGCATTACAGATCATATCCGAGTAGCCTAAGAAATGTACTAGTTGTAACCCCTGGAAGCATGCTTGAGCCTCCGCATCCAGTGCACGAATTGCAACTGTCTTAGTGGTTGTAGCGGCACAAAACAACGAATTGGAGTCCCTGATAATGGTTGCAACAGCGGCTAATGAAGGAGAGCCTCTAAATGCTCCATCAAAGTTAATCATAACCCAGGATGAAGAAGCAGGCCACCAAGAAATAAAAGTTTCCTGCTTCCTTACCAAAGTCGATAAGTGCACTTGGCCAGTGTATAACCCATTGAAGTGAATCAAACTGCCCAATCTACGATGAAAGGCCATTTTTATGTTATAAGATTGCAACTGTAACTGGGTTACATTTTTGAAGTACCACAAAACCCAAGAGATGATCATATAAATAGGTAGTAAGCAGCCCCGAAATTTGGAGAAGTTATTGGGTACAAGCGCCAGCCCACGTCATTTTTATGGCCACCAACCAGAAGCAGACGCGTCATCATTGGGACCCAGAATCACAGATGTCTAACGTGACCGAACGGTGTTAACTTCCCAAACGCCATTCTCTTCTCTCCTCCCCTTTCACACATGAGGTTAAATTTTACTTTCCTTTCCCTCTCCCTCTCTCTCTTCATTAATGTCAGCCAACTTCACTCCCTCTCTCTTCATTGAATGCTCTCAGTTTCCCTCCCTCTTCATTGACTTCAGTTCAGCTTCCTTTCTCCTCCCCTGAGCTTCCACAGCACAACTTCATTCCTTCAGCTTCATTTAATGCCTTACCACAGCACGGCTGCCTGAAGCCTCAAGCCCTCAAGTCGATCACTCACAGTCGACGGCGACTGTGAAGCCCAACCGCCCAAGTCTCATGGCGATCACAGTCGACGGCGACGACGATCCCAGTCAACGGCGATCACAGTCACTGGTCAATGCCTGAGCCCCTTCCCCTGCTTTTCTTTTTGTGTCTTCTCCACCATTTTCATCTTAAATTCACTACTGAACACTCTGTTTTGGGAGCTTTTTATTTCAGGTATTTGAACTTTTCCCTAAAATCGAAGATGGGGATGGGTTGTATAACCCATTTGGCACTGGGCTTTTAGATTTAGGAGAGGGCTCACTTGCCGGGATGTCGGGTTGTCCTCTTCTTCCTCCCTCCCTCCTTGCTCCTACTTCTCTCGGTTGGTCCTCCACCGAGATCGGACCGCCATCGCCACTGCTCTCCGACCGTACCCGCTACTCGTCCTCCCGTCTCCACCTCAGCCTCCACCTCCGTCAATCCGCCATGCTTGCAAAGTCGAAGCTTTGAAGCCCAAGTCTCACCCCAACCCCATTGTATGAGTGGGGTGACCGGTGACTGATCGCTTAAAATTAAACCCTTGCAAGTGCACAAGGCAATTGTACTACAGTGAGTATTAAAGGGTTGTCGAACCTCAGGGATGGATAAATGATTTACCAAATTCAAGTAAAAGAAAAGTTGTAGTTTTAATTAATCTAGAGAAAGCAATAAAATTTAACTACTTTAAAATGAATTTTAACTAATATGGAAAAGTGTCAAGGATTCAAATCCACCACACAATAAACCAGCTTATCGTCTCTCTCTTTTGAATAAATTCCTAATTGGCTAGCATATTCCTCTTGGACATATACTTGTCAATTCAAAATATTGTGCTCTCCGCTCGGACATAACACATAAGCGATTAAAACATGGAACTGTGATCTATCTCTCTCGAGCATAAATCAATGAAATCTTATTCCTTTATAACACCTTAGTCTACTTACGTTCCTCTCGGACACGTAAATATCCCTCGGATTGAAACTCACAAGAATTCACTCTAGCCTCTCTTGAGCACATAGAATAAACCTCAATAAATTAACAGTGATTCTATAATAAGATTCATACACCAATCAAGGTAAAATTAAGATTAAGATGAAAGAAAACGATACAATCAATTTATTCGGGTTTCATCTATGCCTTGGATGCGAATTTAGCTTGCCATCGGACGAGGAGAACACTGTTGATTTGACGAATTCATTGTGCACTATTCACCAAAAAATCACTCTTCACCGAAAATCATTGTTCACTACTATAGCAAACACTGTTCATCATACAGGGGCACTGTTCATCATCTTCTCTAATCGGCCGTGCACTATAGCAAATAAAAAATCCAGTCTTTTCCGGCCAAAACCGCGCTCTTTCTTCCCTCCTCTGGCCTCCTTCTCCCTCTTCACTTCTTCCGACCAAAGCCACGCCGGAATCTGGCGGAACAGCAGCGGAAAACCTTTGGTTTTTCCGCCGGGTGTTCTCTATTTTTTCTCTGTTAAAGCTCCCTTTTCCGGCCGATTATCCTTTGTTTTTATAGGCGATTCCAACCTCAATTCTCACAATCAATTCCTATTCCAAACTGAAATCGAATCCTATTCCAAATTCGGCACTTTCCAAATCAAAACGGACTGTTTTCTTTCCCGATTGAGCACGCCGGTTTTTCAGCTCGTCGAGCCTCGCCGTCATGGTCATCGCCACCGGTCTAGTCCACCGTCGTGCTTCCTCCATCGGGCTCCGTCGCGATCCTCACCGTCGTCGCCGTTCACCGGGCACTGCTCAGCCTCGCCGGTGCTCTTCATTGGCGCTCGAGTAGATGCCTCTGTTCTGGCCGGCCCGAGCTTCGGCTCGGGTCGGGTCTTTCTATTTTTTTTTCTTTTTCTTGAACCGAACCGGAACTGCGTTCATATTTCTTTTTTTTTAATTAAACAAAAACCTACCATCCAATCTCATCTTGACGGTCCTTTTGTTTAGTCATACATATTTCACTTTCGATATTTCCAATGATCATAACTTTTTACTCAGAACTCCGAATTGCGCACAGTCAGTGGCGTTGGAAAGCTGACTTTGTGAACTTTAATATGAAGCTTAAATCAGTCCCATCAGAGATATGCAATCAAAGTAATTAATATTCAATCATTAGAGTCACATTTCACCGCCATTTTGCATCTTACTCTTGTTTCCTACAAAAACCAAAAACTATATTAAAGTAGTAGAAATTCTAATCAAATACTAGCATAAACATAAGTTTAGGAGATAATAAAATGCATATTTCATGAGTAGATCACACCCCCAAACCTACATTTTCCTAGTCCCTAGCAAAACAAAACAAAATCAAGCAAACATACGAAAGGAACTAATGCATAAAACTAAACACCAATTTCGTAGGGAACACGATTGCATTAAGCGTATGCAATAAGCCCTTAAACCTCTAGGTGACCCTAGTAGGACGAGTTGTGTCTCGTGAGGGTTTGCAGCCATGCTACCCACAAACATGTATTTATGAAACTAATTAACCTAAGTGCAAAAACAAAGCAAAAATTAAAACATTGCAAAAACAAGCAAACCTATTATCCCGATAAATGCAAACTACAATGTTTAAGAGAATTAACCACACGTACTTGGTTCATAATCAACAGGAATATAGAAGCCCTTAAGTAAGTGGTTTTATTCCATACTTTCATCTTGGAAATTTCTGCTCAATATAATATAACATGATAACATAAATAGTAGAAGTGTAGAACATTGTAGCAATACATTCTAAATTTCTGTTTTATATAGATCCAGTGTTACCCATTAACCAAAGAACATCAGAATCTACATAGTCATCGTAATCTTTAGGTTCATGATAGCACAGATCTGCGCGCCTCCTTCGGGTCCAACATTCTAGATTTGAGAGGATAATACACCATAATACACCATTAACAAATCTCTAGATGGTATTACTTTATGTACTAATGTGTGTGAGTGAATTTTATAATGCATGTTCCAAGAGGACTGTAATAGAAAGGTATGCTCAGTTAAGTGTATCTATCCTTCAGTATACTTACACTTCTAATTTAAATTAATCTCATAAGAATTGTAACATGCATTATTACGGGATAAACTATCAAAACCTATGAAAAATACTAACAAACAACTAAAAACTAATCAAATTTTTATGATTTTTCAATTTTTTTATTTTTTTATTTTTTATTTTTTTATTTTTTTATATGTAAGCAATATTCCCTCCCCCAAACCTATTATGAACATTGTCCTCAATGTAAGCAAAATATAAAAATGACAATGATCATATAACAAAGAAAAGAAGAAAATGAGAGAATATACATGAATATGTGGGTTGCCTCCCACCAAGCGCTAAGTTTAACGTCTTCAGCCAGACGAAACTCCATGAGTCCAACTTATCCAGGGTCTTTCAATCCAACGTTCAGTCCACCTATGGTCCTACTGTGCACATATGGGTTAATGAAAGAAATCATAGGTAAATCACCAGAACAAATCTATGGAGGTGCACCATCCACCAGAGTATCAATCATATGAACTGCATAATAATCATCTGGCGGTGGATGTTGTTTTTGGGCATTAAAAACATTAAGTTTGACATTTAAATTTCCAAAAGACAATTTCAGCACCCCATCCCGACAGTTTATAATAGCATTGGATGTCGCCAGGAATGGACGTCCCAAAATTACTGGAATCTGACTACCAGTGTTCGGTACAGGTTGTATATCTAAGACAATGAAGTTCACAGGGAAGAAAAATTTATCAACCTGTACCAAAACATCTTCAATAATACCATGTGGAACTTTAATGGATCGATCTACAAGTTGTAGTGTTATGGTAGTCGGTGTTAAGTCTCCCAACCCAAGTTGCTCATACACAGAATAAGGCAATAAATTGACACTCGCCCCCAAATCTAACAATGCATTTTCCACAGTATGGTTCCCTATCACACAAGAAATTGTTGGATATCCTGGGTCCTTATATTTCAGTGGAAGGTTATGTGTCAATAAGGAACTCTCTTATTCAGTAAGGAAGACCTTTTTAGTCACATTAGACTTAGCTTTTCGCTTTTGGGTACAAAGATCTTTCAGGAATTTGGCATAGGCAGGGACTTGTTTAATTGCATCTAACAAAGGGAGATTGACCTTAACCTGTTTAAACACCTCGAACATCTCCTTCATCTTTTGATGAGATTTACTAAACGGGGAGGGTTTGTCTAGGCATTGTGGGAATGGTACCCTAGGAATATAAGATCTCTCTTTTTGGGCCTTGGGTTGGTCATCAGGGTGGGTTTTAGAACTAACAGGTATGGCTTTGATGGAATTGGGTTCTTTTTCTTCCTCATGGGAAGGTGTCCCACTCGAAAGGCTAACAAATAGATCCTGAACCCTGTTGTCAATTATTTTACCACTCCTCAAGGTAGTTATGGCTTGCACTTGTTCAGGAGGGTAATGGGAGGCCCCAGTTACAAATTGACCTCGAGGGTTTTGTTGGGGTTGGCTCGGCAAGGTTCCTGCTTCTCTACGGATCATGGATTGGGCCAGCTGTCCTAATTGGGTCTCTATCTTGGCAATAGATTGTGTATGAGAATGGACCAGCTGGGTCTGGGTTCTTAGCTCTGCTCTTATCTCCTTCTGTTCAGTTTTAATCTCAGTTAAATGCGAGAGGAGCATTTGACTCATTTGGTCTTCTAAGGAAAGTTGCCTATTAGATTTGCCAAAGGGAACCGGTGCGGGTTGGTTGGACTGGGGCTGGCTTTGGAATTCTGGTCTTAAGGCTGGATTGAAAGCTGGCCCACTGGTCAGGTTGTTTCCAGGCAAAATTTGGATGATTTCGCCACCCCGGATTGTAGGTATTTGAATAGGGGTTATTGGCTCTAGGGTATCCTTGTGCAAAGTTGACGTGCTCCTGTACAAGATCTGGATACTGGAAAGCAAAGGGGCAGTCAACTATGGTGTGCATAGGGCTGGCACAAATAGTGCAGGCATCATGAGAGGTTGGGGTATAAGGTGGAGTCTGTGAGAAAAACCTGTCAAACCTCTCTGTGAGGGATGCCACTTGGTGTTCTAGGTTCATGGTAGCTTTAACATCGTACATGCCTCCCCTTGATGCATTCCTACCAGGCATATAGCCTTCAGATCTATAGAGGGTAGCACTGTGTAAAGTGTTTTCGCTCAGGTTCTCTAGTAGATCCCAAGCATCATCCGGGGTTTTCTTCATGAATGTGCCTCCACAGGAGGCATCTATTAGGGTCTTGTGCTGATCGCACACACCCTCTTGAAATCTCTGTACTAATTGCCACTTGGGCACATCATGGTGGGGACAGGGCCGGAGTAAGGCTTTCATTCTTTCCCAGCTTTCATGGAATTGTTCATTAGGTATCTGGGTAAAGGTGATGATTTCATGGCGGATCTTATTGGTCCGCCCCATAGGAAAGTATTTCTTGAGGAATTCGGCCTGAAGTTCCTCCCAAGTGGAAATAGAGTTATGCTCAAGGGAGTATAGCCATTCCTTGGCCCTATCTTTTAAGGTGAAGGGGAACAACCTAAGGCGCACCTGGTCATCAGACAGTGTAAGTTTAAAGGTTGTGTCAACCTCTAGGAAATTTTGGAGACGCCTATAGGGGTTCTCATTTAATTGGCCATGGTAGGTGGGCAACATCTGGATGATATTGGGCTTAATTTCAAAATTAGCCATATTTTCTGGTAAGATTATGCAGGAGGGGGAGGTGTAGGTGGTAGGCCTGTAATAATCCTGTAGGGTACGAGCATGAGGCACTACTGGATTCTGGTTTAGGCCATTCCATCCCCCAAGGTTCATGTTGTCTACCATAGGATGGGTTTCAAAGATTGGGTTGTTGTGAGTTCTAAAGGCTCTAGACAGTCGCTCAGGATCAGGGTAAAAGGTCAGGTCGGGGTTCAGGGAACGACAACCATGCATGCACAATATAAAGCAACAAAACCTGTAGCAATTCTCTATTTTTTTCTCTGTTAAAGCTCCCTTTTCCGGCCGATTATCCTTTGTTTTTATAGGCGATTCCAACCTCAATTCCCACAATCAATTCCTATTCCAAACTAAAATCGAATCCTATTCCAAATCTGGCACTTTCCAAATCAAAATGGACTGCTTTCTTTCCCGATTGAGCACGCTAGTTTTTATGCTCGTCGAGCCTCACCGTCATGATCATCGCCACCGGTCCAGTCCGCCGTCGTGCTTCAGCCGTTGGGATCCGTCGCGATCCTCACCGTCGTCGCCGTTCACCGGGCACTGCTCAGCCTCGCCGGTGCTCTTCACCGGCGCTCGAGCAGACGCCTCTGTTTTGGCCGGCCCAAGCTTCGGCTCGGGTCGGGTCTTTCTATTTTTTTTCTTTTTCTTGAACTGAACCGGAACTGCGTTCATATTTCTTTTTTTTTTTAATTAAACAAAAACCCTACCATCCAATCTCATCTTGACGGTCCTTTTGTTTAGTCATACATCTTTCGCGTGCGATATTTCCAATGATCATAACTTTTTACTCAGAACTCCAAATTGTGCACAATCAGTGGCGTTGGAAAGCTGACTTTGTGAACTTTAATATGAAGCTTAAATCAGTCCCATCAGAGATATGAAATTAAAGTAATTAATATTCAATCATTAGAGTCATTTCACTGCCATTCTGCATCTTGCTCTTGTTTTCTACAAAAACCAAAAACTATATTAAAGTAGTAGAAATTTTAATCAAACACTAGCATAAACATAAGTTTAGGAGATAATAAAATGCATATTTCATGACTAGATCAATGACCGGTGACCCTAACCAAGAAAAGGCCAACCTTGACAGCAATATTCGATTTCACAGTTCACTCGTCAACTCAAGGTGAGACACTCTCGTAGTCTCGGTATGTGCGTAGGTGCTAAAATTAGTGATATTGTACATGCGTGCTCAATGTTTGATAAAATGCCTCTCTGAAATTCTCATAATGGAACTTATATAATGGAAATGGAGCTGCTCCAAAAATTTTGGTGTTTCAGTTTGATTGCCTTACTGATTCAGCCTGGTTTAAAAGCCATATGGGTGTTTCAAATGTATTTTGTTGTCGGCTACTTTTAAACTCTTATGAATTCTCTTCAGTCACGTGTATTGGATGGGCTATTTTGAATAAATATGCTATACATAAGCAGAAGTAACTTTTTTTTGCCAAGTGAGGAAAATGAGAATGTTTGGTGTGAAGTCTATTTTGGGGGAACGGGGTGTTTAAAGTTACAGTCTTTCTATGCTTGGTTAAATTTGTGTTTGAAGTCTGTGGGTGGGTTGTTTATGGGTGCTTGATACTGTGTTCAAACTTTTTGAGGAATTATGTACCTAGCTTTCAATTGTTTTTTTTTTTGAGTGATGATCCGATTATGTAAATAGGACATGATCACATTCTAACATTTTTTTAGCTAAAGGGGTTCTGACGTTCATACTCATTTTTAACTCAAACAACCTGCTGTCTTGTATTAAAAAAATGCTTGCTACCATATTAGCTTTAAAAGAAGCTTGCAAATGTATGTTAATAATTGTTTGTTTATGTGTTAGGTGCATAGTTCTCATGAAATCAGCTTTGTATAATTGAAGGTTGTTCGGCAATCTTCTGGTGGTTTGTAAGAGGCAACTTGTATTTTCGCTGATGGCGTTCTGATTTATATACTTTGAGACAATTAAGCCAACTTACAGAAGTCGCCCTTGGTAGGATTTATTGGGTATTGAACGAAGATCTAGTTTGCTTTATCAAGAGCTTGATCGTAACTTTATCGGAAATCCTATTCTTGGTTGGTGGAGGGCTTTATAGAGAAGTGTGAAATCATCTACTACCCTGTGCTTTTCTTCTACTCTAACATTGTTGGTGAAGTTTGATGGTTGTTCCCTCACTGGATGCACAAGGTGATACACAAACAGATAAGCATCCTTTACTGATGGAGCAACCCAAAGCCAACACCTCGGACGGGGGAGCACATTATTCTTGATGTTCCTAGACAGAGTGTTGCGTCTTCCTCTTGTTCTCATGTTGACCCACCTCATGCTGAGACATTAAATCATGAAGAGGAGGCTTCTAGTAGCATACCAGTGCCAGTCTCTCAACCATCTTCCTCTACCACTGCAACCAACTCTCGTGGTAACTCAAGGAGAAGAAGTGGGGACAATTACAGTCGTCGTCGTAGAAGCCTGGTCACTTGCTTACAAATAGTTTTCAATGTACAAGAATTTTGAACTTTTTATGCAAAAAGTAGGCAAGGAAGACCCAGTTAATTAATAGCTATTGCATATTTCTTCATTATATGGACCACTGGTTACATTCGTATTTTATTTTTCTTTTTTATATATGAGAACACTGCTTTAGTGTAAAACTATTAAGCTAACAGTTTGCTGTACAGGCTTAACGTATTTGTGGACCACTTTAAAATGGCATTAGACTGCTTCTTTGTTGTATGGTTTGTTGTTGGTAATGTCTGGAT
Source organism: Houttuynia cordata (assembly GCA_039654745.1). Classification (NCBI taxonomy): domain Eukaryota; kingdom Viridiplantae; phylum Streptophyta; class Magnoliopsida; order Piperales; family Saururaceae; genus Houttuynia; species Houttuynia cordata. The sequence continues at coordinate 12,443,478 of CM077508.1, read as the reverse complement.
ATTTGGCGGGCACTCTTCTGCTGCTGAGGCTCCAAATTTGTACAGGTGATGATTATCACTTGGATATCACCCGTTTTCTCCCACTACACTTTTTATAATATCATCTAACAGAAAATTTCCATTGTATGTATGCAGACTATGTTTAGTGTTCCTTACATTCAGTTGTATTGGGTATGATATGCCTTTTATATGTTGCGCGTTGATCTGTTGTTGCTTGCCTTGTATTATCTCAATACTGAGTCTTAGAGAAGATCTGAGTCAGATCAGAGGAGCTACTCCGGAATCAATTGATGCACTTCCCACATACAAGTTCAGGTTTATAGGGATGAGCTGTATGAAGATTGTGAAGAAATGACTTTAGAATTTCAAGCGAACAGGGTTGAATTTCAAGCTTCTTTTTGGTTCTCAAATCTGTTTAGCTCGCTGCCATTTTTGTGCAGATTGTTGAGACCTTTTGGGTGATTTTGCATTTGTACATAGAAAAATAAAGGTTGTATTTTGAATATATGGCAACTGCAAATAAGTAACTTAAGGCAAGTGTACTTCAAATAAATAGAAGTCCAGTTGATTTGATTTGTAAAGTTTTGCTAAGATAAGTAATTTGGGATTTTTTTACAACTTCTGTACGGTTACATTTCTTTTTAATGACCAAGGGTCATCCTAGTTAGTAAATTCATCCTTGTGACTATTGACGGCTCCGTTAGGGAGGATATTCTGGAGGACATCCTCCAAGCGGACTGCAAACCCTTCCCTCGATTCATGGCAAAGCTTTTGCTTGATCTTTGTTCTGGCAGTTGAAGATATGTAGGGGTGCAAAGGATCAAATGCAAATAAATTCCAATGTCTCAACTTTTTCCTGATCGAATAGGGAGTGATGTCACGGTGCCATTAAGATAGGTGGTTTTTCTTATTGTTTAATGACTTGTAAAAATGTCTAAACTGGGTTTCTCATATTGAAATTGTAAGAAACATTTTTAAAACTGGGTTTCTCATAGTGAAATTGTAAGAAACATTTTTGAAATCGGGTTTCTCATAGAGAAATTGTAAGAAACATTTTTAAAACCGGGTTTCTCATAGTGAGATTGTAAGAAACATTTTTAAAACCGGGTTTATCATAGTGAAGTACTTCAAACAATATCGAGGACTTTGCTTATTATTGAAAAATCTTACTTCTTTTTCGATTTCATAACTATTATATACGTTTTCATATTTGAATATACAAGGTTTCACATATTTATTATTAATCCTATATAAAAAAGTGCAATGTTTCACCCTTTTGCTCCGGTTTTGATATTATGTTTCTAACAATTACCATTGGAGAAATATATAGCTAACTAAGTTTCCTAGATAGAACTTGTCAGAAACAATATCAACGACTTCTTAACTTACATTGAAAATGCGACTTCTTTTTATATTTGACTATACAAGGTTTTACCTATTTATTACTATTTATATAGGAAAAGTGCAGAGGTTCCACCCTATGGATATTGATAATTATGTTTCTAACAATCACCTTCTGAGAAATATATGAGAAGCCGAGTTTCTAATATGAAACTTGTGAGAAACATTTACGAGGTCTTTTGTTTCTAACAATTAACATATGAGAAACATAACTCAACCAAACTTTCTTACATTTATCCTGTTAGAAACAATCTTCAGGCCCTTTACACCAATATGTAGATATCCTACTTCACAAAATCAAATTTGCATTTGACCTTGATCCATTCACCATTCATATTAATTTGACATATTCCCAAAACAAAATTAAAAGTTCTTACATTGACTTTTCACACACTCAAAAAATACATATGCATCATTCAACTTTACACATCCTCCGCCCCAAAATATAAATTTTCTCTTCTATCATTACGAAGTTAATATTGCACTCTTTGGTACATGCAAGTTCATTCTACCACGAGCACAAGAAAAATCATCAGCCGCCTCAGTATCACGCATTCGGGTTACACTATCCTCATATTGATGAACAAATTCAATGAGATTCATTGTCTTTGTAGCCATATGTTGGAAGACATTGTTAATGCTTTCACTTCATTGAGTTGATCTAATACCAGCAGAAAAAGTATCTCTACTAAAGCCTGGACACCACTTCTCACGAACTTTATATAGTCTCTGCAGCCAGGTAACGTCCTCAATTTTCCATTCTTCAGATAAATTCTTCCAAATTGATTTAAACTCCTCTTCTGATTCGCAGTTGTGCAAAAGCTTAGTGAACTCTTTCTTGAAACCAGCTTTTGCTAAAAGATGAGCAATGTTCTTAGTAGCATTTTTTCCAATGTGCCAAATACACACGCAATGACGGGTATCTGGAAAGACATTTTCAATGGCACCAGCCATGGCACTATCTTGATATGTGAAGATGGTTTTAGGTGCAATATTGCCCATTGACTGTAGAAAAGTTTGAAATAACCAAACAAATGAAGTTGTGGTTTCATGTAATATAAAAGCACACCCAAATAGTACATTCCTCCAATGATGATTTACTCCTACGAAGGGAGCGCATATCATGTTATACTTGTTTGTGCGATAGGTGGTGTCAAAAGTAACATCATCTCCAAAATTATCATAATCTAACTTAGATTTCCCATCTCTTCAAAAAAAGTTTGTCATTCGATTTTCCTCATCCACCTAGATTGCATAAAAGAACATTGGATTTTTAGCTTGCTTTTGTTTAAAATAATTAACAATACTTTGGCCATCCCCTGACTCAATTAATTTCAGCCTTTGGTTCTGCAAATAATTATGACAATCTCGTATTGTAAACCCAACATTTTGACTCCCGCCAACTTCTTTTGCTAAGAAAGAATATGCACTAGTCGCTCTAATGCCAGCTTTAGCCATAGAACTAATGACATCTACACTAGCACCTGTTAGTTTTCGGCCAAATCTTAGCAAGTGCCTTTGCTCCGGTTTAGTAAGAGGATGATTGTGCTCAGAAATGAACTGAATAATTTCAAATGCACCATTTTCAACTCTAAATACCACATGCGCACTACATCCAGTCCTAGTTATTAACCACCAAATCTTTTTGCTTTTATGAGGACAAATTTCTTCTCTACTAAGTCCCTCACATGCGCAAACCAAAGTTTGTTGTCGTAGCTCACCCATGCGATTATATCTTCTTTTATCTTTGCGTACACTAAACCCCTTATTTATGGCATAACTATTGTACATTGCATAAGCTTCATCTTCATTTTTTGCTAACATTCCAACTTTTAATTCAAACTTGTCAGTCAAGCATTGCACAACAAGAAGGACATCAACAGTATCACGTATATTTTCTTCACCACCCTCCATTTCAACGTCTACAATTAAGAATATAAGTTGAGCACAAAATGAAAATGAAATATAATTATCCTTTAACATTATTATTTCTTCCTTCCACTTGTACAGGAATTTAGAATAGTCTATACATGCTTACCTTCTTGCATAATATCTTTGTCTAGATTGCTGGCCATTGCACTACTTCTCTAGAAAATATCAAGTAATACATGAGGTTGGAAAAACAGAATAAGTGTTAAGCTACATGAAAGTTGAAAAAATTTCACAAAATTTTTCATATGTAACATCTTAGAAACAATCCATTATACTCTGTTTCACACATTAGAAGCATTAGAAATTTTTATATTTATTTTTAACCAATAATGTTACTGTTTTCCTTTTAATGTAGTTAAAACTATTGGTTGATTGATTTCTACATCAGCTAATAATGACTAAAAAATATTCCTTACATTTCAAGTTTGGGTATGAAAAAATGTTTCAAATGATAGAAATACCGGATTTTTAATTAAAATTCATACTTTATAAATCTTACCCTTTAAAGAAATAATGCACATAGACCAAAGTATTATTGTTTCTCCACTTACACCTCAACTTCTTCATACATCAAACTACATGTCACAGTTAAGTCATTAAAAAACATGTTACCTTATACATTATTATGCTTTAAAAGAAAAAATTACATGCAATAAAATGGGTAGGTAAGTTTAATAACCAAAATTATAAATTTTTTCTATAACAAAATTCAATTTTACAGGTTGGAAATGTACCTTATACATTAAGGAGCTGAGGAGCTGTTACAACAGAGTATGCAGAGAAACTAATGAAATGGAGTCCCTGTCAACAATTATCCAAAAAAAACTTCTTTGTAAAAGAAGGCGCCAAAGCTTTAAAAAAATGGTGCCATTTTTTTAAGAGAGAGGGAGGGAAGAGAAGGAACAAGCTGCTGCTATTGTGTGGAAGCTGACCGAAAGGAGAGGTAGTAAATGGAGAGGGAGGGAAACTGAGACCATTCAATGAAGAGAGAGGGAGGGAAGCTAACTTGCATTAAATGAATAGAGAGAGAAGGAGAGAGAAAGGAAAGCAGAGAATTTGAAGGAATGAAGCTAAAGGAATGAAGTCGTGCTAGGAGAAAGGAAGTTGAACTGAAGTCAATGAAGAGGGAGGGAAACTGAGAGCATTCAATGAAGAGAAAGGGAGTGAAGCTGGCTGACATTAATGAAGAGAGAGAGAGGGAGAGGGAAAGGACAGTAAAATTTGAAACCTCACGTGTGAAAGGGGAGGAGAGAAGAGAACGGCGTTTGGGAAGTTAACACCGTTCGGCCACGTTAGACATCTGTGATTGTGGGTCCCAATGATGACGCGTCTGCTTCTGGTTGGTGGCCATAAAAATGACGTGGGCTGGCGCTTGTACCCAATAACTTCTCTGAAATTTGTGTCTCCTTGTCCAACTGATGCAACATTAATACCCATTCCCAATAGAGATGGGCCAGAGGGGATTATGTCCATACCTGTAAAGCGCACCATAAGTACAAAAATTGCCAAAGCCCCAACTGAAGACATGAATGCAAGGAGTACTTATTCAGTGTGCCGGCGCAACACATGGAATTTGCTCTCGTATGATATGTGGCACGAGATGTCAATGCTCAGAATTGACCAACAGCATCCACAGTAACAGCATAAGCTCTAGTTGTTAGTGGCAAATAGAGGCGCTGTGCATCGAGTAATTTCTCACAAGCAAGGGTACCCAAGAGCCGGAAAATAGTTAATATTCCCACATTTGAACATATGGAAATAGCACATCACAAGCCATTGGATCTTTGATACGGTTCACAAGCAAGGGCAGGTGGGTAGGGCAGGCAAACACGCCTGCCCTCAAAATCGTGCTACCCGAAAGCACAGGTGCATCTAAACGTGGTCCTTGTATTTAGAGTGCAAGTCATCACCGGTATCTTTAACTTTCTGCCAAGTTTTTTTTGGTCAATATTTCAGCATCTCAACCTTTCTTGTCTTATGCAGACGCTTGGTTTCGATAGTTCACGTATTTCTTGCAGACAACTGCACATTCCTGTAATATATGATGAACTGTAGTCCTCGTGTATGTGTATATATGTATATATATAATCGTTGTTTCTCATTGCCTTTCACAAATTCAGGTGGAGCAACAAATCTGTCGCCTGTGCAATTTACAAGGTCAACGAGCCCAAATAAATTTTTCAATGAGGTTCCCAGAGCAACTGATCTACACATCAAAGACCAGAATCTATACCTACATTCTAGACAAAAGCAGTTGACTTTCACTCAATTTGATCCTTTGTCTCCATCATGGGCCATCAATTCCAAGTTCAAATCCAGACTGGTTTCGCTATGTTCTTGGGAGGCATTCTGATCTTTCTCAGGAGCCTAGAAAAATTTAAGATAAACTCCTTTAAATCCGATTGGAAATAGCAACTGAGAATGTTAATAGGTACATGGACGAAATCAAAAGGCAACCATGCAGGCATGTATGTCTTTTGTCTATGTTGGCTGCTAAGGAACTCAATGTAGATCTATTCCAAGGTACCACACTAGAAAACAATAACCTTAATGAGGTTAGGAGGAATATGGGAACATCCTATGACTGTATTACCAAGTTGCATATGACAAGGCTAGGCAACAGAAAAGTAACTAGTAGATGGAAGTGATAAACATGACAAAAGGAAAGCATTAATAACCTATGCATATTTGATGCTTATTGGGATCCTTCAATGACCATGTTACAAAGAATAGCCACTTTAAACATAGCACATATGATCCATTGTGAAAAGTTTCTCTAATCCAAAAATGCCAATGAAGAATAACCCCAGTTGTAGTCAAAACTTCAAGGTGCTTTCCTCCTTCCATCCAATGTACTAAATGATTAACAATTTAAGTCAATCTGATTTACCTGACTATCTTCCATTGGTACATCATTTACATCAGATTGTGTACCAGATTCCTCCATTTTGGTTGCCTCTGACGAAGGATCTGTTGCAGCAAAAGCATCATTCTCCTTAATCTCATCTTCAATCTTTTCAGCCTCATTCTCCTTTATCTCATCTTCAATCTTTTCAGCCTCATTCTTCTGTTCTTCTAATACAGAGACCTACATCAAATGCCAGGCCACTCAATCAACAAACACAACAAAAACAAGAACAAAAGTATGAATCAATATTCATATTACTAATATGTTACTTTCTTTGTTCAGTATAAATCATAATTGTATCAGTTAGCGCCTTTTCCCAACAATTTGAGGTCGGCGGCATGGATCTTACACCTCCATTCAAGCGTGTTTAGAGCCAACTTTTTCATAAGAGAATGAACATCCATATCCTTTCATATTAGTTCCATCCAAGTTCTCTTGGGTTTCCCTCTTCCCCTTTAGACACCATGCACACCTATCCCTTCCAACCTTCTTATCGAGGCATCCATTGGTCTTTGTGTGTGCCCATACCCACGCAACCTACACATTCTCTAAGCTTCTCCCCTGAAGGTTCTACCCCAAAGTTCTCGTGTATATAATCATTATAAAAGTCATGTATAGGCCAACCACCTTGTGAGGGTCGATTATTGGAGCATTGCTATCACAAGAAATTCAGGTCTCTTACAAGAAGTTGCAAACCTCTTCAGCAATAACATGAAACATCACATTATAATTTGATCTCATATCCCATATATTTTCATAAAACAAAAAGTAATAGGGCACCATCTTGCAACATTCCATATAGCTCTGTAAAAAGGAATGAAATGTAAAAAAGAATGAAACAGGGACATCTTTGCAAGGAAGTATTCATCGTTTATTAAGAGCAGCTTGCCGGTTGTCACAAGCCATAAATGGAGTGGAGACTGCCATGGGTCATTTACACAGTTGGAAACATCTAAGTTTTAATTACCGAAAGTCTCAAGGAGATAATGCCAGGCAACTAGCACCTTCAGACTGATTGGATCCATTCAAACAGCACACGAAGGTATGAGGAAACAAATCAATTGGACCAATCCCTGAGGAAGACTCTAAACTAGCCCCATCAAAAGATTGACAGTTTTCACTAATGCACAGAAGTGCAAAACAATAGCACTGCTTAAATAGGAACAAGTCACTCAGAAACAGCCATAAAATGGTTTATTACAAACAGAAACAGGATTGAGAAAATAGGTAGGTAAGTAATGTGCAGGAGAAAGGATGTAGTGGCAGAAGCTCGCAGGATTAACCAAGCTCAAGCTGCTATTGAAGGGACTAACTATTTATATTATCCCCACTAAGAATATTAATCCCACTTATAAATAGATCATGTAGAAGGGTGTTTCAAGTATCCAATAAATATAATGGTCCCTATAGTCATAGTACAGCATACATCAGCAAAATTTACATGTCTACATAGCAGTTGACATGGACCTTACAGAGTCAACCCACTAAATTGTATTTTCTCGACTTGACTCTTTCTAATATAGCTAAATTGGCAGGAATAAATGACTTATCTTAAGTGAAAAGCCCAAATAGTATATATCCAATACCACAATTAATGATCAAGACTAGGGACAGCAGTCGAATTTTTTTTGTCCAGGTATTGTACACTGTACAATAAAAGAAAACTTCCTAAACAAACTCCATCTCAGAATGGCTTGGTCATACATAAATAAAAAATTTACTCAACCATAGCTTAAATTGGATAAAGACTACTTAATTTGATGGAGACAAAAGACTTAAACTCAACAGTAATGTCAAAGGCAAGGAAGGATTTGATCATGATGTAACATTTTTCCTTCAAATAAAAGGGATACAGAGATAATATTACCTCACAACAGTGCACTTTATTCATTGTTTTCTTCAAATAATCAATAATCGATTAGTGAGACAAATTAACTTAGCTTTACTTGAAATTTTTTGCAAAGAGTATTTCTTTCTTGAATTGAAAAAAAATGTCAAATTTCTATTCACTTCAAATGTGAGGACATTAATAATAACAATATGCCTGTTCCTCATGTCATTGGCTTTACAATAATACAAGAATTAGATCAAACTCCCCCAATTATATCTCCCCTTCAGGAGAAAACCGTAGCATGTCAATCGCATTATTGATCTCTTTCCATGCTTTTATTTTGCAAAGAAAAGATTATCTTTCCCACCCAAATGTCCTAAATATCCGTAATTCTCTCGCGTACCCGTGGAGAAATCAAACCAACTCAGCTCAAATGGCTCATAAATTCAAGGGCCCTATGAATTATGAAAATATGCACTTGGCCTGTGGTACCCATGGAGACCATGGCAAGTAGATAACTTTTCTTACATTGGGGAAGGCAAGGCCGGTTCATTGCTGCTGTTGAGTAATATGTTGACCATCTGTGTACAGTCCATATTCTTTTAATTTTATTGTTATTTCAGAATGAACCCAAAAATCTAGCCGAAATCCTAAAGAATATTAACCTATAATAATCCACAAATCCCAACTCTGCATACATATTTTATGAAACTCCCCTCTGTCTGAAAGAAATAGGTACAGTTCCCTTCTTTTGTGACTCAAAAAATGGGTTCATTAAGCTAATTTCTCAGCCATAGAGGCCTTTTCCCACTTGACAATTCGTTTGGCTTTAAAAATTCAATTCTCCATACTGCACCTATCTTTTTCAGATGGAGGGAGTAGTTTATTTTCCCAAATAACCTATAGTCATCCCATGTTCAGTTAGTTTGTTCATTAAATCTTATGCAAAACCTCTTTTATTTAATTTTCATTCCAGGTTAACACTCACAAATCTCGCTGAAACCCTCTAAAACCTTAACACCTATAATCATCCGACAAATCCCAACTCAGAAGACATATCTTAAACCAAGATAACCTATAATCAGCCCATGTTCAGTTAGTTTGTTCATTAAATCTTATACATAGACCATATCTTTTTACTTAATTTTCATTACAGGTTAAACTCACAAATCTAGCTGAAACCCTCTAAAACCTTAACCTATAATCATCACAAATCCCAACTCAGAAGACATATCTAAAACCAAGAAAACATATAACCATCCCATGTTCAGTTAGTTTGCTTCATTAAATCTTATGTTTAGTCCGTATTCATTTATTCAGACTTTTATCCCAACATAGAAACCAGAAACTAGCTGAAATCCTACAAAATCTTAACCTATAGCCATCCCATGTTCAATTAGTTTTGTTCATAAAGTCTTTTGTTCAGTCCATATTTACTTATTCGACTGTTATTCCAAAATAACACCCAGCAACTAGCTGAAATCCTAAATAATCTTACCCGGTAATCATCTGTGTGCACAATTAGTTCAATAAATCTTATGTACAATCCACGTTCTTTTATTTGATTTTCATTCCATGATAACACCAAAAAACTATCTAAAACCCTAACAAGTCCTAACTTATAATCATTCCATGTTAAGTTAGCTTTGTTCATTAAAACAGTCCATCTTCTTTTAGTATTTAATTTTAATTCCATAATAAAACCAAAAAACTAGCTTGAACCCTAAAAACTCAAAACTTACAATCATCCCACAAACCGCAACTCTGCAGTCTACAAAAGCGCACACAGACCATCGCCAAAAAAACAGCATTGAGCAATAAGCACATAACACCCAACCACATAATCTCCAAAACCCTAAAAAGTGAGACAACATATATAAAGATCCAAGCTTTTTATCATGGATGCAAAATCCAACAAGAAGAACACACCGGACAATCAAAACCTGCAGAAAAAGAGTTTTCCTACCGGAACATATCGGAACCGCTTCTTGGGGGCCTCCACTGTCTCGACGGACCCCCCGTTCTTGCTTCCGCCATTGCCGTTGCCGTTGCTGTCGGAGAGCGGAGTCCACTTGTAGAGGACAAGGTGGGAGGATCCGTTATTTCCATTGTTGGAGCCAACGGCCGCGGAGGACGGCAAAGGAGGAGGGTTGGCGGCGGCGGAGGACGGCGGGGGCACATGAACCCACCTCTTCTTCCACTTCCGGACCGGCCCGGTGAAGACCGTGGCTGGTCCGTACCGGGTCGAGGATCTCCCCAGCCGGGCTCCCACGCCCTCCATTCCCGGCCAAGGACACGGCGGAGAAGTCAGCGACGGCGGCGATTCTGGGCCCTGGAAAGCGGGATGGAAGAATGTGGGAGCTCGGCCGAAAAATCGTGTTTCAAAAAAATGTTACGATGACCCACCTCCGACTAGGAAGAATTTATATACTCCCAGCTATATCCTCCCTCGTATACTCCACCTACGAGAACCCTCGGTCACCCTTGTAAGAAAGAAAGGGCAGTACTTAGGGGCTATTTGGGAGGCCATTTCCCACTAAAAAACGTTCGGGAGGCACATTTAGATTTTTATTTACACGGTGAATGTTCATAATGGTCATTTCCATTCTCTTGTCAAATGGCTTTTTAAATAGAAATCTCATGACAAATTACCATAATTACTCTTTCATCGTTCATCATTCATGTCTCCCTTTTAAATCCCCAAAACATATGCTAGGATCATCAAATGAAAATAAAAAACTTTTCCTTTCATACTATCATCAAATGGCCTCCCAAACAGCTTAAACAGGTAAAATGCAAAGGAAAATGCTTCTACTCCGGCTTCTATTTTTTTTCATAGCCACCTCACCTTCTCTAGTGTATTGCAATGTTGTGGGTCCTATTTTCATTTCCTTTCACCACACTAGCATATAATTTGTTTGTTTTATCTACTCTTTCTGTGAAAAAGGGCGAATAAAAAATAAAAGAAATATTCTTTGTTCAAAAGCATAAATTAAAAAAAGAAGAAAGAAATTTACGGTTTTTTTCATCACTACCTCTTTGTTTAGGTTGTCCGTGATAAAAAAAAAAGCCGGAGATATAGCATTACTCAAAGCATAAATTGTCTCTATGTTGTTCCTCCCCTTTATCACGGGGTAACATGGAGTATACGAGAAAAGATATAACTGGGAGGATGTAAAAATTTCCCCCGAGTAACTATGCTATATATAGTGCACTTTAATAGTATATTGGAACGGTCTATGGAGTCCCTCCATCCAACGAAAGCCTTTTACATTTGAAAATGAGTCCGCCTATGCATTGTAGGGCCCTGGCCATTAGATCATGGTTAGGGTTACAAACTAACGGCTAAGGGGTTTGCGACAAAGGTTGGATTTCCCCTTCGAAAATTTATAAATAGTTAATTTTATTGAACGCTGAGGCTATGCTGAAAAAAGAAAAAAAGTTTTTCACCCCATCTTTTGTGTTTTTGGTTGTGAGGGAGTAAAGTCAGCAAGGTAATGAAAGGAACCAAATTTTTTTCAAATGCAAACAAGTTTTTTGCATGAAGGGAGTATATACTATATCAACACCTGTTACTAAAATAGTATATACAACCTACGAAGCACATATATGAATTCAACAACACGAAACGGTCATGGGAATACGATATTTTTTCAAAATGTAAGATATAACACGGTTAATTAAAAATATTTATATAATTTTTAAATACATTTTTGGTCAATATGCATATGATACATATCGAATATGGATACACCGGCTGTTTAGCCGTGTTGGTGCTTCACAGTATGCGGCGTGGTTGGCCAAGGAGGGCACAACTAAGAGCTTGACCACTACAGCCCACGGGCTTGAATATATATGGGGGACTTGGACCCATTTACTCGGATAACTCTTCGGGCCGCATAGACAGGTAATCGGGTGGTAAATTTCCTGTTTTGGAATCCGGAAATGAACGGCGTAATTTAGATGGAGACAGCGGGGAAGGGCTAAGATGCGCAAGCGCTTCTGGAATATTCTTGGCCGCCTGAATCACAAGCAGAACAATCACGACTGCAAGAATCTCTCTGTCTCAAGTCCACAATCGGTTTTGGTATCCCATTTCGAATTCTTGAGGTGGTCTTTTGAATTCTCTGATTTTGTTTTTGGAATTTTGGATGATATGCTTGATGCAAATTCATGCAATGATCTTCAGTTAATTTGTTCAGCCTATGTTTCCACATGTTTGTTTATGCGAATTATGCTATGATCTTCGGTTAGTTTGTTCAAATTGTGTGTTCTACATGTTTGTTTATAAGCTGTGGATTAATTTATGTTGGTAATTGCCAAATTTCTAGCTTGAATGGTCCTCGATGTAGCTAGTTTACTTGTCATTTGTGGTTTTCAGTGATTATTTGTTGTATTTGGGTATGATGTTGTTCTTATGTTTGCGTTGGTATGGCGGTGATGGTTTCGGGACACTATGGATGACGAGGTTGCTCTTTTTTTTGTTTTGTTGATTTTAGCATTCTTTTTGTCTTTGATTATGGACCCCGATTTGTTTATTTGATTTCATCTTGTTTTTCTTGTAAAGGATGGTAGTGGGCGTATCTCAATTATCTAGTATAGTTTGTTCTGATCCTTATGCTATGTTGACATTTTGCTTTGTGTCAATTGTTTGTGGTTATGTGGTTAAATTTTAATTTTTGGAAGCTTTGTGTTAAGAAATTTTTGCTTTTTTTATATTTGTATAAGGTTCTTTTTTTTTTGAGGTGGGGGATCTTTCAGAGTTGGAATAGTCGTATTAGCACAGTTGTGCATGCATTGGATGTGGTGGTTTTGGGCTAGGTTTATATTTTTCCTTTTGCAAGCTTCACTTTTGTTTTTTAGCTTTAACCTATCTCTCTAAATAGGCTTTCCAGTATTAAAATATGGCTTTATCTATTTCCACGTTACATGCAAGTGTGAACATTTTTTTTCATGTTACTAGCAGCTTAATATGAATAACTTGCTCATTTGAATGGTATGCTTATTGTTCTTTCCCAGTGCAATTTTCGGTCTCTCTTTTCTGTCTCTGTTGATGTCGTTGTATTCGTTTTATCTAATGTACATATGAATAGTAAGTTGTATCTGTTACATGCATTTTAATGGTTGCTTTATGTTTTGGAGGGAAGATGAGGGTGTAACATAGTTGATGCCATTGATTGTTTTTTTAATTCATGTGTAAGTTCTTCTCAGTTGTAAACTGATGGCAGCTACTGGTCTGCTATCTGTGCATGGATTTTATCATCCTTAAAATTGACTATTTAGAAGAATTTACATGCATGGATTTTATCATCCTTAAAACTGACTATTTAGAAGAATTTATATGCTTTTCTATTTTAGCATTCAACTTCGTACTCTTCATATTTAGGAACTTTTCATTCTCTGTTTTGAATTATTTATTTGGACAATAAGGTGCAGTGCAGTTAAATTTTACTTTTCTTCTGGGTCAATAATGTGGTATTTGTTTAGTAATGATCTCACTTCTGTAACCCTTTTAAAACTACTGCAATAGTCAGTGCTGACTGGAAAAAGTTTGATGACGATGTATTGAGTTCGAAATGATACAGGTGCTTAGGTCTATACTTTATATTAGCATAAGTAACATCTTTTTATTTCTATTTGCAGGACTATATTTTCAACAGTTATAAAGGGAACATATGGCTGAAGGGCATAAGATACTGAGTATCTCTGTCATTTGGAGGGCAAAAGAGTTCATTATTGAGATTAGTGCGAATTCTTTTCTTAGTGAACTTGGCCTAGAGCTTCACCGATTAACCAATGTCAAACTTAATACCATGCGGCTCCTTGTGCCACAGTCGGGCAACAAAGGTTCCAAATTGCTTCTTCCGTTCTCAGAGGATCATTCCAGTTTAAGTTTGCAACAAATAAATATACAAGAGGTGAGTTTTGTTATCATTTTTCTAGAAAATAGTACAATTCAAATGCTAAAAAAATTTGAATCTGCATTTCACAGTTGTTCTATTGCTGTAAGATGATTTTTGCATTTATTTCTATTGGTTTTGGTAGTTGGATTTTCTTTAAAGTATTTGTGAGGAAGTGGCAATAAGTGGTATGACAAAATAGGAATTCCCACTTCATCATTACTTCATTTCTCTCGTTTGAGGTTGTGATAGTTTTCTGTAGCGTCTTGGATGGAGCCGATCTGTTGAATGGCAGCGGATGTTTATGTTTCTCCTTTAAATCTTTTATACAGGGGAAGTCTGTCAGGATGATGGGGGTATTTGAAGATGAAATTGAAGAGGTTTCAAATAATGGGAAGCCAGATTTAAGGATACTTGGATTTGAGGAAGAGGAAAAGAGATTACGGCAACGATCAATTACTAGGCCGGTGGCTTCTCTAAAACTCCCACAGGGGCCTTATACTTTTCATGACTTTCGTACTCTTCAATTACCTGGGATTGAGGTTTGGATCCTACAGTTTTTGTGAATGTACTGTAAATGAAATTTTTACTCGCCATATGATGCTTGTATTATGTATCTGTAAGGGTGGGGCAAAGAGCCATTTAAAAAACGTATAAATGTTTGAATGTGCTTCTCTTGTGTAGTTTGACTTCAGTATCAAATATGTTCAAATCATTTCTAAAGTTTGATAATTATGATTTATTAAGGACCCTTAACAATGCAAAGCTGATGAGAATTTTTATCAAGTAAATATATGGATTAAGATGAACTTTTGGGTTGCATTGGTCTGTCAAGAAATTGTGGTTTAATTTGCATATCCAGGAGTTTCCTTAAGCCAAATTCATGGAAAATTTATGTGAGAACCAAATTTTTTATGAACATCAAATTTATGTACATTGTAATATCCTTGTATGACTTTATGAATTATGGACTAACTTTGGAGGTGATGGATCCAGGTGGCTACCCTACTTGCTACTTAATTGTAGCAAAAATTTCGTTTTACATTTTGTTTATTTCTCAGCATCTACATTAATTGTGTCATTTTTTACATTTTGGATAGGTTTGAGCAGGGGCGGAGCGAGGAAAAATTCATAAAGGGGGCCGAAGTAAAGAATTTTTCTAAAAAAAAATCCACCTCATACTTTACTAAATGAATAATTTGTAGTATAAACAATCTATTTGTATTGAACGAAGTCAAATTAGGAAAAGATCAAAGGTTTTCATCATGACTCATCTGACTCATGGCGGAATTGGGAATGTAAGCTAAAATTTACCTTTTTTTTATTAATAATAAAGAGCTGTTCAAGGGGGGCCACGTTGTCCCTAGCTTCTATAAGCACTAAGTGAACCTACTGTGACCCCCTTTCTCCTCCAACCTTGAGAGTGCCCATGACCCCTCGAAGTCCCCCCTCGGTCCGTCCCTGGTTTTGAGTACTGAAAACAGTATCAACATCATCTGCCTTTTGTTATATTCCAGAACAAGATTTTCCTCAGCTCCTACAATTTGTATTAGCACAATCTACCTTTAGCTGCTAATGTTGACTATGTTTTTTTCCATCACCAGTTACATCCTCCAGCTTCAGAGGCTCTCGGAAGAATGCATATGCTTGCCAGCGATCCAGGAATAATCGCTATTATGAATAAGGTCTGCATGCTTGGTTGAATCTTGAGTTATTTTATCCGTTATCAATTTTTTTAAGGACATACAAATATTTATAGGGTTTGGCTTGCTTTAGTGTATGGCAAGTGCTTTTAGTAGGAAGCTTTAAAATGTGTCACCTAGATGGCAAAGGACAATCGGGACGTAAGATTGACGGAAGACATGGCTGATTGAGAAGCCTTCAATTTTTCATGCAAAAGGGTGAAGGATGAATGCTATACCCTCCTACGCGTGCTTTATTAGATGGATTTGAGGAGTTTGCTTTGAGCTTAATTTTTAGCAATTTGTTTTTGGTGTTTAACCATGTAAAAGCAGACTGGTTTTCATTTTTAACAGCTTTGTGATGGGAGATGGCTATATAAATATTTCATTTGCAACCATAATGTCATGAAACCAATCCATATATATGGAAAGGGGTATGATGAATATGATGTTGAATCTTCTTATCATCGTCCCCTCTTCAGAGGGTTGCGTCAGGAAGGGCATCCGGCGTAAAAACTTGCCACTATGTTTCTTTGTATGGATTTTATACCACTTTGATTCCGATCAGAGTCAAACACGGTATATAATCCATGCCGCCTAGCCAGATAGCTGGGATAAGGCGTATGATGATGATGATGTTTAACCAAGCAATTTCAAGTTGAAGTGGAAGTAGGCCTTAAGCAATATGAATTTACCAATTGGACTTGTTTTAATGCCCAAGTCCATCTCTTGAGGCAAATTTTCCTCATCCTGTTGCGCCTGTATTTGTGTTTGGATGCCTATTTGGTAGACCCAAATTGTTTATATACTATTTTGATGCTTGACGTTGTTACTTTTGTGATGTCCCCTTCTTCTGTCAGCATCGATGGCAAGTAGGAATTATGACAGAGATGGCACCTGTGGGATATGTTGGTATCAGTCCTAAGTGTATCCTTGGCTTTAATAAGGTAATTGATATCTTTTAGTTTTTGGATTGGTTTTTTAACATCATATAACATTCTTTTCTTCCTTCTTTGTTGTCTGATTTTCCATGGTTCTGCTGATGATGCAGAATCATGGTGAGGAAATTTCGTTGCGTCTTCGTACGGATGACCTGAAAGGATTCAGGAAATATGAGAGTATAAAAAAGACTTTGCTGCATGAACTTGTAAGTTTGCAAGTAATATAACCTTCCCTGATAGTTTTATCAGTATGCTTTTTGATAAAAAAATATTCTTCACTTTTCTCACAGGCGCATATGGTGTACTCTGAACACGACTCAGATTTTTTTTCATTAGATAGACAAGTAAGTGACTTCAGATTTGGATGTTTGGAAAGGTTTCATATGCTAGTATATAAGTAAAAATCAGGATGACTTGGGTTGTGAAATTTGCCTGCCATTAATAACTGTCAGCCCAAAGTGTATGATGAATTCACCAATTCTTATTACTATATTCTCGTCAGTCATAGCTGCATATGGTTAACAAGTTCTTTTTTAGTTGGGTAATTATTACTACATCTTTGAGTGAAGATCTCAAAGGCAAAATCTGTAGTTTCTGCTGTTGGTTCATTATAGTTTGCGAGAAAGTCTGGGATTGGTTCTAATTATATAAAATAGGCGACGCAATTTTTTTATAGCTTTGTGACAATAAAAAAATTACTGTACAGGAACTGAGTCTCCTTGAAGCATTTTTGTATTGACTTGTTATTTTGCATGGAACAGCTGAACCAAGAAGCTGCTGATCTGGATTGGACCAAATCAAGAAGCCACACCTTGAGTGGCAGAAGGCAGCAAGATTATCATGAAGAGGAATATCCTGTTGGCGAATTTGTTAGTGCACAAAAACTTGGTGGAAACTCTAACCTTTTAGTGAACCCACGAGTTTCATCTGTAGCTGCTGCTTATGGCAGGTTATTAAATGCTTCTGCTACTGCTGAAAAGGAGCTTGAGCCTGATCCTGATGATTCAAATCATAATACGATAATGGAAGTTGACAACCTGGGGAAAAATGATAGAGTAACTAGTGGTTTTTCAGGAACAGGGGTATTCAGTGAGCCTGATCCAGATGATTCTGTAGCTGCAGAACTATTGTTAGAACCAGATCCTGTTGATGCTGAAGCTAGTCTCTCTGTTAAGCTTTTGGTTCCCCCAGTGAGTGAGGAACCTGATCCTGATGATTCAGATTCAAACAAATTTGGCATTCTTAAGCATGGACCTGATTCAAATGATTCTCAGACTACTGAGAACTCGACCTATGGTGGAAGCTTTGAGATTCCATTGAGAAGTCATGAAGAACCAGATCCAGATGACTGCAGGGAGGAAGATGGTATCATGGTTCTAAAACCTGATACACATGATATGGATTTTAAGGGTGAAGGTTCTGTGGTGGCTTTACCTTTTTCATCTGATAACCAGGCTGCTGAACCAGATCCTGACGATAAGATTGGTATTTTAGCCTCAAGGGAATCCTCTTTGTATGGTCAAGACCAAGAACTGCAAAGAATCAATGAATCAGCTTCTGTTATTTGTGCCCGCCTTCACAATGCCATTGAGAGATTGAAGTCTGAAGTTACACCTGCGGAGGCTGTTTCAGTCCTCCACACACTTTTTAAAATAATTAGGTACTTAGCGATGGCCTTTGTATCTTCTGAATCTTGTTTTCATATGAATTGAGTTATGTTTACAGTTGGTAATTTAGAATTTAGGATAATCAAATAAATTGGTGAAATCAGGCATTAGTAACTATAATATGGTTGTTTCATCTGTCTATTTTCCTGCCTATCCGTGTAGGTTGTCCTTGCATATAATATTAATCTAATATTCATTTGATTGATGGCAGAAATGTGATAGAGCACCCAGATGACATGAAATTTCGAAAGCTTCGGAAGGTATTGTATGCATATAATACGTTTGTTTATATAATACATATCTTTTCTCCTCACGCCCTTTGTGCTACTTAATTGCAGGCCAATCCTGTCTTCCAGAGGAATGTTGCAAACTATAAAGGTTTTGATTTGCTGTTCTATTAACTTCTTATGCAGTATTTTGTTTAGTCGCTGCCTTTTTTCTTTTTCTGGTGTTGCTTGATATTTTACATTGCTTCTATGTTCTGAAACAGCTGCAATGGAAGTCTTATCTGTGGTTGGTTTTCACGAGGATTTGGTGCGCAATGAGATTGGCATGGCTGAGGCTTACGTGGTGCTAAAGAGAAATGATCTTGGCTTGTTATGGCTGGTCAAATCTTCATTGGAAATGTGTATTGCTTAGTGTATAGATGGACACAAGTTTACTGAAGACGGTGATGTATAGATAAATAAAAGAACAAAAATAACAGAATATTGAAAGTGTTGTGAATCATGTATCGATAAAATTGTAAGTGTTGTGAATTGTGTATCGATAAAATGCAAGTCTTGTGAAGTGTGTATGGATAGAGTCTATGGCAATAGGCAATTGTGCATATGGACTCGTACATAAAAGGTACCTTTTTTTTGTTTAGTTGTATTTCTTTTGTAAATAATCATACTTCCATATTAGTGAAACGAACAGCTTGAAGGCTAAGCGAGGTCACATGGTGGAGTGTGGGCTCTCTAGATCTTAGCAGCTTCTATAATCTACACTCGAGGTAGAACGTAAAACAAGAGGAGCGGATCAAGTGGGGCTGGTTTACGTAAGCTTAATGTGCTTCAACAGGTTCCTCTCTTCTGTTTCATCATAGGCTTGTAGCCTTGCGACGTCAGACTCACAATTCGTTTAGAAGAAGGAATTGACTTTGGGTTCAAAGCAGTGCACCCAAACTTTGCTGCTTCTGGGATGCTGTGCCATCTCATCAAATTTCAGATGACGGAAAGTGACCAACTAAGCTGATGCTAGTTTCAAAAGAAAAAAACCACAAACTTATGCTATATACTCCTGCTGTCCCATAATTGTCCACATTTGAGAATAGGTGGCATGCCTTTAACTAACTAACAAAGTTTACTCCAGACACAACCTTTAAAACCATCCACGAACCACCATGAGAAGGATAACATGAAATGAGATTTGAGTATTTTTTTCAGAAATCAGACAATTAAGATGGGATGGGATGAGTATTAAGCGAAAAAGAAAACCGGAAAAAGGGAAAAAAGTGTAGTTGATATGATATAGGAAATTTTCTTATTTTTATTGGGAATTAGAGGATAACAAAGGAGATGATGGATGCCCTAAAAGTCTCAAATAGGCAGGCCCTCACTTCCAGGTCCAATTGGCCTGAACCCATTATCACCGACCGTTCTAGTTTGTTTTTTTTGTTTCCATGCTCGTATTAAGTCATTAACTAATGTATCTAGTGGCTACTGATCGCACGCACAAACAGAGGGTGGAAAGTTGTTATGTGAGAGACCGAGAAAGGTCTGCCAGTGAGCGGTGGAGGTTGCCAAAAGTAGCCCCCGTTCCACCATTGATGTTGAGGTGAGATCATGGAAGGGCGAAAAAATAAGAACGGTCTACGGGATTGGATAGCAGTAAGACATTTCCCCCTTCTTTATTCATGTCTAGTAGAATTGATATGACAAAAACGAAAGGAGTTGGGGCCACAAAAAATGATATTACCCTCGCACGAAAAGTTTTTCTTCATATCCGAGCAAAAAGTATCCATATAGGAGTATTTAAAAATGAAATGGAAACGATGGTATCCAAAAATTGGAAGCATTTACATCCGAAAGGATATCATCCAGCAGATGGGAGCCGTCGAAGTAGCCACCGTCGATGGCTCCTGTCAATGGAGGATATCCTGGTGGACATCCTCCAGGCAGCTACCTACTTCCAGAGAGTCAACCATCACCCGTATCTCCCAAATGACAAAAATGGAAGTGCATGGTTCCCGAATAACGAAATGCATGCAACTTTATTATTTGCTACTTCTAGTGTTTGAGAAAATGTAGGGCATCTTTTTACAATCACCATCAAAACATTACTTGCACAAAAAACGTCTTCTTAAAAACCACAGGGCTCATTAGGCCATTGGGATCTCATCAAGAAACCAGTTTTACAACCGAAAGTGGTCTGCATTATTCCCCTGATGAAGTTTCTAAAATAGCAGCTTCTTAACTCCATAAAACACATGATAGGACATTGCAATCATACAAAGACCAGCAAAGGTTGGGATGAACTTCGTACTTTGGAAACAGAAAAGGTAGAAATCTGCATAGGTCAAGCATAATAAACCCATTTTAAGACCGAGAACCGCACTGAAAACCATTGTAGAGAGGAAGGCTCCCGAGATTCTATGGAAGATGGATAACATAGACGTGCGCTGGGGCGAATAAAGTGTTAGATGAGGAGACAAAGGCCGAACATGTGGCGTGCTTCGAGCAGCAGGTGGAAGTCCAACACTTTCAGATTCATCCAAAAGCTTGCTGTCAACTGCTGTGGATGCATCCCTGACCATTTTGTAAGGCACCATATTCATCGCATTCTGCATTTGTGGTTCGGCAAAATGTCTTCCCGTAAGACTCTTTGTTCCAAAAAGGATATTTGTTGGATTGGTCACTGTCTGACGCTTTGGAGGGGTTCCCACAAGAAGCTCACCCTGTAGGTTAAATGCTACCACAGAAGGTGTCGTCCTGAAACCTTCAGTGATTTCAATGACTTTTTCATTCTGCAGATGGTATTTAGAGTAGTCAGAAATGGAATTAGCCCAGGAACATGGTCTGTATGTCAAAATGAACGAAAACTACCTTTCCCTCCCTAATTGGTACAGAAGTGTTTGGGCTGCCCAATCCTACTCCAAAAACATCATGTCCAGCAGGCTTTGAGCTGCAATAAGAACAATGCAATATATGTAGTGTCATAAAATAAACATACAAATCTGTTATACCACTAGATGGACAGATATTTTACCTAAAGGTCCTTGCAATACTAGCACATTTCTGACCTAAAGGAGAAAAAGCCCACTGCTTAGCAGTCACCTGCAGGCCCAACTCACAACGGAAATCAGAATGCTATAATTCACTTGATGATTCAATTTACTCAAATCAGTAATTCAACCTTCAGCATAAACACAAATTGATACAAGCAGATGTGTTTTTAAAAGCTTCACATTTAAGTAACAATATTTAACTTTAAACATATTAAAAAGAAATGATGCTAAGCACGGGAATGGTGTATGAAGCATTACATCAAGAAATATAGGTCATGCGTCCACACATAATCATAATCATAATTAAGTAGCGCCTTTTCCCAACTATTTGGGCTTACTCCTCCATTCAGGCCTGTTTTGGGCTACCTCTTTTGTAAGAGATAGTAAAGTTAAATCCTTTTTTATTAACTTCATCCAAGTTCTCTTAGGTCTCCCTCTCCCTCTTTTAGCGTCGTTTACATGTATCCCTTCTAATCTTTTCACAGGGGCATCTAATGGTCTTCTTTGCATATGCCCATACCAACACAACCTACATTCCCTCAACTTCTCTCCTAAAGGAGCTATTCCTAGACTCTCACGAATATATTCATTTCTAATCCTATCTCTCCTACTTATCCCACTCATCCACCTTAACATTCTCATTTCGGCTACATTCAACTTATCTATATAACTCCTCTTTGGTGCCCAACACTCCGCTCCATAGAGTATTGCAGGCCTAATGGCTGTCCTATAGAACTTGCCTTTAAGCCTTTTCGGGACATGCCTATCACACAACACTCCCGAGGCTGCCCTCCACTTTACCCACCCCGCATTTATCCTATGTACCACATCACTATCAATATCCCTTTTTTTATGGATAATGGATCCTAAGTAACGGAATTGATCACACCTTGGCACTTATTGCCCATCTATTTCAACTAAAGCTCTATCTATAGTTCTATTTTCCTTAAAATTAAATTCCATGTACTCTATCTTAGTCCTACTTATTTTAAAACCTTTTGATTCTAGAGCATCCCTCCACAATTCCAGTTTCTCATTCAAACCGACTTTACTCTCATCAATTAAAACTACATCATCTGTAAAAAGTATACACCAAAGTACATTATCTGGCAAATGACTAGTAATCTCATCCATAACTAAAACGAAAAGATAAGGACTTAAGGCTGACCCTTGATGAAGACCTACTGTAACCGGAAACTCCTTAGTTTCCCCCCTAATAGTCCGCACACTAGTCACAACCCCTCATACATATCCTTTATGATATCTATGTAGTCTTTTATGACAGCCTTCTTCTTCAAAACATTGCAAATAAGCTCTCTCGGCACTCTATCGTAGGCTTTTGTGTCAAGCGTCCACACAACTAGCTATTATTATCAACTTGAACAGATTTTTTTTTTGGCCAATGAAAGTAACATTCGAAATGGGGCACAAGTTGACTATAGAGTATAAGACATGGTGCACATTCTTCGTGAGCTTGGTCCTCTTCTACTACAAGGACATAACTTGAGCTATAGAAGTCAGATTTACACATCATTTGTTTCAGTTCATTTCTCATTATTCTATATTTCGATAGAAGAGAAAATAAAGGAACAAAGCAATGAGGCTTTTCAATGGTCCATGCACACACTTTCTTGGAATCCCTGCAGATAAGCTCCAATCTCAGGCCATTCAGTGAACTCAACCAACCAAAAAAGAAAACAGCTCTAAACAGACGCATTCCATTTAATCGCAATCAATTGATCAAACACTACATGATCATTTCAAACATTGAATTCATAAAAAAAGCCTAAGATCAAATCCTAATCAATAATCTAAGCAAACCAAGTTCATCTAATACATCCACAATATCTATTATTAAAAAAAGTTAAACTCACAATATCACCAAAAACACCCAATTACCATAAAAACCACTTCTTTCATTCTTTCAAATACCCAAAATCAGCTGCAAATTGAACATGACCGTTAGGTCGTATCAAACACCAATCAGATCAATCATCACGCTGATTCCCAAAAGAATACCAAATACTCCTACCGTCCAATATAGCTCGTCTGGATTTGAAAAAAAAAGCCGGGCCTAACATCACATGGCTGGGTTTACACTTTCAAGATCAACAAATACGGAGAAATGGAGTCCAATAAATTTCCCTCATTTTACATGGCAGACGAGCTTCATTGGACAGAGGGATTATCAGATTCAAGTAATCAAAATCATGGAGAGAGAGGCATGCTCACGGATGCATAGGCGGAGGAGGAGAGGTCCCGGCGGCGGAGTGCCCGGAGGACGATCGAAGTCGCCATGGGATCGGCGGCGCAAGCTTGGAGGAGGACGTCAGCGGGGAGGTTGGACGAGGAAGGGAGGCCAGAGGACGAAGCCCGATGGCAAAAAAACAAATGAAAAAAGAGGTGGCGGCCGATCTGTTGAGCTTAGAGGTGGCAACGGGCCGGGCCGGCCCGTGGCTAACGAAAAAAAAAATATTAATAAAAATATGCTTAGTACAAAGGTTAATTAGGCGAGAATTTCATCAATATAATACAAATACATCCTAACTAGGCTGGGACGACTCATCTATCTATCATTTACAATTATTCTCAAAACATGTAAGATAAAAACATACAGCATTGTATTCAGTTTCAGAAAAAATAACCAAAAATGTTAGAAAAATCATTCCACAACACCCTATTAGTACTTGTCAAGTTGAGTAGGAGATGATTTTGGATAGCAACTTCCTACTTTTTTAAGGTTTTAAAAAAGCGGATATCCTGAGCTACAACGCTAAGCGTTGCAGTTTATGATGCCTGTCAGGTTTTACATCTAATCAGGGACAAATCCTGGTTGTCATCCTACGTTCAGGGGGTAACTCAGCACACTATCCCGCATACAGCCTCTGCAGGGGCTAGTTTTGCGGAGCTTTAATCCCTTAAGTTAGGTATGTTAAAATTGAATGACTATTGAAAATGCAAAACTAGCACACCTTCCATGCAAGCTTTGGAGCTTGTGCTCTAACTTCTACATAAAGCCTATCCTTCAAGCATACTACACAACAATCCACCATCATCGGATCTAGTCGGCTCTTCTTTTCATCAAACACTCTATTTCCTGCACTAAAAGCAGACTTCGATGCTACTGTAGACACCGAGGGCGTTAGTAGATCACATGCTAAGGTCACATGATAGCTCTTTTTATGGGTTCCGCCACCAAACTGGCACATCTAAGGAATCTTGACCTTCTTCTATAAGATTATGAGCAAAATTATTATGTAAATACATAGATAATTCATTGCAACTAGTACTATATTTTTGTTTATTTCTACTAAGTAATGCCCACGCCGGATTACTACTTGAGGAAGGTGTCGGAGCAATAGGCCTTCTATTACCATTAGCCAATTCATACACATCATACATAGCTATCAAAGAGTTTTTAACTTCATCTTTGCCATGGGGTAGATGAACCTCTGCATTTCCTTTACTAAAACATTAACACCTTCCACTTTTATCCTTGACCCATAATTGAACTTAAACACTAAAAGAGTGGAATCTTACCCCAATATTTTTAGAATTTTGCTTCCATTCTCATCCCGGAGTTACAAAATGTAGGGTTATTACGATACTCAACAAACATTGAACTAATATATATATATATATATATATGTATATATATATGTATATATATATATATAGAGAGAGAGAGAGAGAGAGAGAGAACGGTTTATATGAGATCGTTCTCATATAAGCTATATGAGAACGATTCTCTAAACCGTTGGATGGTGATCTGAGCGCCATTTTTAAAATCAATGTAACCATGCAGTTAACCATGGTCAACCTGCAAGCATATAAAGTACTCCAAAACCCTTCTCCCCCAAACCCAGATCTCTGCCGTTGGCCATTGGCCAGCATGCCTGGGGAAAAGACGGCCTGCCTCTTTCGCGGACCAAAGGCTCGCCTCTGTCGAAAATTGACGTCAATGCTTCCGCTGCAGACCGATGTCTCGCCTCTGCCGGAGACCGATGTCTCGCCTCTGCTTGCCTTTGCCAATGACTATTGCGTCGCCTCCACCTGTGATGTGGCCGCCTACTCTGTCAATTTCGGGCCGTTTTCGAAATGAATCTTCGGCCCGCCCAGACGGGTGCAATTGGACGGACTACGCGATCCCATGCCCATCTCCTCCGCGATAGCATGCCCGATCAGCTCCATTCAACCAAGAATGTTCTTCGATCGCCATGCCATGCTCCATCTTCGTCTGGTGATTCCGCTCTTCATGTCTAAACTGATTTGGGAGGCAATGAAAACGTTTACTCTTTTCTTTTCTGGAATAACAAAACAGCCAGCTTTGGTAAAAACGGTGATCTTCTCGTTCATCTCTCTCCTTTTAAAGCTCTTATTTTTGACTTAGATTTGTGTGTCAGCTTATTTTTTTTATGGAAAGGGGAAGGGAAAACTTATTGTTGTTCTTTTCTTTGCTTAGATGAGATATATTCATTTGGTTTAGTCATGTTTTTTTCATCCCTTGACTGGTTACACTTTGAACTACTGGCTAGAAATGTGGGGGAGCAACAAATTGCTTTTTAAATGCTCTAGAATAGGTTGCTGAATGTCACTTTCTGGTTGACTTAAATGCATTTCGACAGATGCAAGTGCATGTGCTTGAATGATTGAGGGCTTTGATGAGTATTTCAGCAGCATGATGCCTCTTTTTTTTATATTTCTGCATAATTTAATTTTTTGTAGTTAATTTTTAATGCAAAAAATCTCATGTGATTGAATCTGTTTGGTAGTGTTCTGGAGGGGAATCAAACGCATGCCAATCACAATATGTAACATAATTTGTATTTTATGTTCCTGCCTGTATACTCCATGAATTTTGTTAAATAGATTGGTGCTTCTTTGGATAAATATTGACTTTTTGTGTAGCATATTTGTGAGTAAATCATCTCCATCTTTTATGCCAATGTCAATTGCTTATTTTCAAAACGTTTACTTTGAACTGAAATGAGTTCTACCCATTGGTAATGACTTCAGGATTTGATGCAAACAAAAAGAGTGGCAAAAAATGTGCTGGGACAACAAATGCGATTGGAACATAGGCAAAAAAGGGTGAAAATTCGTCATTGATGTCTTTAGGACACAGGACAATATTGATATTAATGAGGGCAAGACAATGCATCCATCTCCGCCAGTTCCATTGGTCGGAGAGGAACCACCTGCCACCGCGTCCTCAACCTTGCGCGCCTCATCCAACCCCTCAAAGCGAGTGCTCCAGCTTTCCCCAATGCAAAGCACGGTCGACGAGGGGTTTTGGAAGAAGTTGTTTTTAGCATTGACAGGTAACTTTTGGCAAGCTGTAAAGCATCTTGTGAGTCCAAATTATGTAGTAGTAATAAGATTTTACTTTTATTTTCTGATTTATAAACTTTTGTTGTCCATTTGTGAGACACTGTATTCTGACAATCATTAGTCTTTCTACAGAATCATCAAGATCCAACAGCGAGACAGGCAAGTCTGCGAATACAGCTTTTGCAGTCTCACCTCATATAAGTAAAAGTGATACCATTGCAATCTCAGAGACTGAAGGTGACAAAATTCTCGAAAGTTTCACTTTCTGGGTGATCCGAAATGCCACAAGAAACTTTCAATCGGACAATCTCCTTGTCAGTAATATTTATAAAGGATCGATTGGTGAGAAATATTTTATTTCTTCAAGGCATGATCTGGAGTGGCTGTTGCTATCAAGGTGAAAAGATAGCAGACACAAACCTATCACTGAGGCTAAATCTGAGTCACTTTAGTGTGGTTTCCATGGTTGCTCCACCAAAAAGTAGTTGAATTTTTTGTTTTAGGGAGATACTTTAATGATTGCCGAATTACATTTTGGCAATTGCTTGTAGACAGACCTATTTACAAACCTATAATATTTTTCATTCTAATTTTGTGCCATTCACGTGTTTAGCAAATGACAATGGCTGTAAACTTGAATTGAACACATTATTCTGAATGTTGTGTATCAGAATGAGACCTTTGTTTGATGCATTTGGAAACTGCAGTTGCCCCTTAAGGTTTCTTCCTTGCAAACATTTTCTTTATTTTTTGGAGGGCTTGGGGAACAATGAAACTATAATTGAGCATGCATAAAAGCAGAAATCAATGTAGGCAGATCAATTCTTTGGTGATATAGGCACCAATTTCATAGTAAAATCATACATGTTTCAATGTCAAAAGACATACATCGATTTTACAATTGATCATATAGTTAGAGCATCAATAGACATACTTCCTTTGTTTTCATCAAGTCCTTCAATTTCACATTGCACCAAGCTAACATGTAACTAGTTAGATGTTTCTTTAACTTCAGAGATAAAAAAAATAAATGGGAACTAGAGAAGGACATTGACATGGCCCCGAGGCTAAGAATTGTACACACATAAAGAAAAGAACAAATCACAAAGAAAGCTGAGAGGATTTCTGCAGCTCAATGGTTTTTCGCGGCTGAATGGAGCACATAAATCGATTCCCATTAACTGCCATCGTCGGGCCTGTGGTAGAAGAGGTCTTATAAGATCAATGCGCCCCATTTTTCAACTAGCTACATAGTTCCATAGAAAAGATCGGCAATGATTAGAAAAGATCGGCAATGGATACCACTCAGTCAGTCGTCCGCCTTGTCTGACTAGTGTTGTAGGACTTGCAATTGAGGCATTTTTGGGCAACGACCTGGTACCGGACTAGCGAGTTTGTTCCACAATCATTACATAGTATCCATATCTGTAGCATACAATATAATTCATTAGTATCAACGTCTAGAATCCCAAAAAATGTTTGTCAGAGGGGAGAGGGGGGGATAGAGATCACCATTTTTTTTGGTAAGGTTCTGGCATGGGAGTAGTAGTAATTTCCATATCAATTTGCTCCCAAACTTTTGGCATGTCACACTTTGAGCAAAGAGGACAAGCGTACCTGTGCCAAACCACAAAAACACACAATTAGGCATGTAAACTCCACATAACCAGATTTCCATTCCTCAAAACATTAACATCAATAGACTCCAAAATCTCATACTATATGAAAGTTGGATTTGAGTCGATCCACTCTAGATAACCTGGTCACAAAGGTTCAGTATATAGAAACAAACAAGCAAACAGGCAGTTCTCCTTGTTCATACTGGCAAATGAAAAAATAAATAAATAAATTGGGAGGGCACATCCCACATTGGATTTATTAATTTGGTAAACTTCCATTCATCTCTTGATATTTGCCCATTGATCTGATAACAACAATTGACTGATCTCTATCAGAGGAAATGAAATTTTTTTGCAGGAGGGCAATGTAAGATTGATGAGCTTTTGAATTGGAAACCCTTCAGATTTTGCAAGAGGATTACATGTAACCTCTTTAGCTGTCTTCCATTTAACCTACCAAAATGACAAGATAAAAGGTCATGCAAGTTTAGGAGCATCATTCAGAAAAGATCAAATATGACTACTTCACATAGATCCTAGCTACTTTGAAAGGTCAGTTAGGGATTGATATTTGGGATGGTTCATTTCCTCTGCTTACCTGTGCAGAGGAAATGCTTTATCAAATATGACTGCTTCATACAGTTCAAGCGTACCTGTGCGATATCAATTTGCTCCCAAACCTTGAATGCGAACTTCATAAATAAAAAATATAGATAAATATTTAATTAACCATATAACTATATCTAACAAAATGTACATTGGATATTATCAATTATACTAAAGAAGTTCATTTTCCTCCTATCTTGTATGGATATAACCTGACAAAATGTACATTGAAACTCCTCAAAAAAATGGCTTCCATCCTAATTTCAATATGTATTCAAGCTAAAATAGACAAAATAAAAACTGGAATGCCCCAAAATATTGGTCTTCATCCTATTGTAATAATTTGTCAAAATGTACTACTTCCAAATAGTTATGACCTGCCAAAATGGGCAATGCATAATACATTAGAAGCAAGTATGATGAAGGTGAGTAAGAAATTCTCAATACATATATCACATTGATAATTAGAAATTTAGTGATACCTACATCTCAGTGTCAAACTCATTCCAACTCAATCCATCGGTTTGTTGTGATTGGGGTGCTTGTGGTATCTCTACTTGGGTTCCTTCAACATTAGTTCCCTAAACCATTTATCATTTTTTACATTAGGAAGAATGAAATATAATAAAATTGAAGATAAAACATGACAAAGAAATAAAATATACTATTTTTAGGCTCATACCTATTGCAATGGACAAGTTGTCATGTAGTGCCCAAGCTCTTGACATGCACTGCATTTTCTCTTCTTAGGTTGAGAGGACGGTTGAGAGGTCTTTTGAGAGGACATACTTCTTTCAACCCCTGATTTAAACCTCTCAGAATTTTTTGGACGACCCTTTGTTTTTACCTTTGGTGGATCTTTGATTTGCAAAAGGTCCCCCATCTCAATACTGTCATTTACTTCTACCCGGCTTGCATCATTATCTCCCAATGGCATAGATGTCATCATCTTGTTCCCTAGGTCTTCAAAACCTTATTGAGTGCAGGCATGACAAGATTCCAAAGGATTGGGGAAATTAATCCTAAGTCTCCAATCTTAAACAAGAGATTGTGCATACAAAACAACATGTATGGTGTCATTGTTGAAGTGCTAATGGCTGAGACACTTTGTGTCTTCAAACTTGCCATTTATACACATTCTATGTTTAAGATTGGAGACTGTATACATTTTATGTTGGATGCCATCTGTACACATTCTATGTTGTTCACAATGATCATTCTGGTGATGAGACTCTCATAACTCCATGTTTTATTCAATCAAGTGGACTCACAAAGCCATCCTTCATTGAGATAAGAAATAGAAAGATGATGAGAACTAGTTGAGAACAATGTATAGGCAAAATGGATTACAAGAAAAACAAAATTAGAACAACTTTTAAAATACAAAACCAAATAGTCATTGCATGATAACATAAATGATTCATGTACCAAAATAAAATAGTAGATGACAGTTTTTCATGCATGCTTTGTAATCTTTTTGTCACGCCCCGGAATCCCATACCTCGATCGGAGTGCGGAAGCCAATCAATGATATACACTTGGAGGTAGAGAATCTCGGGCGCGAGACCGAACAGTCGATTTCACCACCAATTACGATCATCTCAAAAGGATGTGTAATCGGTCATGCCCATAATCAGTGCAATACAAATACAAACATTAATGAATACTATGAAATGAAATTTACTTAATAATGATAATCCATTTAAGAAAGTCAAAATAAAATAAACCTATAAATCTATGGCACACAATTGCCATTAAATGTCATAAGCATCAAATAAGCAAAGCAAATAATAAAAAGCTCTAAATCTTCACGGCTCCTGCAACCGCTTCACTATTGCAACTTCCTGATCTCAAATTCCATTTGCGCCTACATCAGAGGATGCATGAGTATTTCATAGAAACACTCAGTAGGATGTAAAAACCCACTGAACTAAAACAACAGTATGAATAGGATAAGAATAACAAAGGTTTATGAATATGCCGCAACATCTGGACTAAACCAAGGATTTATACACCTGAAAGGTTAGTCGATAATAATTCCAACTTGCAAGTAGGGAAAACAACAATAAGGCTCCTACTACACATATGAGTAAGGAGAGAATGATAATCATTTCAAATGGCTCCAGACATCTAAGTGAAAGGAGTTTACAATTTCTGCTCGCTGAACCGATCACCCGCAAGTGACTATACCAGAACCACCCTAGGGGTCCTCTTTTTGGAACCCTGCCATGCGTCTAGGATGCTGGCCCCACCAGTGCTTACGGACACGATGGGCGGAGACTGAAGACCTTCCATAATGTCAACAATCTAACATACGTATGTTGCCTCCTTTCGGGCAGTATGGAACCGCAATCCCATAAATATTAGTGACCCCGCAAGATCAAGCAATGGCATAATTTGAGCATACTATGAATCCACTTCCAGAGAGAGTCCCGCAAGACCTCTAGTGGAGGAATCAATCAATAATCGTGATGAATAATATTTCAAAGGAATAGAGGTAGCAACGCTCTAACAATATAAGGTATCAATCACCGGAATAGACTCTCATACGGAGTATAAATAGGAATGTCACACAAGAGAATAACACAATCCATACATACGTTCATGCTCAGCCCTAGATGGAAATTCTTATAGGTCTTATCGTAATATATAAATCAGAGACAAGGTATTAGTGAGTCCTAGATGATTTGGATTCCAAATGGAACCTCAAACCGACACAAACGCTTTATCTTCAAATACACAGTTACGGTTTTCTTGACATAAGTATTACCCCATTTATCATATTAACCATAACCCAACCTTACTATGATAATCATAAGAACATAGTCTAGTAATAGTTACTAACACGTCATACCATCTTCACATCATATTAAGTGGTTTTACTTAAGTACTTAGTATTTTCACTTAGTTTCTGCTCACTGTCTTATGTACAACAGTTCCATTCCGGCGGCTCCCAGACTCTGTACACTTAAGATTATCTTCTGAAATTTTTACTGAGAGTACCCTTATGAGTCTAGTTTCTAACCCCACCAGTTTTATATTTTTCTGATATCATATGAATTAGTTATGAATTATTTACTGCCGACTGTCAGCGCAGAAACAGTTCTGGCCGAAAGTGAGACACATGATTAAACTTTGATTATCTTATTCCGTACCACTCATAGATGATAATATACTCATGATAGATTATAGTACTCCCCTCCTAGATCAATTACAGATCCTAGAATTAACTAGAGTTACCAAAAGATTCCCCTTTTATCATGTTTCTTCCCATACAACACATCCTTAGACCATAATGTCTTTCAATTAAGACAATTTAAGTAAGACAATCATTAAGGCATAAACTTATTCATTAGACATGATAATCAACGCAATATCAGAACTTCTATCTTCTGTAAAATTAATAAAGCATCCAACTTTGATGTGATTTACCATCTAGACATGAAGCATGAAGGCATATATGCATGTATCGCAATACTTATGGAAAACAAGACATAAATCATTAATCCCGCAAGATTCAAAGCAATACTCCAAGGAAATCAGTAAGAACACTCATCATATGATGTGAGAAAAGAATAAGAAGAGAGGGAAAAACCATCCTACTCTTTATCACCAAAAGACGTCGCCTTTCTACGCGATGTTCGTCTCCTCCGCTTCCTTCAAAGCTCCCGATCCAAGCTCTTGAGCAATTCCCACTAGAAGAGGTCTTCTAAGAGAGGGATGAACGTGGGAAGGAGAGGAGAAAAGCCTCTGGACGTTCTAGGGTTTAGTTTTCAAAAGCACAAGCCTAGTCTCTATGGGTTTATATAGAGTTTTAGAAGATCTATGCCCAAACCAATTCTACCATATCTTGGACACTTTCCACCAATGGAAGAGTCCCTAAATCACCCTAGGAACGTGCAATACAAGTCTAGTTAGGATATGGCCTCTTTCCCAATCAAATCCGTCTCAAAATAAGTTAGGATTTCGCCAAACCGCAACTGGCGATCGATCGTCCAATACGGCGATCGATCGTCCTGCGCTGTTTACCAATTGCGCGATGGCGCCGATCGAAGCCGATCGATCGTGTTCAATATGCCGATCGATCGTTTTAGTGCGATCGATCGCATCTGCGGGTGTATTTATTCAATTTCCCTTATCTTTTTACCCCGAACTCCAAATCACACAAAATTGGTGGCGTTGAAAAGCTCTTCTCACCAACTTAAATTTGCACATGGCACAATATGATCAATTCAAACGTTAAGAGGGTTAAATTTCAGTTTTAAGATACTTACTAATTTTCCGGATGTTACATCCTCCCCTCCTAAAAAGAACATTTCGTCCTCGAAATGCCGACTCTCAATCTTCAAAAAGGTAAGGGTAGGATTTCCTCATCTCTCTTTCCGTTTCCCAAGTCATTTCCTCAGCCAACTGGTTTTGCCACAAAACTTTCACCAAAGGAATAGTCTTTCTTCTAAGTACTTGATCCTTTCGGTCCAATATCTTCACAGGTTTTACCGGAAATGTCAAATCTGCTTCTAACTCCATCGTTGTGAAATCCAAAACATGTGATGAGTCTGGCACATATTTCCTCAGCATAGAAATATGGAAAGTATTATGTACTTCATCCAATTGTGGCGGTAACGCCAACCGATATGCAACTGGCCCAACTCGCTCCAAAATTTCAAATGGTCCAACAAACCTCGGACTCAGCTTTCCTTTCTTACCAAACCTCATAATTCCTTTTGAAGGTGATACTTTCAGAAATACATGGTCTCCTACTTGAAATTCTAACTCTCTTCGCCTGTTGTTAGCGTAATTCTTTTGGCGACTCTGAGCCGTTTGTAATCTCTGTCTGATCTGTCTTACCTTTTCTGCACAGTATTGCACTAATTCTGATCTCAGCACTTGGTTCTCTCCAACGTCTGTCCAACATGTAGGGGATCTACATGGTCTTCCATATAGTGCTTCAAATGGTGCCATTCCGATACTCGAATGATAACTGTTATTATAAGCAAACTCTATCAATGGTAAATGATCATCCCAATTACCTTTCCAGTCAATCGCACAGGCTCTTAGCATGTCCTCCAAGGTTTGAATCGTACGTTCTGATTGTCCATCACTCTGTGGATGAAATGCTGTACTAAAATTTAACTTGGTTCCCAACGCCTCTTGTATACTCTTCCATGTTCTCGATGTAAAACGAGGGTCTCGGTCAGACACAATAGATAACGGCGTACCGTGTAGTCTAACAATTTCTCTTATGTATAATTCTGCCAAGCTTTCCGGGTTTTGTTTCCATCTAATCGGAAGAAAGTGTGCTGACTTTGTGAGTCGATCCACTATAACCCAAATCACATCTCGTTGTCTCTGAGTCTTTGGCAATGCCACAACAAAATCCATCGTCACATGCTCCCATTTCCACTGTGGAATCTCCAATGGTTGCAACATTCCCGCTGGTCTTTGATGTTCAGCTTTTACTTGTTGACAAGTCAAGCATCTAGATACAAACTTGCCAATATCTCTTTTCATCCCATTCCACCAAACTGTCCTCTTTAAATCTTGATACATCTTCGTACCTCCAGGATGAATGTTAAACTGAGAGTGATGTGCTTCACGCAGAATTTCCTGTCTTAATTCCATGTCTTTAGGTACTACCAATCTTCCTCGGAATCGAATACTTCCGTCTGCTCCTTTTTCAAAATCCGTCCTGTCCAATAATTTCTGTATCTGCGGGTTCTCTTTTTGCGCTTCAAGGATTTTATCAACCACCACTGATCTTATAGAAAGATTCCCAATGAATGATATCCTCCTTGAATTCGGCCATTCCAAATGACATTCTCCCATTTTCTGCATCAGTTTCCACTCTTGTACTAACAAGTGAGCAACTATCCCAGTCTTTCTGCTTAATGCATCTACTACCACATTCGCCTTGCCTGGATGGTAATGAATGGAAAAATCATAATCCTTCAAGTATTCTAGCCATCTTCTCTGTCTCATATTCAGATCCTTCTGGGAAAAGATATACTTCAAACTTTTGTGATCTGTGTATACTTCAAAAGTTTCTCCATACAAATAATGTCTCCAAATCTTTAAAGCAAAAACTACTGCTGCTAATTCCAGGTCATGTGTTGGGTAATTCTGCTCATGAATTTTCAATTGCCTCAACGCATACGCCACAACATGTCCGTGTTGCATTAGTACACACCCGAGTCCACTCTTCGAAGCATCACTGTATATAACGAATCCTCCAGTTCCCGACGGTAAAGTCAAGATCGGTGCCGATGTTAATCTCTTCTTCAATTCCTTGAAACTTTTATCACATTCATCGTTCCATATAAACTTTACTCCCTTTCTGGTCAACTTCGTCATTGGCAAAGCTAGGCTTGAAAATCCTTCAATGAATCTTCTATAGTAACCTGCCAATCCCAAGAAACTTCGAATCTCCGTCACATTCTTTGGTTGTTCCCATTCTAACACTGCCTCTACCTTCGTTGGATCGACTGATACTCCATCTTCTGATATGACATGTCCAAGAAAATTCACCTTGTTCAACCAAAATTCACACTTATTCAGCTTAGCATATAATTGATTATCCTTCAATATTTGTAACACAAGAGTCAAGTGAGTTCTGTGTTCTTCCCAACTTGCTGAATACACCAGAATATCGTCCACAAAGACTATCACAATCCGGTCCAATAAGTCCACAAAAATTCTGTTCATCATGTCCATAAATGCTGCTGGCGCATTAGTCAAACCAAAAGGCATCACTAGGAATTCGTAGTGTCCATACCTGGTCCTGAATGCTGTCTTGGATATATCCTCCTCCCTGATCCTTAACTGATGGTATCCAGATCTCAAATCAATCCTCGAAAATACTTTTGCTGATTGCAACTGATCAAACAAATCATCTATTCTAGGCAAAGGATATTTATTCTTCACCGTGACTTGGTTCAGCATACGATAGTCGATACACAATCTCATCGACCCATCTTTCTTCTTTACAAATAATACTGGTGCGCCTCAAGGGGAAACACTAGGCCGTATGAACCTCTTATCCAACAACTCTTGTAACTGCACCTTCAATTCTTTCAACTCAGCCGGCGCCATTCTATATGGTGCTTTTGAAATATGTGCTGTTCCCGGTATCAATTCAATCGAAAAATCAATTTCTCTCTTTGGTGGCAAACCAGGTAACTCATCAGGAAAGACTTCGGGAAAATCCCTCACTACCTCAATATCCTCAACTCTCGGGGTAGGCATCTCAACAGGTGTCACATTAGCTAAATAGGCTCTACAACCTTTAGCCAACAATTTCTGAGCTTTAACAGCTGATATCAAACAATCTCCTTTTGTATCCCGGATTCCCTGAAACAATAGTTCTTTCTCTCCAGGAATTTTAAAATAAACTCTCTTTTTAGTACAATCCACTAGTGCATTATATTTTGATAACCAATCCATTCCCAAGATTACATCAAAATCACACATATCAATCAGCACAAGATTAGCAAGCAAAATTCTATCTTCTATCAGCACAGGAGAGTTTTCAATATATTCGGTTGCTATAACCGAATCTCCCATAGGAGTAGAAATCACCAAATCATCACTCAGTCTAGACAATGACTTATCTAGACTTAAAGCAAACACCGAAGAAATAAAAGATCGCGACGCTCCCGGGTCAATTAACACTCTAGCAAAACGATTGAGGATAAGAAGAGTACCTTCAA
Source organism: Houttuynia cordata (assembly GCA_039654745.1). NCBI lineage: Eukaryota > Viridiplantae > Streptophyta > Magnoliopsida > Piperales > Saururaceae > Houttuynia > Houttuynia cordata. Next base: position 12,406,686 of record CM077508.1, on the reverse strand, counting down.
TAACCTCATCTGAACCACGCGCATCTTCGGATGACAGAGCAAAAATTCTTGCCTGAGTCTTCTTATTCATATCATCCCCGGTCTTCTTTCCACGATTAGGGCAATTAGGAGAGATATGCCCAACCTCATTGCACACGTAGCATCTTCGGGGATCCGTAGGACACGGCTTTCCTTTATGCGAATCCTATCCACAAATCCTGCAACGACCTCCATTCATATTACCACTGTCATTGCCTTGAAACTGTTGACGTGGTGCACCGTTCATCCGGTTCTGTTGCTGCTGCCTTTGCTGCTTAAATGGTCGCTGATTCCCCCGATTAACATTATTGTTAAAACGCTTCTCCCCAGAACGTTTCAGTTTATTCTCCTGAGTTTTGACCTGATTGGTCCTCCTCTCCAAGGTTCTTTTAAAATCATCCTCCAAAATGGAAGCTAGCTCGACCGCCTTTGCTACAGTCGTTGGTTGAGAAACTAACACCCTCGACCTTATGCCGTCCTTCAGCCCATCCACAAAACGTTGCGCTTTAATCAATTCATTAGGGCAAGCATTAGTAGCAAATCGTTGAAGTTGTTCAAACTTCGTCTCATACTGAAGGACAGTCAACGATCCTTGCACTAACTCCAAGAATTCTTTCTCCTTGCGTCGCTGATTATGGGAAGGAAAGTACTTGACGTTGAACACCTCCTTAAATTCTTCCCAAGAAATCTCCTGATTCGCAGTAAAATTGTTGCGCTCGGCGGACTCCCACCAAAATACCGCCTCACCAACAAACAGGAAGGTAGCATAAATCACCCGATCAGCCTCAGGTACCTTCATACCCTTGAACAGCCGCTCCACTTCAACTAACCAACGCTCAGCCTTTTCTGGGTCATCCTCACCAGAAAACTGAGGTCCAGCCCTCTTAAATCGTTCAAGTGTGGGCGCCTTAGCATTACTATTACTACTTCTACCATTTCGCAATTCAGCCGCCAATTGCCTAACCATATCAGACATATTCTGACTGGCTCCCTCATCCTGTGAAGGATTAGGGTTCGCATTGGTTCAACGTCCACGATTTCCAGAGTTCACCATTCTCGCGTATCTACAGTCAAAGAAAGGAGATGAATTAGAAATCTTACATATAGCTCAATTTGTAATTCACCTCTCATTCCTTTGACTCATAGCATCGCTCACACAAAACACAAAACATGCAAAAATGAAACAATCACAAGGCAAGCATTAAAGAAAATAATTCTTTTATTCATTAATAAGAAGATTCCTACACTGAGATCCCTTATAAATCAGGGTTTTTATTACAAAAGATTTTTGAAACTGAAAACTATCCTAACTCTTTCTCTTAACCATCCTTCCTACGCTCTTGCCTTCAGAGGTAATCATCCAGTATGTCTAAAGCTAACCAAGTTGGTGCAAGCCTCAAATGCGTATGCCATAGAATTTCCCACATCGTCATGTATGGCCATCTGTAACCCAAAGATTTAAACATATGGTACAGAGTGTCAGACAATGCAGTATCATTCTTGGCCCGAACATAGACAGGGTGCCTTCTCACAATCTTGGCCTCTACCATCACAAATATAGAAGGAGATCCATCGTAAAATGCTATTTCAATCTCTTCTTGTTCATATCCTTCAATCTCCATTCCTGGCATATAGTCCAAATAAGGATCCCACTCTGGGTCGTCTATAGGCAAGGGTTCTACATCAGCCACTGGGTTCTGGACTTCCTCTATGTCAATCTGTAATGGGTCATCTTCGGTTCCACTCCCTATGTCTTTCTTTTTCCAGTCCTCAAGCCACTACCTAACGGCTTCCTGCTTGTCTTTCTCATAGATCCTACCGCTTCTTGTTCTAGCCATTTAAACCTACACAAGAAACGTCATCATTAGTCTTCTAAAATAAGGTTTCAGGTTCTATCTATGAATCTACTCTCACATAGTAAGTTCCACTAGGTACCCCTTTTACTTACTATCAGGTTCAACTATTTCATTTCATAATTCAGCAATGTCCGTACTGTATTAGACTGAGTTTGAAGGCTCCGATACCACGCTGTCACGCCCCGGAATCCCATACCTCGATCGGAGTGCGGAAGCCAATCAATGATATACACTTGGAGGTAGAGAATCTCGGGCGCGAGACCGAACAGTCGATTTCACCACCAATTACGATCATCTCAAAAGGATGTGTAATCGGTCATGCCCATAATCAGTGCAATACAAATACAAACATTAATGAATACTATGAAATGAAATTTACTTAATAATGATAATCCATTTAAGAAAGTCAAAATAAAATAAACCTATAAATCTATGGCACACAATTGCCATTAAATGTCATAAGCATCAAATAAGCAAAGCAAATAATAAAAAGCTCTAAATCTTCACGGCTCCTGCAACCGCTTCACTATTGCAACTTCCTGATCTCAAATTCCATTTGCGCCTGCATCAGAGGATGCATGAGTATTTCATAGAAACACTCAGTAGGATGTAAAAACCCACTGAACTAAAACAACAGTATGAATAGGATAAGAATAACAAAGGTTTATGAATATGCCGCAACATCTGGACTAAACCAAGGATTTATACACCTGAAAGGTTAGTCGATAATAATTCCAACTTGCAAGTAGGGAAAACAACAATAAGGCTCCTACTACACATATGAGTAAGGAGAGAATGATAATCATTTCAAATGGCTCCAGACATCTAAGTGAAAGGAGTTTACAATTTCTGCTCGCTGAACCGATCACCCGCAAGTGACTATACCAGAACCACCCTAGGGGTCCTCTTTTTGGAACCCTGCCATGCGTCTAGGATGCTGGCCCCACCAGTGCTTACGGACACGATGGGCGGAGACTGAAGACCTTCCATAATGTCAACAATCTAACGTACGTATGTTGCCTCCTTTCGGGCAGTATGGAACCGCAATCCCATAAATATTAGTGACCCCGCAAGATCAAGCAATGGCATAATTTGAGCATACTATGAATCCACTTCCAGAGAGAGTCCCGCAAGACCTCTAGTGGAGGAATCAATCAATAATCGTGATGAATAATATTTCAAAGGAATAGAGGTAGCAACGCTCTAACAATATAAGGTATCAATCACCGGAATAGACTCTCATACGGAGTATAAATAGGAATGTCACACAAGAGAATAACACAATCCATACATACGTTCATGCTCAGCCCTAGATGGAAATTCTTATAGGTCTTATCGTAATATATAAATCAGAGACAAGGTATTAGTGAGTCCTAGATGATTTGGATTCCAAATGGAACCTCAAACCGACACAAACGCTTTATCTTCAAATACACAGTTACGGTTTTCTTGACATAAGTATTACCCCATTTATCATATTAACCATAACCCAACCTTACTATGATAATCATAAGAACATAGTCTAGTAATAGTTACTAACACGTCATACCATCTTCACATCATATTAAGTGGTTTTACTTAAGTACTTAGTATTTTCACTTAGTTTCTGCTCACTGTCTTATGTACAACAGTTCCATTCCGGCGGCTCCCAGACTCTGTACACTTAAGATTATCTTCTGAAATTTTTACTGAGAGTACCCTTATGAGTCTAGTTTCTAACCCCACCAGTTTTATATTTTTCTGATATCATATGAATTAGTTATGAATTATTTACTGCCGACTGTCAGCGCAGAAACAGTTCTGGCCGAAAGTGAGACACATGATTAAACTTTGATTATCTTATTCCGTACCACTCATAGATGATAATATACTCATGATAGATTATAGTACTCCCCTCCTAGATCAATTACAGATCCTAGAATTAACTAGAGTTACCAAAAGATTCCCCTTTTATCATGTTTCTTCCCATACAACACATCCTTAGACCATAATGTCTTTCAATTAAGACAATTTAAGTAAGACAATCATTAAGGCATAAACTTATTCATTAGACATGATAATCAACGCAATATCAGAACTTCTATCTTCTGTAAAATTAATAAAGCATCCAACTTTGATGTGATTTACCATCTAGACATGAAGCATGAAGGCATATATGCATGTATCGCAATACTTATGGAAAACAAGACATAAATCATTAATCCCGCAAGATTCAAAGCAATACTCCAAGGAAATCAGTAAGAACACTCATCATATGATGTGAGAAAAGAATAAGAAGAGAGGGAAAAACCATCCTACTCTTTATCACCAAAAGACGTCGCCTTTCTACGCGATGTTCGTCTCCTCCGCTTCCTTCAAAGCTCCCGATCCAAGCTCTTGAGCAATTCCCACTAGAAGAGGTCTTCTAAGAGAGGGATGAACGTGGGAAGGAGAGGAGAAAAGCCTTTGGACGTTCTAGGGTTTAGTTTTCAAAAGCACAAGCCTAGTCTCTATGGGTTTATATAGAGTTTTAGAAGATCTTTGCCCAAACCAATTCTACCATATCTTGGACACTTTCCACCAATGGAAGAGTCCCTAAATCACCCTAGGAACGTGCAATACAAGTCTAGTTAGGATATGGCCTCTTTCCCAATCAAATCCGTCTCAAAATAAGTTAGGATTTCGCCAAACCGCAACTGGCGATCGATCGTCCAATACGGCGATCGATCGTCCTGTGCTGTTTACCAACTGCGCGATGGCGCCGATCGTAGCCGATCGAAGCCGATCGTAGCCGATCGAAGCCGATCGATCGTGTTCCATATGCCGATCGATCGTTTTAGTGCGATCGATCGCATCTGCGGGTGTATTTATTCAATTTCTCTTATCTTTTTACCTCGAACTCCAAATCACACAAAATTGGTGGCGTTGAAAAGCTCTTCTCACCAACTTAAATTTGCACATGGCACAATACGATCAATTCAAACGTTAAGAGGGTTAAATTTCAGTTTTAAGATACTAATTTTCTGGATGTTACACTTTTAATTATAAAAGGACAAACAATTGAGCAGCTTTCCTCCCTAGCATCACATTCATGTCTACATATCAATTAGAATACAAGACTACTCATCTTTCATTAGCCATTTTTACTATACAGTTTAGATATTTAATGTATTGTGTCAATTACAAGTCTTAAGCTCCCAAAGAAAATATCACACTATCAAAATCCTTAATATTTATTTATCTTCAAATTGGTGCTCAACTACATCATAGCTCTAAAATCTTTATCAAAATCTGCTCTTATTTAATGGAGGATCCGGAATGCAATAAAGATAATAAAAGGTTGTGATTGCTCTAAAAGAAAAAACCAAGATCATGTTCGTGTTTCCAATTTTGGCCACCAACACATAAGCATAAAAGATGTTCACCATTAGTTACGTCCTCTGAGAATAAACAAAATAAAAAAAAACTACACTGCAAAACCTAGAACCTCAAATAAAATCATTCAGTAGGTTTCGACAGGGATTTGTTATTAACCTTCTACACATACATTTGGCAAGTTGGAAACAGATGATGAAGCCTTCAAGTAATCTCATCTTCATAAATTAATAATGGTTCACTTCTGTTCAATCATCAGTGATGTTCATATACCTTCTGACACAATTCACAATATTTTTCTACCCTAATAATGAAAAAAGTTGCCATTGCAATGATCACTTGAAAACTGTAAAAATCTGACGTTGCATCTGTTAAATATTTTGGAGCCTTTGACATACTTTCCATGCCACCCGCTACAACAACATCATTAATTCCAAACTGGATACTCTGGGCTGCAAGCATAGGTGCTGTGAATTGATAAAAGGAGGCTATATTACTCACTTGCAAGTGGCATATATGCCAGATAAGGTAATGAACAAGTCAATTTTACGAAAACAAGACACCTTTCATTCCAGAAAAAAAACACGAAAACAAGCATTACCTCGTCCACGACATTTCCGTCAAGGTAAGAGACCAAACCATACTTGACAAAGTGACTCCTTGGCTTCCAATATGTCAAAGTCGCATCCTTTCCCCTCCTCTCCAACCGAAACAAAGGGCCCGACAATCGGATGATACCCACAGCTGCTGGCAAATCACCCAGGGAAGTGACTATTACTGCAATGGTACTGGAACTGAAGTCGTTTGCTGATGTGGCAGGGCCTTGACTCGCAGCTGGTATTTGCTCGTCCTTGGGCTAGAATTTTCTCTGCCACAATTTAAAAAACCAAAATCAGAAGAGGCAACAAATGAAAACGCACAACACTATAAAGCAAAGGCTTGAGCAGGTTGTATGGTACCAGAAAGATGGGATTTTGAAGTGAGGGTTTTGGGGCAGGGGACAAGTCTGTAAAAATATGAGAAGTTGCAGCCTCCCCAAGCTAAAATAGAGCAGGAGGTTCCAGAGGAAGGCAAGTCAAAGCAGAGCAGAGCAGTAGAAAGGAGGAAGTGGTGGTGGGGAAGTAGGTCTCCAGAGGAAGGCAAAGAAAGGATGGAGGAGAGCAGTGGTGAGGGAAATGAACTGGAGAAATTCCCGGGTGATTTTAGGCCAGAAATTTACTTGGGTTTGGGATGGGTTAATTGAATTGGATGATAGCCTTTGGATTAAATCCAACGACTCTGATGAAACTTGATCTCATACAAGCTATATGAGAATGCTCTCATATAAACTTTTCCCTATATATATATATATATATATATATATATATATAGAGAGAGAGAGAGAGAGAGAGAGAGAGAGTTGAGGAAGAGCTAAGAAAGAAATTGAATGATAAATTTCCAACAATTGTGTAGTTGCATCATAAAAATATTCTAAGAATTCCATAATAATAAATGCAACTTCAAAGTTAAGTCGACTAAGTGGGATATTTCTCCAAACACCATAATAATATAGTGTCCTCCATACCAGCACAAGATTTCAACATCAAATAAGTACTATTCCACCTATGCTTGACATCTAAGGCAGATTTTCTTATATTTCACCATATATTTTTTGCATAACTCTTTAAAATCTTGGATTCTTAGTACCGAAGAATTAATATGCACCATTGCATCTTTAATGTTTCAATATGAAACTTAATACCACTATTTAATCCAACTTGAACAAGTAAATTAATGATATGACAAAGACATCTAACATGAAATATTTTATCCAATGTAGGGTTCAAAAGCTTCTAAGACGATCAATAGCCTTATCATTGGCTGCGACATTGCTAACAAAATAATGAAAATTTTATCTTTAATACCATAATCATGCAAAATATTGGCAATAACATTTGTAATATCACTTTAAGTGTGAGGATAAGAAAAAGCATAGAAAAAGCAAGTATTCTCTTATATAAAACAAATTCATGATCTACAAAATGAGCAGTAACACTAGTGGAACCTAAATCTTGGATACTAGTCCATAGGTCCGAAATAAGAGAAATTTTACCTAGAATAAAAAAAAAGTGTATGCAATTTTACCTTTGCATTCCTCAAAAAGTTTGAGCATTGGACTTAGTTATGTTGCGTGAAATCTTATGGTATCCCGGATTGAGGGATTCTTCACATATTGTTCAAACTTAAGATTATCCGCAAAAGAAAATTGTTGTTCGGTGCGTACAATATATTTCACCAACTCCTTGTGCATTGTACCTTCACTATAAGCGAAGGTGCTTAATGAAGAAGAAGAATTGATGCTCAATTGAGATTGTTTCAAATCTCTAACACCATACTTTGGGGCATGTGTTTGAAGATGCCTAATCTAGATGTCTGTTGCCGTTGGGGCTTAAGTGCTTTTTGCAATGGTTGCATATGGCCTTCAATATTTTCTCACGAGGCTTCTTTGGGTCAACAAATTCTTCTTTTTTCATGTGTCCTCACACACTTGAACCTTTGCGCTTCTTTGTTGATTAACCTTGCCCACAACATCTCATCAGAGCCGCCGATGGCACTATTGTCATCATTGTCTTTGGCCTCACTATCGCAATTGGCTTTTTGGTGTTTTGGACAAGGTTTCCTCCTCATTTGGGTTGGTGAAGGAAGCATGGGAGGAGGAGCTATAGTTTTGAGCCATTTATCTAAGTAAAAAGAAGAAACACAAATAATTAGAAAAAAGGACAACAAATTAATTATTCAAACTAATTTAATGAAAATTATGAAATATAAGCATATTTACCAAGTGTAGAGAGCTTTGAACCTTAGGAACTTGTTTTTGGTTTTAAATGTTCATAAATAACTTTTTTAACCATTACTAATTAGTGTTTGACTTTATGTACAAATTTGAGCCTATATAAAGGCTTCTAAGTAATGGAATCTGAACTTTTGATTGTGTTTTATGAGATTACTCTATGTTGTGAGTGTGAGGTTGTTCCTACACTATCCAACCCCTTCACTTGCTCTAATTCTATGAACTGAGTTTCAGAAGCCTACTTGTTCGTGAGTGTTACATCCGTTCAAGTAATAGGCGAGAGTTTGTATGTGTATTTCCTTTGCTAGATTCTATTTAAGTTCCTTTACCGATTAACATCTTCTTGGTCTTCCGCAGCGTTTACATCATTGAGAGCTTAGAAAATAAAAATGAAGAGCTTGGAGAATGAAGAATTAACTTAATTCCCTCAGGGTGCATTTCGCAAACGTGATTTGGATTTAGATGTGTGATTCTTGGAATCACGTCATTTTGAATGACAGGCACATGAGATTTGTATTTTAGAAATCTAGTGTTTGGCAACAATGTGATTTTAGCAGTGGGATTCAGAGAATCACACTATCGTTTGGGAACCTGGAATTCAGTGGCGATTTGATTCTTCATATAATGCAAAAAGAGAGAGTATTTTTTGCATATTTTGCACCTTCTAATTAATAATGGAGAAATAAGTTCTTCCAACGACATAGTTCATTATTATGCATAAAAAAATAAATTCAACCCTCAAAGATCTAAAATAGAAAGGTCAACAAACAATTAAACATACAAACTAAGATTGGGGAGGTGGACGATTGAGGAGATCCTCAATCCAAGCTAACTTTGATTCATTGGTGAGACTAGCAAACATTTCAATTAATGAAGGATTATTTTCCAATCTTAGCCTTCGATGTGCCTCCATTATTTGATGCGAAGCGAGCCCTGGGATATTTGAAAGCAATTCATATATATCTGAAGATGATGGTTTTGAACTCTGCTTTGCAACAATGAACATAAACGTGTGAATCCAGTTTTTGTCACATGTAATTATTCATAACATGTAGATTCGTTCTCATTGCACAATATATCCAACCACCATCTTCTTCCAACATTATCACCAACAGTTACTTGTCTAATCCTAAGCTTCCGAAGATGTAATAAAAGCATTAAGAAAAAAGTGGTTAGAACCACAATGAAGTCTACTTCCTTTCTGTCATGCTTTTGACGTGAAGACCTACGGAGGGGGGGCATGTGCCATTCTAAATGTGTGCTCCTGTATGTGCATTTGGAATGGAGCAATTAATATGGGACAGATGGGGTAGTCATTTTCACTATCACATATTAGACTAATCACAACAGTATAAAAAAAGTAAAAAAGCTTAAAAATGTGAATATTTACATATTTTTTTGTGCATGCAATCAATCTAATTATGTTAGTATATATTACTATTAGACTAGGAGTTACATGATGTTTTTTTTTTGCTAATTGGCATTACAGGATGTTTTACTAGCACAATAAATTGATCATTAAAAAATATTTAAATAGTGAAGCAGCAAGGATGTCCGTGTTAAAGTTAACTACATGTTGCCGATGGCTCATGATAGCACTGTTGGGAAGGACTTTAGGCTTTTCTTTAAGGTTGGTTAACAATGTATACCTGCTGCTAACGATTGTAATTTAGCTGTTAAATGCATCAAAGTGAACTAATAGCCTTATTTTTTGTATGTGTGGTAGGTTATCATTTTCTTATGGGTTTTGTTAGTGGTTGGTAGCTTTTGTTCCTTCTTCACTCTTGTATATATTGGTACTTAAAAATAACTTAAAATTTTCCTTTTACTTAATAGTTTTATTCTCTTTTGACAGTCTTTTAGGCAATAGTTGTTACTACAATGTTATATCGTCCAAGTGATTATGCCTTTTTTAACAGACTATGCATATTGATAAGTACAATTAATTCAGTTATTTTATTGGCTTTCCACACAAAAAAGAAAATGTTAAATGATCGTTTAAATATAAAACCCTTGCAAGTGCATAAGACAATTGTACTACAATGAGTATTAAAGGGTTGTCGAACCTCAGGGACGGATGAATGATTTACCAAATTCAAGTGAAAGAAAAGTTGTAGTTTGATTTAATCTAAGAAAGCAGTAAACTTTAACTAATTAAACGAATATGGAGCAGTGCCAAGGCTTCGAATCCACCACACAATAAACTAGCTTATCGTCTCTCTGTTTTGAATAAATTCCTAATTGGATAGCATATTCCTCTCGGACATATACTCATCAATTCAAAATATTGTGCTCTCCTCTCTTATGTAACACATAAACAATTAAAATATGGAACTGTGATCTATCTCTCTCGAGCATAAATCAATGAAATCTTATTCCTTCATCACACTTTAGTCAACTTACGTTCCTCTCGGACACGTAAGTATTCCTCCGATTGAAATTAACAAGAATTCACTCTAGCCTCTCTCGAGCACATAGAATAAGCCTCAATAAATTAACAGTGATTCTATAATAAGATTCATACACCAATTAAGGTAAAAGTTAAGATTGAGAGAAAGAAAACTATACAACCAATTTACTCGGGTTTCATCTACACCTTGGACGGGGATTTAGTTGGCCATCGGACGAGGAGAACGCTGCTGATTCGTCGGAGTCATTTGGCACTATTCACCAAAAACACTATTCACTATGCACTGTTCACAATTGTAGCAAATCACTATTCACGCGATCGGGTTACTGTTCATCGTCTCCTACCAGGTACTGTAGCAGTTGGAACTTTACTGTAGCAAAGTGAAAATCCTCCAAAGCTCCGCCTTTCTTCCTCCTTCTCCCCTCCGGCCGACTCCTCTCTTCTTCCCTCTCATTTTCCGGTGAAATCACCTCTGCTTCCGGCCGATAGTTCCCTTTCCAAGCTCTCTGTTTTTCCAGCCGGGCGTCTTCGCTCTCAAAGCTCTCCTCCGTTCTTTCCTACCAAAAGCTCGGTTTTTATAGATGCCAATCCCGTCCAAGTCCCACAGTCGATTCCTATTCCAAATTGAAATCGAATCCTATTCCAAATCCAGCACTTTCCAAATCCGGCCGACTGCTTTGTTTCTTTCCCGATTGAGCACGACTATCATCGTGGGCTCGTCGAACTCTCCGCCGTCTCTGCCATGCCGTCACCATTGCCATTCAAATCCAGCTCCGCCAGAGTCTCAGGCCACGGCCGTTCCACGGAGCTCAGCCGCAGTCCTTCACCGATGCTCTTCACCGGCCCTCTGTTCTGGACGGCCCGAGCTTTGGCTCGGGTCATTCTGATTTTCCTTTTTTTTTCTTAAACTGAACCGAACCAGAACGGAACCGGTTCAGTTCTATTCTCTTTTTTTTTATTAAATAAAAACCCATTGTATCGATCTCATCCATCCGATCTCATCTTGACGGTTCTTCTCTTTAGTCATATCTCTTTCGCGTGCTATATTTCCAATGATCATAACTTTTTGCTCAGAACTCCGAATTGCGAATGGTCAGTGGATATGCAATCAGTCCCATCATAGATATGCAATCGAAGTAATGAAGGTTAACCATTAGAGTCACGTTTCACCGCAATTCTGCATCTTGCTCTTATTTCCTACAAAAGATAAAAACTATATTAAAGTAGTAGTAATTCTAATCTAACACTAGCATAAACATAAGTTTATGAGATAATAAAATGAGTATTTCATGTGTAGATCATTAATCAGTTTCTGGTATGAAGAAAAAATAGTTCTGGAGCCAACCAAATGTAGGAGGAAAGAACCTGGCACTTGTTCCTACAAATCCACAAGATGATGGCTACACTTACAACACATTCAAGTATTTCATTTTCTATATGACCAGACTTCTTCTCTTTACTCTTGGAAATCACCAAATTTGGAGTTTCTAATAAACCGAGTCCCACTAGATCGAAACAGTGTATCCTTTTTAAACTTGCACATCACAGCCCAAAACTAGTGGTTCATGCCTATAGCATAACCTCTGCATTAATTAGCAATCACAGAAAAGAAACAACAATAAATATGCCAAACTACTATCAGCAGTATCAATTAAAATGAAATTATAATAGTGGATAAGTTCACTAATAACGAGGAATAAAAATGTATTTCCAAACAGAAAATTGGCGAGAGACAACCAATTTTAAACTCTAATCAACTTCCACGATACGAATATAAAACTCATATTCATCCATAGCACCAAATTTTGTACTCCAGTCAGAGCTTCCAGTCAAAAGTTTCAATAATACAAAACATAAGGAGACTTGTATGCACCTGATGATGAAAATAAGAAACTGGTTGAAGGAGAAGGAGATCTGTGAGAAGAATTTGTTTGAAGAATCTGTTCGAAGTGAAGGAGAAGAACAACCTTCTGAGCTTCCGAGGGATGAGAGAGTGCTTGTGAAAGAGGACGATGAGGAGTAGGAAAAGCAATGACCCGATCAAAGTGTGATTCTAAGAATGAGAGGGTTGGCCTTGTGATTTGGTATGATCCAGTTTCCCGTTGTAACAACAATCACGGAATTTCGAGTGATTTGGGGCAAAATGAAATCCAGTCCAAAAAAAGCGTTGCCAAACATGGGATTTCCAGAAATCCCGTGATTACATAAATCACATCGGGCAAATCACGTTTGCCAAATGCACCCTTAGAACTTGGGAGTTAGAGAGCTTCAAGATCTTGAAGATTAGAGAGTTGGAAGAGAAATTTGGAGTAGAAAACTCAATTCTCTTCATTCTCTGTTAGAGATTTTAAATTTTAATAAAATGACAAAAAATACTCCCCAAAATGGTAAAAAAATAGTTATTCTGGGGGGCATTTTTGTCCAGGAAATTTTCTGGCATGTATCGCCCCTCCAATTGCTCAAAACAGAGAGTCGTTGGATGGTTATCCAACGGCTGCCAACCACTTTTTTTTAGCTGTTGGATGGTCATCCAATGACTTTTCTTTTAAGTGGTTGGATGGTCGTCAAACAACTGAGGTTAAGTTTTTAAGTCGTCTGACATCGTTTTATTTGGTCTGACTGTGGGCTGGGCTGGCCTTCGGGCCTTCGGGCCTAGAACCTAGGCCAACCAGACCCATGGACTGGGTTGTGACCCGACCCACTAACATAGGGTCGGGCCCGACCCATTGCCACCTCTAGTTGAGCTCGTGGAATCCTTGTAAAAAATTTGGTTGTGATAAGTAGAGACAAATTATTTGCATGTATGCCACAAAAAAACAAATTTTTTACTCCCTCCATCCTAAAAAACCAGGCTGCATTTGAGAACTAGGCACAGTTTTTTTTTTAAGAGAAGTTAAAGTGCACGTGCATATGAAGAGGTTGACATTGAATAGACCATATAAATACAAGAAACAAGAAATTACATATATGCTTGTACTAACCATTCCAAAAACTGTCATCCAACATGAAAAATGAATAGCATGCAAAATACATGTTAAAAAACCATAATTTATATATGATAATTGGCAATTATGCATACTTTTGGTACCGTGTTTGGATTTGTACATCACAATGTAAGTTAGGGGTCAGTTCAAGTTTAAAAGTTTAAAAGCATTAAAATTTACACCTCGGGTGGAAAGTAACAATTTTAGGCCGTTGGAGCTTGTGTAATATAGGTGAGGGGACATTCGGCTAGGGTTTCCTCTTGTCCGGTTGGCGGCACCTTGCCTGTAACATCTCAAAATTTTTATTCAATTAAAATGGATAAATTGGACCTGTGAAAAAAGAAATTTAGAATGTAGAAGTGTAGTTCACCGACAAGAAAGCCATCGGTAAGATGCAGTGCCCCAACATTTTCCATGCTCAAGATAATTGGAAAAGTAATATAAGTAATTTAGGAAAAAAAGAATATGAAATTGGAAACTAGAGTGTTGTCGATTACCGGTTGGCTAGCCCCAGCGCCGGACGCAGGATTTTTAGGGATGGGAGTCAGGTCATTTTGAGATGGGGGTCAGGTAATGGAATTAAGCCAATTTCTAACCCAAGTACCCAACCCCTGTACTAATGTATAGTTCTCTTGTGTTAATGTGATACAAGTTATTTATTTAATATATATTTACTACTTATACTTCAAAACCGGGTCATTCCGGTTTGACCCCGGTTTGACCGTGGTCAAACCGCGGTCCAACCGGACTGGCCATCAATCCGGGTCGATGGCCGGTCCGGTTTTGAAAACCTTGGATGCTTCGATGTTTCCCTAGTTTTCATATTTACCAAGAGGGCATTTGCCCAAGAAATTTGGTATTTACCAAGTGGCCTACCGAAGTTGGGTATTTACTTATAGGGCCATTCCCCATGAAGTTTGTTTTTTACAAGTGGCCATACCCAAGAAGTTGCGTACTTACTGGGTATTTACCAAGTGGCTATTTATCCAAGAGTTGGATATTTACCAAGGTGGCCCTCACCCAAAAAGAAGATGGGTTTGGTTTAGTGGGCTTAGATGGGTTTGTGCTTAGGGTCTTCAAAGTGTCATGGTGTGGGCCTTGGTCCCTTCATTTTACGACCCTATAGTCTATGAGCTTCAATTTGTTGGGCCTCCTAGAGGAAATATATGTCCTCTATGTGTAGGGGTATTGGGCCTTCATCGTTGAGCTTGTAGATGGTCTTCAAGTCTTGGTTTCTTGAGATTGGGCTTCCATCATTTATGTAGGCTCCCTCCTACAACTTGGCTTTGTAGATGAGCTTCACACAATTCTCTCTACACATGCCCCAAATGCTCTACATACTCCAATTATTCATGCACCCCACAAATTAATTGGTGCACCCCAAATTGAAAATTTCATAGGGTCTTTGCAAGAGCCCTAATAGGTTCATCATACACATTTATCCTTATGGAAGGAGTTAGTACTTAGAAGGAACTTAGAATGTCAGATTGAAGGAACTTAGAATGTCAGATTGTATGGATGGTGTAATAAACCAAATTGTACTAGCAATGATTGGGAACAAGTTGAAAAATTGGGGAAGATTGAGAATTCGGAAAATAGAACTACCGACAAGTGCCTACTTGTCATAAGATGACTTGTCGGTGAATACGCAAAGTTTACCTAAACTAGGAAACTAGATTTTATTCTAATTTGGAGAGATCCTAAGATTTGTGCCCTTTATTAAAAGATGATGAAGGACTCAAAGAGAAACCTTAGATCAGAGAAGCCCTAGGAGAGTCCAAGAAAAAAAGAGAAGGGATAGGAAGAAGAAGAGAAGAGAAAGTTAAGCTAAAATCAATGTAGGACAACTGAATATTGAGTAAATTAGTATGAGAACTTGATGTACTACTGATGGCATGAAGAATAACTTAAAAATCTGTTCTATGTACTAATATATGAGTTTCTAGAATGAAGATGCCTGTTTTGTATGATTTAGTTGAATTGAATGTATATTGTTCGCATGTTTTAGTTTGTTATGTGTGAATGTATGCTTTATCTGTAATGAACCCAATTGAGAAGAATTTAGACCCTCAAAGCATGATGGGAGTGATTTGCAAATCATAAACATATTGAAGGGTCAACGACAATTCATCAACCACAAGTGACTTGTCGTAGAGGATTATGTGCGGCGCATAAAAGAACTCATATGTGTGAACAGTAATTACAGATTTTATCATGTCTTTAGAGAGCAAAACCAGGTTACTGACATTCTCGTGAATTCAATGCTACACAATATTAAATCTATTGGTTCAAGACTCCTCCTACAATGATTTTGAACACTTTACATTCAGATTGTACAGGACAATTATGTTCTAGAGCTTGTAGAATGTAATTTTTAGTTATTGTAATTATCTAAAAAAACATATATGTTGGGTTGATATGGATATGTGCAAGAGTAAGTAGCTTTATTAATGTGAATGTAATTTTTAGTTATTGTAATTCGGAAGAGTGATATTCGATAAAGTAGAAGGAATAGTAGATGCGCAAGGATCACAATAGGAACATACATAATTATGAATTAAATGTCTGATTACAGAATTTGATTTTCTTAGGAATTTTACCTTTGTTTAGGAGGTTTAGTTATAGTTTGTCTCTACCCATCTCTAGAAATTCACATTGCAACTGAAACTTCAAGATTCTTAATGTTCCAGCATCACAAGCAAGTCTTCTGCCTATAGGAGCAGTTAAGGAGAAGAGCCAGACAATCCATCTCTATAAGGGTTCGTCTTTTACCTGAACTCATAAATGGTCGTAAATTAATCAATAAATTATACGTACTTAATGAAATTCTAAAGCATTTTCTCATTAAAATTAAATGGAAATGATACAAGGGTATTTATAGACAGATACATGACTATTGATAAGCTGTCCAACTCTCATGCAGACAGCCTGGAACAGTGTCAATAACTCCTAACATAACTAACATAACTGTCTTAAACAGTAATTAGTGTAACTAATTACATTTCCTTAATATCCCCCCTAAATCTCATGGGAGGGCTGAACCATGAGTGTGTCCTTTAGAATTTCAAACAGACGAGAAGGCAATGATTTCATGAAAATGTCAGCAACTTGACTTGCAGAAGGAATATATATCTTGAACATGAACAGCTCCGGCAAGCACTCTTTTCCTAATATAATAATGGTTCACTTTAATGTGTCTAGTTTGCATGTGAGGATTTGATGATAAAGCAATAGCAGACATATTATCACAATTAATGAGTGGTACAGAAGAAAGAGGAATGGAAAGCTACCGGTAGATCATTTGGACCCATGTCAATTTAGTAGCGACCGAGGCTAAAGCCCTGTACTCAGCTTCAGTCAGACGACCTGGCCACAATTTCTTGTTTATTCGACTTCCAAATTATAGGATTTGAACCCATGAAAACACAATATCGGGTAACAGAGTGCCTATCAAATATATTGCCAGCCCAATCAGCATCACTATAAGCAGTGAGTGTGTAATCTCCAGGCTGAATGAGAATTCCATGGGATAGAGTAAACTAACATAACGTAGAATTCGTTTAGCTGCTGACATATGAGAATTGGATGGCCACTGCATAAAATGACAAACAGAGTTTACTGTAAAAGTAATATCAGGCTTGAAATTTGTCAAATATTGTGTTGTCAAATATCTAATGAAGTAGATCATTGTCAAATTTAGACAATTTTTGTTTGGAAAGACAGGGAGTGGACGTAGCCTTGCAACCAATCATAGATGCACGAGCAAGGTCTTTAACTTCAAACTCAGTGCCAAGATAAAAATAAGCTATTTGATATATGATGAATCACTGCCTGTCACTAAAATATCACCCACATGGACCAGCATTATAGTAATCCTTGCACCAGCTTGCTGAATAAATAAGAAAGTATCTGCAAAACAGATTTGAAAACCTTGTGATAACACATATGAGGACATACACTCATACTAGGCTCTTGGAGCCTATTTTAATCCATATAAGGCCTTTTGTAGTTTGCACACATGCTTTGAAAATTTAGAATCTTCAAAACCCTGTGGTTGGAGCATATAAATTTCTTCCTAAATGAACCCATGTAGGAAGGCATTTGAAACATCCAACTGTTTGATATCCCACTTTTGAGACACATCTAGAATTAAAACAATTCGAATAGTGGCAAGTTCCACTAGAGGACTAAATGTTTCATGATAATCTAACCCCTCTGGTTGATGATAACCCTTAGCCACCAACCTGGCTTTATAACGAGCAATAGAACCATCTACATGCCTCTTAATTTTATGTATCCAACGACAACCAGTAATCATGCGATTAGAAGGTACAAGAACTAGAGTGTAGGTTCTTTGTTGTTGAAGGGCTGAAATTTCTGACTTGTCTGCATGAGCTATATGTAGGGTGTAATTATTAAATTGATTTTGTAATTGATCCTAGAAATCTGGTTAGTTATATTGATTTTGTAATTGATCCTAAGAATTTTATTAATTAACCAATTTTTGTGTAATTGATCCTAGGAATCTGTTTAAATATAAAAATATTTAGTTTCCCTTAGAATAAGATTGCTTCCTTTTTTATAGGATGTAATTGTATCTATATATTGCCTCCAACTTGGGGAAGAATACAGACAATTAAAATCATTCACAAAAACCATTGTTTGACATGGTATAGTTGTGCATTCAATTCTAAAGAAGTTTGTATATTTTTTTCGAAGTTCATATACCTTTTTTTATTCGAAGTGCGTATTCCGAATATCACCACTGTAAATTTATTATTGAGTCCGATGGCCATCAATACAAGTGTGTCAATCGAACTATCCCCAACACCACCACTGTAGATTATTGTCCACCAAGACAATTCTGTGCTTCCTACCGGTATCACACTGGATGAGACCAATTACTCGTTATGGTCTCAAGTTATGGAGATGTGTATTGGCGCTCACAACAAAGTTGGATATCACATCGGAGAAGAGAAAAAACCCGCACCTGGAGATCCCTATCTTGGAACATGGATTACTGAAAATCACAATGTGAAAAGTTGGCTTATTGACTCAATGAGTCCATCGATGATGCAATGATTTATTTGTCTCCCCACAGCCAAGGAGATATGGGAGGCTGTATCGAAAGCCTTTTATGATGGATAAGAAGAAACCTGTATCTTTGAATTGAACAAGAGATCCTTTTCTACCATGCAAAATGGTCAACCATTATCAACATATTATAATGAACTTGTTACTATTTTCTAGTAAATCGATTACATGACTATATCTCAAGAAGGAACAATTGAAGGGGTGGTCCAGTTGCATTCCGCAATGGCTAGGCTTTGAGTTCATATTTTTCTGAGTGAACTTGACTTAGAAATTGATTAGGTCCATCGAAAAATCTTACGAAAAAGACCAAAAACTCAATTTGGAGAGTATATATGCATATGTTAGGAGAGAATATCAACATAGACAAACAATGGGAGGTTCTTGTCCAATCTGTGAGAGCTCGGCTATGCTGGCCAACCAAACTCGAAAAGGATCATTGTCTGGCTTGCCGAAAAATCGAAACAATCAATCGCGGCATGGTATGTACTCATTGTGGTGAAACAGGTCATTTGAAATAGAAAATGTAATGAAATAATTGGCTATCCTGAGTGGTGGGACTTCACAAAGAAACCTCGAAAGAAGATTACAGGGAAAGCTATGGTGACATCCTAAGGAAGACCAATCGCAACCTACAACAAACGTTGCCCACCCAGGTATTATTGGTAAGACATCTGTATTCTCTGCAACTTCTATGAATAGTACTTGGGTTATTGATACAGGTGCATCCAATCATATGACTACTGACTCTCTTTAGTTACAATTCGTTCTCCCTTCTCCTCAATCTGTTGTTTCCACAGCTAATGGTAGTACCTCTCCTATTACTAGAGATAGATCTACATCTTATCTAATACTCTCACATTAGATATTGTCCTTGTTGTTCCATTCCTTGAATATAATCTTTTATCTGTTAGCCAATTTACCTTTACTCTTGCTTGCACCGTCACTTTTTGACCCTCATTTTGTGTTTTCATGACATTCTAACTCGAAAGATTCTTGGTTATTGTGTTAGAAGGGGCAAACTCTACTACTTGGAGTTGACAAAAGATGGGGGACCAAAATTCAGTCAGGCAAACCAAACTAGTAGTGAAGACAAAGCTCAAGCAACTATATGGTTATGTCACCAAAAACTAGGACATCTTTCTTTTAGTTATCTTATAAAATTACAACCACATGTTTTTTCAGGTATAAATGTTTTGTAGTTTCATTGTGACATTTGTGAACCGGCTAAGAGCCATCATATTTCTTATTTACCAAGTTTGAATAAAAGTTCAGAACCTTTTGTGGTTATTCACTCTGATGTTTGGGGTCTTGTAAAAATACCTTATATGTCTAAAGCTCGTTACTTTGTTGCATTTATTAATGAATGCACTAGAATGACTTGGGTATCTTTGCTTAACAAAAAGAGTGATGTATGTACAACATTTCAGGAATTTCATAATATAGTAGGTACTCGATACCAAAAGGAGATTCGTGTTCTACAATCCAACAATGGAATTTAGTTTGTAGATGCATCCTTCGGCAAGTTTCTGATCCACCATGTGATTCGTCATTGGACCTCTTCCACCTATACTCCACAACAAAAAGGATTGGTAGAGAGGAAGAATAGACAGTTCGTGCCAATCTCTTGGGCATGAAACATGCCTTGGTTCTATTGGAGAGAGGCTATGAAATCCACTGCTTACCTTATTAATTAAACACCTTCTCGAGTGATAGACTTTCAAACCCCCCAACAAAAGATGGAATCCTTACTTTCAGTCCCTCACCACCCAAATCTTGAATCACAAGTCTTTGGTTGTACTGTATATGTTCACATCCCCATAAGTCTATGAAATAAACTTGATCCATGTGCAAAACACTGTGTCTTTGTTGGCTATTTTTAGTTTTAGGAAGGATATAGGTGCTATGACCCTCAAACCCTAAAATTACATGTGACTTTGGATACTTCTTTTCATGAACTAGCGCTTTATTACTCAGGGTGAGTCTTTGGACCTTCTCTTCAAGGGGAAAGCTCTAGTGAAGAGAATGTGTTACAAGAAGGTGGCGAAGGAGATGAGTTTATATAGTTAGAAGAAGTCAATGAACGATTTGGGAAAAATGTTCAAAAAAGTTGTGATAGTATTATGGAGATTGAGAGTGAGTTGTTAGATCTTCCTAAAACTAAATCATGTGTTCCCAACATGTCAAAATCACTGATGTCCTCAGAGTTGCCCATGTTTATACCATTAATGAAGAATCGATCCATCATGTTCTTCCTCAAGTAATCTCGATTCTTTGATGAGTCTAATTAAACACATGTTCCTGCAGAAAATATAGCTTCTAAATATCCACAACGATCGAATAAGGGAGTCCCAAAGAAACAATATGAACTTGATCCTAAAACCAAGATCAAATACCCAATTAGCAACCACGTGTCCTCCCACAGATTGTCTAAATCGTATGCATTTACTGTTAATCAACTATCCACTGTATCTATTCCTAGTAATGTGCAAGATGCATTGATAGATCCGAAATGGACAAAGGCAATGAACGAAGAGATGAAAGCTCTACAAAAGAATGCAACTTGGGAACTTGCTCCATTACTTTAAAGAAAAAAGACAATTGGATGTAGATGAGTGTTCACGGTAAAACTCAAAGAAGATGGTAGTATTGATAGATATAAAGCAAGGTTAGTTGCAAAGAGGTATACACAAAAGTATGTGGTGAATTATCAAGAGACTTTTGCATTGGTAGCCAAAATCAATGCAATTCACATTTTCATGTCTATAGCAACAAGTTGGGATTAGCCCATGCAACAATTTGATGTTAAAAATTCTTTTCTCAATGGAGATTTAGAGGAAGAGGTCTACATGGAATTACCACCCTGACTTAAACATAGTTCTTTGTGTAGAAGTGAAGTTTGTAAACTGACAAAGTCATTGTACGGGCTTAAACAATCACCTAGAGCATAGTTTGGGAGGTTCTCTACTAAAATGAAGGCATTATGTTATAAACAAAGTAATTTAGACCATACTTTGTTTATAAAACACAAAGAAGGGAAGATAGAGGCTTTAATAGTGTATGTAGATGATATGATCTTGACAGGAGATGACCCATGCGAAATGGAAGTGTTACAGGAGTATTTGGTTGCTAAATTCGAAATGGAGGATCTCAGGTAACTTAAATATTTCTTGGGAATTGAGGTAGCAAGATCGAACCATGAGATTTTCCTTTTACAACGGAAATATGTGCTAGATCTTTTAACCAAAATTGGAATGCTTGTTTGCAAACAAGTAGAAACACCCATAGAAATAAATCATAAGCTCGAAGTTTTTCTAGATCAAGCTCCAGATAAGGGTTGTTGTCAGCAGTTGGTTGGGAGATCAATCTATTTGTCACACACGAGGCCAGATATAGCTTATGCAGTGAGCATCGTAAGCTAATTCATGCATGCACCGAGTGAAGAGCTACGAATGTGGGATATTGAATATTAAGATACTTGAAGAGTGCTTCAGGCAAGGGTTTGCCATTCTAAAAAATATGTCTCTAACATTGAAGGATACACTATGACGACCTCAAAAATTGTACAAAAAAATATATTTTATTTAATGAATGACCTAAACTAGGAAGGTGGATTTTATTTGAAATCTTTTTAGGGTTGTTTGGATGAGTTTATTTAGAGTTATCTTATTTTCCAAATTGAAATTAGTTTAAGTAGAAATATAACCTAACGAGGTCACGAGGTAGTTTCCATCCCAACTAGGACTCTGGTCACTAGGGTTAGGTGTGCAAGATAAGTTTGGCACCGGGGTTAGGATGGAGAGTCAATCTGGCACCAGGGTTAAGTAAGCAAAGGAGAGGATCACTACAAATCTTATGGAGATATACCTCCAATTGGAGTAGGATTATGGAAGATTAGATGGATAGTTGAAATAGGAAGCTTTCTAAGTCAAGACTCATGTCCGGCACTAGGAATTTATTTCGGAGAATCCTTTTGTTAACAACTTACCAGATTTAGGATAAACTCGACTTCGAAAGGGAGAGTAGGTTTCCAATTAGGGTAGGACTCCAATTAGGAGTTGAGTGCTCTCTATTTAAGAGGTGTTGGGCGGCCCTCAATTGTGCTGATTAGGGGTGTAAACGGTGTCTGGATGTCCATATCCGTCCGTCCATCCATTTTACTATCCAAATGGATATAAAAATTTGCCCGTCACGGACACGGACACAGATATGGACATCTTTGGTGGTCTGGCATATGAGCGGACACGACTGAGGACAAGGTGCATCCCCGTCCAGAGCCGTCTGTGTCCATGTCCTGATAATTTTAAGGCAAATAATCTGTGTCCATCCATAGGGATGTCTGCAACGGATACATGCGGATGGACACATAGGGGTGTTCGCACGGACGGCGGACAGATGGACACCTAGTTTAAAAGTGAGCAGACAGCTATGGACGTAGCTTGTCCGCGTTCATGTCTGTCCGTTTACACCCCTAGTGCCAATCGACCTCTACTTTTCTCTTTTTTGACTCTCTCCTTTCTCTGTCTATCTCTCTCGACCTCTTCCCTCTCACTCGACCTCGCACAATGAGGAGGATTTGGGATGCTGAAGAGGAGGCTATTTTATGAGAAGATTTGACAATGGTTGAGGTAGGATAGTTTTATGTAGTATCTTCTAGGATCCTATTTCTTTTTCAGTACCTAGATCCATTCGTCTTAAGTCAGATATAGCCATATTTCTTACTGATGTTATGCTGATCTATATGATTGTGTTCTTAAAAATGTTGAAGTTATAAGTTATGTTGTCGTGAATGTTTGAGTTGACTTCGATTGTTTATCTGAATCTTCTTGTTATTACTCTATTGAATTGATGTGAACCCTGATTCTATTTTGCTATTTCCATCTACATATGTTTTACCTTGCTGTCCGATCATAGTGAGTCTCATTTCATAAAGTTATCATGCATGTATCAAAGTAAGCAAAGTGTTACATGCCTAAAATCGATTGAACCTATCAATTTAAAGAACTGTTGATTAGAAACCTTCATGTTTAAGTCATGTACCTTTCCGGCCAATACATGTACATGTACCACATAAAAAGCATAATAGCTACTATTGGACTAAGTTGAAACACTAATTAAGTATTGTATAAAACCCTAATTAAGCCGAATAGATGTTCTTGGGTCAGATTAATGCTCTCGGATAGAACTGCTTCTTGCACCAACATCCTATATCGAATATATCATAACTAATTCTAGAGAAATCATAAAAATATGATGCATGTTGTGTTAGACTCTATACACGTACAAGCATCATTAGTAAATTTCACTAGTCTAGAAATTGTTTGTACTGCCCTCTAGAGTTGTGTCAATCCAACCTTTTTGTTTGGACAAAATCATGTTTCCCTTGAATACCACCTATTGTGTTAAACTTGTACACCAATTAACCAGCAGAAAAGTAATAAGACCAATGCTGAATACATTAATCAGTGTAGACCAAAGTGTCTTTAATAAATTATACGTACTATATAATAGACTACCATGGTAAGAAGGGTAAATAATTATTGGCGGTTTCACTGAAACTCAACTGAACTTGATAAAACCCTAATTGAATGTCATACGAGAATACAATTGATTGAAAGACCTAAAACTTATAAAATAATTATTGTAAAAGTCTTTAAACCATTGCAACTCTTATTGTAAAAATCTTTAAACCATTGCAACTCTGTCTTAAGGTCAAAACTTGCAATAAAACGTGTCTTTCTTAGGGGTTTTCATTCAAATTTAATTACATGTAATATATCGTTGTTGTTAGAACGCTTTTATTGAAGCATTTCGCTACTAAGTTGGTTGGAATAAGGAGAGTCAATTTCCACAAGGACCATTGATATGCTTTGTATACTTGCGACATCTCTGTTTTGCATAATGATTGGTGAGTCAGTTCGATATCTCTGTATAACATATTAATTGAAATCACGTCCTTGTGTGGCTTCATATACTTGCAAGGCTCCCACCTATTCGAGGCACATGTGTAAGTTTCCACAAGGACCTTGTGAGGCTTCATATACTCGTGAGACCCTCTGCCTTTGGAAAACTATCATAGTATGCTCGATAAGCCATGACAAATATGCGAGGCTTCGTATACTCGCGAGATCTCCGAATTATTTTGGACCTTCGAGGCTTCCTATGCTCACAAGGCTCCTACCTTATTAGGCACCAACGCGCGCTATTAGATTGGTAAGGCATCACAAAAGGCCTGGCAATCTCCGCCCATTGTGTTTGTGAGCACCGATGGAGCGTTCACCCTAGACTCATGGCAAGTTTCATTTGAAAACCCATAGTGGTGATCAGGTATGCAAGGCTTAGTTTACTTGCAATTGGTATTGATTTGAGAGCAGAAATTAAATGCCTCCTAGCACTATAGATGTTATGGAGTTTGATTACTTCATTCAGATGATGAGTTCACTTATGATTACGTTGAACCACTTTTTCCTATTGATAGTAACAAATTTTTAGATTCATGTTACCTTTGCTTCCGCTTCTGCTTACAGTATTGTCTTTGAACTTGGTATTCTATCTCTACTACGATTTTGCATCCTAGTAAGTATTTCTTCGGAGTACTCATGTACCCTGCGATGCATACTTTAAAGATATTATAATAAATGGTGTTTGGACCATTAGAAAATAATTACATATTATTATTTACAGTTCTTTCTAGATTTTTCATTTAATAATAGACCCATCCTATGAGATTTGTCATTTATACTTATTATTATGATTATGTGAATGATGGCAAAATTCCCTGTGACACCTAAAGTATTCAGCATGTTTATAAGAGATGCACTCGGATGAAGCTGAAAATTTAGTGCATGACAGTTTGGTCTTGGAGCCCCTGTATGACACTATTTCTAAACGAAAGAACATGATTGAACATAAATAAGAATAGATAGAGTTGTTAGCAAGCCTATAGAAACCTATCAGTACATAGTTTCTACATAAATGGGAAAACCTAGTTGGCTAATCACTCCTTATGATATAGGAATCATGGCTAGGAGCAAAAGTGGAAGAATTTATGAAAGCAAAAACAAGAGAAGGCTAAGCAATGGGTAGCTCAGTGGAAACTAGGCTGCATAGGCTGAGGGACAAAAGATGACCCCTTCAAAATTGAAGTAGAAGAACTCAATCAAGAGGAGGTAAAACCTCTCCCTAGAGACAACACGAAGTATGATGACATTGACTATGAGTACACCGAGTCTGACCCTAAAGAGCATCCCATTGAAGAAGAGCCAGTGGTAGGTTCCCAACAGTCGTGCATAGTCATCGAATCAGACGATGAAGCATCATTGATGATCATAGAGCTTGTGCCCCATATTGTGAGTGATCACCCAGTTTATCATAGAGCGGCTCATAATGTAGCCTTGTGGGACATTCTGTATAGGAGGTTTAGGTCCCAGGGTTATTGTTGGCCCTACATGTATTTATGGGAGATGTTGTTGCACCCAGAGTTGAAACCCCCACTACTCTATGTGACCATAGAGATGCTTCACGACTACCTCTGAAGCCAAGAGACTAGAGGATGAATCTCTAGGATGGTAGATGGAGTAGGAAGAAAACTTAGGAAAGCTTTATTATAATAAATCCCATGACATATACACCGGAGTGGATCTCTTGTTAGAAACTTCTTAATAAGAAAGCAATAAAAATTTTATTTTGACCTTATGATGTGTAGATGATAGAACAATTAGGAATCAGGTTGGCGCAGTTGAAGCATGGATGGCTTAAAGGATGATCTACTATGAATGAGGGTGTTAACAACACAACTAGCCACTATGGCCAAGGCAGTGGAATTGGCTTCTATCTTGGAAGAGGATTACAAAAGAATGCAGGAGAAGAACAATAATTGACCTTTCAAACAGTCGAGGTAGCCGCAGCAACAGAATGTTTAGAACCTGCCAAATAGATAGGCCCAAAAGTTCAACCATAATGGAAATAAGTGTAGAATTTGTGGAAACATAACCACCTTGGGAAGCCGTGCCCACATGATAGGAGGAAGTGCTACTCATGCAATGAGATAGGACATATCTTACTCCACTGCTCAAACAAGGAGAGGATGATAAGGGCCAACCCTAACAAGAAGGCTCAAACTCAGATCTTTGCCATGTCACCGGAAGACACTCGGGCTTTGACCAAAGTGATAGAATGTACTCTTCCTGTCCATAATAGACTTGCTAGAGTTTTGATTGACCCAGGAGCGTCGCATTCCTTCATGATAAGTGCATAATTAACACACATTGTATACCCTAATACCTTAGTTTTTTACCCTAGTTATTAGTTATCTAGGTTAGTAGGCTAATTAGTAATTATTTAAGTTAAGCAAAGGATTCGGAGTTTACATTAATTGAATGGTTAAATTGTGCTTAATTGATTTATTTGGATGCCTTAATTGATTTAATGGAAATATATTTCAATATGCATCTAAATTGAATTTAATTATTTTTATGTAGGTTTCAAGAGTTTCAAATGCGGATAGTCGAATTGAAGCACGTCGAACGGGTTTTTGTGAATATTGGTTAGAAAAGCTTAAGCAGGTTTTAAAAGCTCCAAAATGAATTAAAGTGGGAGATCAAAGTCAGAACTCATCGGGGCCGTTGATAAGCAATTAGAAGAGACAACAAGTCATGAGTTTAATGTGAAGAAACATACATTTTAGATCCAATGGATGAGAGTTATAAGATGGGTTAATTAGAACCAAATAAATAAAAAAAGAGGAAAAGCGGTTCGAGCTCGTGCTCGGCCGCAAAAAAAAGAAAAAGCCTTTGGTTTGGATTCGACTCGACGAAAAGCTTCTAATTCGTGTTTTAAAAAAAATGATTTTTTTAAAATTTTAAAAAAAAATCAACTTTTCCGTTTGTTTCCCATCCTATGCCAAGTGGAAGGATGCAGGATTAAAACGTAAACACATATTTTGAATTATATACGCATTTTTATGCATATTTTAAAATTCATGCTTGTCTAAATGATTATCACTCATTTTAGAAGTTAAATTTTGAAAATATATGGTAATGACTAGTTTTAGACCACCGATATTTTTTTACACAATATCTCTAATATATCTCCGATATTTTGTCCCTTTGGTCGACCGATATTTTACCGATATCCTATAGGACATTCCTTGATTTAAGACTAGGATTAAGTACCTACAGTCACTTATTGTCATTGAAGGCCGAATGGACATTCATTATATTCCTTGGTAACTTAGTTTGTGTTAACTATTAACAAAGGGTCCCATAGGATGATCCTGGGGGCAAGAGTATTTGGACCGTGCAATTGTGATTGTGCAGCCACGTAATACAGCAGCTATGCGCATTTTACATCTCATCCCGTCCTGTAAATAATGAGCGCCATCACCCTCAGATCTCGATTTGACAGCACAATGAGACTCCGTCTGTATAATACAAATGCACAACGGCTCATGTTAAGAAAATACTACATTACTATTTCATTACTAAGGGTGCGTTTGGGAGGCAGATTTTAGGTAGAAAAAGCCGCTTTTTAGGTAGATAAAGCGATTTTTTTGCAAAATCACGTATGGAAGGACGATTTTGAAATAAAGCGATTCTCATATGACAAAAGCAGCTTTTACTCGAAAACTGGTGCTAAAGCCGCTTTTTAGAATGACTGCATTTACCCTCTTAAATTCTAAAATTTCTCTGCTTCTGTCCTTCCTCATTTACCTCATTATTTATGGTATTTTTTTCGCTCTGCCACCGAGAGCTCATCCCCTTGCTTTGCGCTAACCTCGTCCCCTTCGCTCTGCCGTCGTCGCCTCCGACTGGATAGCTGCTGACTCAACGTCGTTTCCGATCGGACATCCCCTATTTCGATTTTTGCGCCGTCGTCGCCTCCGATTGGATCGCCGCCGTCTCCAATCAGACATCCCCTCTTTTGATTTCTGCGCCGTCGTTGCCTCCGACTGGACAACCGCTTGGATCGCTGCCGACTTGACGCCATCTCTGATCGGACATCCCCATTTTTAGATATTTTGTCCATTATTATAAGAAAGAACACTAAAAATGAGGAAGAAAAAAAAAAGAATGGGTCAAAACGGATCAGAAATGAGTAAGAAACACATCGTTGAAGTTTGACCCATTAAAAAGTTATCGTGCAATCGATTACACGATAACCAGTGTTATCGTGTAATCGATTACACGATAGTTGAGCTATCGTGTAATCCAACACATGATATCTAGGCAATCGTGCATTGGATTACACGATAGGCTATCATGCGTTGGATTACATGATAGCTCGGCTATCGTGTAATCGATTACACGATACAATGAGCTATTGTGTAATCGATTACACTATAGAGTGAGCTATCGTGTAATCGATTACACGATAGCACATTGTATCGTGTAATCCCCCATTAAAATGAAACAAACTTCAACCGTTCATATCTTCCTCATTTTTAGTCCATTTTCGGCCATTTTTTTGTTCTTCATTATTTTTTATGCTCTTTCTAAAAAATAATGAAGAATAAAAAAAATTACCGAAAATAGACTAAAATGAAGGAGATATGGATTGTTGAAGTTTCTCCCATTAAGGGTAAAAGTGTCACAAGAACTATTTTGTTTTTTTCTAAAATCTGCCCCATCCAAACAAGCTTTAGGGGGTGACTTTTGACAAAAACGCTTTCGGAGTAGGCATTACCATACGGGTCACGATTTAGCTTTTTATTAATAAAAGTAATTTTATTAAAAAGCCGCTTTTCGAAAAAGCAAAAGCGGTTGCCAAACGCACCTTAAGTAACCTAAAATTCAGGTCCGCACTATGGCACATGACAGAGTTTTCACCGAAGAAAAACAAAACTTGGCTGCAGTCACATCTTGTTGCAAACTTCTATTTTAAGGAGGGGTTGGGATGGGGATCAATCCCCAGCTCATTCTGCCTTTCCCCTTCAAGTCGTTAATTCTAAAGCTATTGTTTACAAAAGAAACCTAAAAAATCCTTCTCCATAAGTTTTGGGAATCTGGCTTAATTAATCTGATTCTTAAAAGCAAACCAGAGAATTACTGAACCGGGTTTGTGCTTCTCTCCGAATCATCCCTGCCCAGAATGGAAATTGTCACACAAGTGCACCACCAACACATGGTAGCTTTGAAAGTTTAATTTTCAGCTCCAAACGTGACCCATAGAAAGCACAATGCTATTTTCTACACTGAAATATGTAGTCCAAAACCTTACACTGGATGTTGTTAGGATAGAGGAAAGTGGACACCCTATCGTCTCATGAACCGACTTTCCCTCTGTCCAATCAAAACTAAGTGTAGGGTTTTGGAGTACGGATTCGGTGTAAGAATATCAGTATTCAAAAGGGCATGGCCTTCACCGTCTTCTCACAATCTGCCAAATGCTTCAACATCCTCCTTTACCTGTGCCTTTAATTGTTCATACTTAAATTCCCTAAAAAAAATACGAGACTTTTGTCCCTAGTCTGAAAAGGAAAGACACCAAGCTTTTTTGGTATTACATGCTAATTATGCCAATCAAATAAGGTTCAAGAAGGGCAATTGGGCAGTCTTTCCCACAAGCTAGCTTCTAAAACAAATGATGAAGATAACGAAGAGTGCTCAGTCCTCTTCGCCTCAGACGAGTCCCTAACATCTTTTTCGATGAAGACATTCCAATTGTACCTTGGAACCAGCTCCCTAAATCAGCCCCACCAGCTGTTACCTGTATTGTTCTTCTTGCATTCCTCTTCTCCCTTTAATTCCCCCTCCATCCCAATTAGGAAGATCAAACGTTTGCAACACTAGCGAAAATTTGTGCAAGATTCCTCAAGATTAGGCCACTAATCCACTGGATGAGAAATGGGGCACCGCGATCATAGGCGAGATGTCGTCCTCGATATAATCAAGCTGTCAAGCTTCACCGGCGGGCTGGAGTTCTCGAGCCTCACGTACACTGTGACAAAGAAGCAGAAGAGCGAGGAGGGCAAGTGGACTTGCAATGATGTGGACTTGCTGCACCGGATCACCGGCTATGCTCCAAAGGGATGTGTCACCGCCGTGATGGGCCCTAGTGGTGCTGGCAAGTCTACCTTCTTGGACGGACTGGCAGGCCGGATTGCTAGCGGGAGCCTTAAGGGAAAAGTCTCCTTGGATGGGGCGGAGATGAGTCCTAGCTTGATTAAGAGGACCTCGGCCTACATCATGCAGGATGATCGGCTCTTTCCGATGCTCACCGTCTATGAGACGCTGATGTTTGCCGCCGATTTCCGGCTTGGTTCCATCCCAAGATCTGACAAGAAGCAAAGAGTTGAGAACTTGATTGAACAACTAGGTCTAACAGTAAGTTGTAAGAAAATACTTTTGTTACACATATTTATGCATGTGTTATATAATTGATCGGATGTTGCATTTCCTTGGTGATTAATCTGAATTGTGATGTGTATTGTAGTCGGCTAGGAATACATACATTGGCGACGAAGGGACTCGAGGAGTCTCCGGTGGAGAGCGCCGTCGGGTCTCGATCGGAGTTGACATTATCCATGGACCAGCGTTGCTCTTCCTCGATGAGCCAACTTCAGGTTTGGACTCCACCAGTGCCCATAGTGTCATAGAGAAGGTCCACCACATTGCAAGGACTGGTAGCACCGTGATCCTCACCATACACCAGCCATCCTACCGGATCCAGATGCTCCTTGACCATCTGATCATACTCGCCAGAGGCCAATTGATGTACCAGGGAGGACCTAAGGACGTTGCCCACCACCTCGGCCGCATGGGAAGGAAGGTCCCCAAGGGCGAGAACTCGATTGAACACTTAATTGATGTGATCCAAGAATATGATCAATCCAATTTCGGTGTGGATGCCCTCGCAAATTTTTGCCTAACTGGAATGAAGCCGCCGCCCATCAATGATGAGGAAATGTCTGTATCGGTAGCCTCAACGGTGCCACCACGGAGGTCCGGCCATCGACCTGCCGGACAAGTTGAGACCAGCAAGCCAGGGAAGCGACTTCCACTATCAACTGGGTCCAGCACACACCCAAAAGCATATAACAATGACTATGACCATAGTACGAGGAGCCCCTACTCTAAATCCTCATGGAGTGCTAGCAACAGTGGGGTCATGGAGACGCTATGGTTTACACCTTCAAGGAATCGACATGAACGAGCCACCACAACCCATTCATTTAGGTATCTCTCTTTTACACTAGCAAGATTTATACAGCATCAAACAGTATTCATTTAAGTCTCTATGTTAACCATACAAGCCTAGGTAGCTCTTGAATCTGGTAATTACACTGAACTGTCCGATTTTATCACCCAGCCGGGCACTTTGGGCTTCACAATTTCGATCATGCGGTACCTACTAATACACAAGCATGCCGGTTTACCTGCCCTACAACATGTGATCCAATGGCTAGCGATGTGTTGGGCTGTATATCTCCTAATTTGCAATTTGCAATTTGCAATTTGCAATTCATGGATGTTCTTGTATTAACAAAACTACAATTGGTGTGCAGTTCCCCTAGCTACTATGCAAACTCCATTGACATCCTCCCCGGCACCCCCACCCCCGGCAGCAGCCAATACACCGTCAGCGAGAACGACTACATGACGCCGAACGTCGGTCCGGGTGCCTCAGCCGCGGCAAACCAGCACCACAATTACGGCCCCAAATTCGCCAACTCCTTCTTCCCAGAGATGTGGGTTCTCATCCGGCGAAACTTCACCAACATTCGCCGCACGCCGGAGCTCTTCCTCTCCCGCCAAATGGTACTGACTGTCATGGGCTTTATGATGGCCACCATGTTCATGCACCCTAAGGAAGACCTCCAAGGCATTACCAACCGGCTGAGCTTCTTCATCTTCACCGTCTGCCTCTTCTTCTTCTCCTCCAACGACGCCGTCCCGGCCTTCATCCAAGAACGCTTCATCTTCATCCGCGAGAGCTCCCACAACGCATACCGAGCTTCGTCCTACTCTCTAGCCGGCCTCCTCACCTACCTCCCCTTCCTCCTCGTCCAGGCCGCCACCTATGGCCTCATCGTCTGGTTCGCCCTCGACCTGCGCGGGTCCTTCCCCTACTTCCTCATAGTCCTCTACGTCTCCCTTCTCTCCACCAACTCCTTCGTCGTCTTCGTCAGCTCCGTCGTGCCCAATTACATCCTCGGCTATGCCGCCGTCATCGCCTTCACCGCGCTCTTCTTCTTGTTCTGCGGCTACTTCCTCAACTACAACGACATACCGACCGCTTGGAAATGGATGAACATCGTTTCCACCATGAAGTATCCCTATGAGGGGCTGCTGAGGAATGAGTTTGATACGGATAATGTGTTTGGAGTAGACCCTTTTGGGAATCGGCTGACTGGGAAGGATATACTGCAGAAATTGGCCATTAAGCATGACAAGTGGGAGATGATCTATTACATGCTGGGGTGGGCTGTGTTCTATAGGATTCTCTTCTACATCATCCTCCGATTTGCTTCCAACAGCCAAAGAACCTGAGGACATAATCATATAGATGGGATGATCACAATGAAGTTAAAAAGTTTCATATTTTAACTTTTTTCTTCTTTTGAAGTTTTTGTAAGTTTCATGTTGATTTCTAAATGATGGAAGAAGCTTGATGAAGGATTTAGATGGTGTAAGGAGTTAAATGAGTAGGTTTTATGTAGTCTGGTGTATTTGGAATATTGTTTTGATGTAATTGATTATTTGTAACACCTATAAAAGGGCCTTCCAAGAATGAGAAGTGTTAATACAAAATTGGAGGCATATATTTGGCATCCTTGTCATGCAAGTGTTCATGATCTATATGATAACAAGAAAAATATATTATTGTAATGCTTATTTTAATTTTATTTTATCTTTCATAACGAGGGATGTCCCCTTTTTTAGAGCCGACTTAGAAGGAGTAGGGCAACCAACCTCTTAGAACAACATATTTGACGCTACTCTTTTCTCCTCTCCTCTAACGGCCAAAGGCGGTTTTGAGTACCAATTAGTGGCCGTTACAAGTGTTTCTTCACCGGGGGTTACAACCTTTCATGGTGGGAGTGTCTCTAGGCATGTAACTACCCACACGACCTTTCACATTCATTATGCACTTTAAAACAGTAACAGTAGTCACGAGGGCATTTGGGGAAGAACATGGGCCTTTTTCCGGGTCATATGGACTTTCAGTGGAATGTCCAGGTAATATGAAATAATTGACTCATTGACCAGGAAATATGGAAAAAACTCTCATATATTTTTCATCTAATTGCTACTAAGGATTGAGCAGAATAAATCATTTTTCACTTACAGTATGTTTGTTTTTGTTTTGTTTAATCATGTTGAGCTCATATTGTCCTTCCTTGTGTCTCGGGGCACTACAATGGAAACACTAGACAAAATAACATCAGAATGGGAAGTTGGAGAGTTTGCAAATAAATAAAAATGCTACAACCAACAAAGGAAAATTTACCCTGTTTTGGACTAAACATAGGATGAGTGATTTGTTTTTTTAATATATACCAAAGGATGTATTAAGGGTTTTTCAGACAGGTGACACGCGACAGGACCCAGAAACAGACATGGGTGGGCTCCCTTTTTTGTGATTCGACCCGTCGTATTAGGGACCGTCCACTTTCTCCTTTGCTGATTAGCCATCACAATAAGGACCCACTTCTGTTCATTCTCTAGTACCAAAATCAATAACATGAAATAGCTTAGGTCTTGACTGAATGGATACAAATAAGAAAGTGTAGAAATTTCCCCGGAAGTCAGTATCAGGCTTTGGGATATCACAAGATGTTGATTCGGCAATGCTTTGATATGAAAAAAAGTAAATTGATATAGGTGGTATCAACAAGGCTTGCCAGGGTATTTTGTCAATAAAATTGATAAGCACCGAAAAACTTTTAACTGCCAGTACAGATGAAGATACCCCTTATACATGGGGAAAGTAATGATAAAGTCCTGAATGAGTCAAATCTTGATAAACACAAAAGAACAAAAAGATAGATTGGCAGCATAAACTAGAGATCACTACCTGTTAAGAAATTACCATGTAAGCATCGATAGTGTAGTCTGTTTTCTATTGGAACATAAATTTAAAGGTGATGGAAGAGGCAACTTTCTGCGATCTCCTCAAAGTAGAAATCTTTGGACTTATAAATGTTATCATTCTTCATCCTTTTAGTAAACTAGCAATTGCGCACATGTTTTTGCATGTGGTTTTTGACAAATTTTAGTTATCAATTTAACAAGAACCGCTCATATTAACATGATGACGGTTTATATGAGATTGTTCGTATATAAGGAGCATGAGAACAACCTTTTGGATCGTTGAATTCCGATTTGACAGTGAGTATCAAATCAGTGGATAGGTGAGTGTGACCCATCATTCGCCCTTGTAGCCGTTAGATCAATATCCAACGGCTATGACTTGAACTGGCCTCATATAAGGCAAAATAAAAACAATCTCATTTAAACTTTTCCCTACTAAGATTTCACATGTGATATGCAATTAATAAGTTATGCTTTGATAAGAGATGACAATGCAAGTGGCTAATGTGGAAATGGATGTCACCACCTTTATCAATGCAACTTGAAAGACAAATATGATTAATTCGGCAAAGTGTAGTGCCTTAATTAGTCACATTTAAGCTTTTAGTCTGCCAAATTTACCCTCAGAACTGAAGGGACACCAAGAAAAAAGCAAAGGCACGCATAGTAAAACTTAGGGGTCTCACATAATTTAATGCTCTGAATTCCACTAATTAATCGCTTTAATGCACACAAGTTTCTGAAGCTACCCCTATTACAAGCTCATTCTAAGGAGTTTTTTCCATATTATCTGGCGCCAACTATAGTTTTCTCATATTACCTGGTTTTTTCCGTGAAACCTCATATGACCTGGAATCAGCACCTAGAATACCGAAAATACCCTTCTTTTACGTTTTTTGTGCCTTTTATATCCGAAATGCTTCGTTCTTTCTAAAAATTACCAATTTACAGGAGCATCAAGTTGGGGAAGAAGACATTCCAGGAAAGGTCCGCCCATCATCGCGGTTCAAACTACCGCCGATGCCGTCCAACTCGGAAAAAATAAAATTTCATGCCGAAAAATTGTAAAAATAGCGGAAAAGACGAGAAAAATAAAGGGATTTTGATGTAAGAGCAGTGGGGAAGCCCTCCCAACTACAAAAATTAAGATCCACATGTTCGACAGTTCATTTGTGTTCGATCGCTCCTGGACATAAAATAAGAGGATAAAAATGGGCAAAAGCATGAAATACTCGCCGGTGAGCGACAAGTTCAATTTATATATCTTTCTGTGATCCTAATGAGGTGGAAGACGAGGAAAAATAATAAAGAATGCAAAAAAAAAAGGAAAATATGGATGGAAAATGAGCGAGTTATGACATTTTAAAGATTGTCATTTTATTGTGTAGAATATACACAACTTGAATATTTATTGTGTATGTCGCATATACGATAAATACTCAAGTCGTGTATATTCTACACGATAAAATGATAATCTTCAAAATGTCATAACTCGCTCATTTTTTATCCATTTTTGTCCATTTTTTTTACGTTCTTCCTCATTTTTCCTCCTCTTCCACCTCATTAAGCTATATTAGGTTAAGAAAAAGAAGAAAAAATAAGAAGAAAGAAGAAAGTAAAAGTATTCCGATGTCCGGAGCTTCGCCGCACCGCCCACAAAAAAAAAACTATGATCAAGAGATTTTAATGTAAGAACAGCGGGGAATCCCACCCAACTATAAAATTGAGATCTACATGTAAAGAAATATATATAAAGGTCACCCATTGGTGTTCGACCGCTCATGGACATGAAATAAGAGGATAAAAAGGGGCAAAAGCGTGAAATACTCGCCAGCGAGCGACAAGTTCAATTTATATATCTTTCTGTGATCCTAATGAGATGGAAGAGGAGGAAAAATGTGGAAGAACTAAAAAAAAAGGCAAAAACGGATGAAAAATGAGCGAGTTATGACATTTTGAAAATTGCCCATTTATCGTGTAGGATATACACGACTTGAGTATTTATCGTGTATGTCATAACTCGCTCATTTTTCATCCGTTTTTGCCTATTTTTTTACGTTCTTCATTATTTTTCTTTATCTTCCACCTCATTAAGATCACAGAAAGATATATAAATTAAACTTGTCACTCGCCGGCGAGTATTTCACGCTTTTGCCCATTTTTATCCTCTTATTTCATGTCCAGGAGCGGTCGAACACTAATGGGTGACCTTTATATATGTTTCTTTTCATGTAGATCTCAATTTTTATAGTTAGGTGGGCTTCCCCGCTGCTCTTACATCAAAATTTCTTGATCATAGTTTTTTTTTTGCGTGGGTGGTGCGGCGAAGCTTCGGACGTCGGAATGCTTTCAATTTCTTCTTGCTTCTTATTTTTTCTTATTTTTTCATCCTAATATATCTTAATGAGATGGAAGAGGAGGAAAAATAAGGAAGAACGAAAAAAAGGGCAAAAACGGATGAAAAATGAGTGAGTTACGACATTTTGAAAATTGCAGTTTTATCGTGTTGTCGATGACACGAGTACTATGTGACACGACTTGAATCCAAGTCGTGTTACATAGTACATGACTTGAATCCAAGTCGTGTCGCATAGTACACGACTTGATTCAAGTCGTGTCATCGACAACACAATAAATGGGCAATTTTTAAAATGTTATAACTCGCTCATTTTTCATCCATTTTTGCCATTTTTTGCGTTCTTCCTCATTTTTCCTCCTCTTTCACCTCATTAAGATCACAGAAAGATATATAAATTGAACTTGTCGCCCGCCGGCGAGTATTTTACACTTTTGCCCATTTTTATCCTCTTATTTCATGTCCAAGAGCAGTCGAACACCAATGAATGACCTTTATCTATGTTTCTTTACATGTAGATCTCAATTTTTGTAGTTGGGTGGGCTTCCCCACTGCTCTAACATCAAAATCTCTTGATCATAGTTTTTTTTTTTGCGTGGGAGGTGCGGCGAAGCTTCGGACGTCGGAATGCTTTCAATTTCTTCTTTCTTCTTATTTTTTCTTATTTTTTTATTTTAATATATCTTAATGAGGTGGAAGAAGAGGAAAAATAAGGAAGAACGAAAATTTTTTTTGCAAAAACAGATGAAAAATGAGCGAGTTATGACATTTTAAAAATTACAGTTTTATCGTATTGTCGACGACACGACTTGATTAAAGTCGTGTACTATGTGACACGACTTGAATCCAAGTTGTGTTACATAGTACATGACTTGAATCCAAGTCGTGTCACATAGTACACGACTTGATTCTTTTCGTCGACAACACAATAAATGGGCAATTTTTAAAATGTCATAACTCGCTCATTTTTCATCTATTTTTGCCCTTTTTTTTCGTTCTTCCTCATGTTTCCTCATTTTTCACCTCATTAAGATCACAGAAAGATATATAAATTGAACTTGTCGCTTGCCGGCGAGTATTTCACGCTTTTGCCCAATTTAATCCTCTTTTTTTAAAATCCTAGTTTCGTCAACTCTCTTTTAATTCAAAACTTCCCCTCTTCCTTTCTTCGGTGATTTTCGACAACTTAGAGGTGCTTGGTGGCGCATGTGCTTCCTTCCTCTTGCTTTGAAGGCTGTTCGTGGCGCACGAGAGCGGTGCGACATGGGTTTTTGGGTGCCGATCTTCACCTTTCTCCCACGACATTTTTCTAGCATTTCTCTACTCCTCTCATATAAGTTACTTTTCCTCCTTGGTGCTGTGTTGTGTCCCAGCATGGGACACGAACAGGGCCTGGTATCATGGTCGGAGAAAGAGAAGAAGCCAAGAGAGGAATAGTAGAAGAAGATTCAATTCATATTGCATAAGTCCTAAAGGAGGAGGAAGACCCCCTTATATAGAAGACTCTAGATGACATAATGACGACATGACGTCACTATGACGACATCATAGGCCATGATTACATCCAATCAGAGAAACGTCACTATGACGACATCATAGGCCATGATTACATCCAATCATGGCCTTTATTACAATCACTAATTGACACGAAAAGGGAAACTAATCCTAATCAGAGAATCTAGCAATATCAATGCGTGATGACGTATGCGTGCTGACGTCCTGGGCCTGACGTTCACAACACTCCACCACGCTTCCGTTACTGCCTTGTCCTCAAGGCGGCCAAGTAAAAAAGCACTTCATAAACGGCAGTGACAGAACGCGCTCATTCTTGTATTTCTTGTCCAACCCAAAACACAAAGTTAATGGAATGATCAAGTGGCCATCCCCTACGGAACCACGTGCACAAAATTGTGACTCAGTTGCATAAAAATTCCTTGCGAGCACCTGACTTTCATGAGAGCTGAACATAAGAAAAGAATCTATGGGACCAGTGTTAATTCCTGCTACATAAGCAGGGAAACCAAAGTCAGCTGCTGTCTCAAGTGATTCGCCCGCTACATGTGAATTCTCCTGGGTAATGGATAATGTATTCTGATAAGGCTGACCACCATTTGAACAAGTAGAAAGCAGCGCTCGAACGGATCCATGCATGATTGCCTCAAGAATTAAGTTGAGATGAAGTTCTTTAACTCCGGCTGACAGGACAACAGCAATCCACTTGTGAAAATGGTCAAAATATTTCTTGTCTAATGCAAACGATACCTGAAACGATTCGATCCCCGTATGTCCAGTACATCCAATGAGCTGCAGCTCTTGATCAGCAGCGTGCATAATTTCCTTATTCCTTGTTGCAACTTCAAATTGAGAAGAGGCCAGTAATGCATTCTCCATTGTACTGAATCGCACAAAACAGTAATCCTTTGAGTGGCCATTTGGAGTCGTTATCATCTTAAAATCAACAATTCCTCCAAATGTGGAAAATAGCTCATGGAGCTTGACTTCTTCAAAAATCTCAGGGGCGGTGGCGAGTGACTGGAGTACGCCCTCAAAGACCCTGGAGTTGCTGTTTCCGAGGTGATCCAGGCAGTAGTCGATGAGGGAGGCTGGCTCGGTGGGAACGAAGGCCTTAGCGGTCAGGACTGGTTGAATAAGCGTTTCGTCAAGCACATGGGGGGTAGCAGAAGGTTGAGAAGATAGCTTTTGCCATAAATCACTGTGCTGCCATGTCCGGCCGTGCTCGCCTGAGCGGCGACACTGGCCAAGGAGGCGGAGGCGGCGGCACAGCTTTGGGCGGCGTCGTGTCGACCTGAGCTTTTGGAAAAATCCCATCTTGAGGCAATGGAGAGGGGAAATGTGGTAGCTTTGTAATCGGCTAGGTTGCCGCGGTCGGCGGGGTGGCGTGTCGGCGGTGTCGAC
The DNA here is from genome assembly GCA_039654745.1 of Houttuynia cordata. Classification (NCBI taxonomy): domain Eukaryota; kingdom Viridiplantae; phylum Streptophyta; class Magnoliopsida; order Piperales; family Saururaceae; genus Houttuynia; species Houttuynia cordata. The sequence continues at coordinate 12,366,837 of CM077508.1, read as the reverse complement.
CCTTGCAGCTATACCCCTGTGCGTCTGGCACTGCCGAACGAAGGCGGGGGCTGTCGGGTCGCCTCGGCTCAGTGGATCGAGCCGATCCTTGGTGGCGGAGGAGGCAGAGAAGAACTCGCCGATGGAGGCATGAGCGACGAAATCGGCAAGGCCGATGTGGCTGGCCGGAGGTCTCGGTGCGACGAGGGATGTGGGGGTCTCGGCGGAAAGATGGATAGCAGAGGAAACAGGGGTAGATGAGGGCGGAGGCAATGGATGTGTGGTAAAGCCTGGTGCTTTGTGCGAAGGTTGACTGATGGGGAACCTCATCTTGGCCGGCGAGACATCGGGGCTGGAATCCGACCACAACACGGCTCGAGGTTCCTTCCCTCGTGCAAATGTTGGTGAAGGCAGAGCTGGATGTGGGTTGAAGGAGCTAGAATCGGGGGTTGGCGAGGTGTCAGCGGCGGGGCCCGGCAACGACGTCGGCGGCGGCGTCAGGGACATTGGCTGTCGTGGAAGATGAGGCACGACCGGCGGAGCATAAAAGCTGCCATAGTGGGGCTCGTACGACGGCAGAGGTGGCTGTGGGAAGCCCCACCTCGGCTGGGCAGAGTATCCGGTGGCGGTGCTAGGCGGCGGGGTGGCTGCTGGACGGGAAGTGCTAGAACCAACATGGGATGAGAAAGGGCCGTGGGTGACTTGATGTGGGTCAACCCCAAGGGCATCTGCATGACAATGAAGAAGGGGTCCAGGGCCATGCATTGGTGGTGGCGGCGTGGCCATGGCGGCAGCTCGCCGGGCCATATTTTCAGCGTACGTCAATTGCAGTTTATTGACTTGCTCTTGGATTTCCATTAGCATGGAAATGATTGTCTCTTTGGAGTCAGAATCAGCCCGTAGATCGAACTGCTCTGATACCAATGTTGTGTCCCAGCATGGGATACGAACATGGCCTGGTATCATGGTCGGAGAAAGAGAAGAAGCCAAGAGAGGAATAGTAGAAGAAGATTCAATTCATATTGCATAAGTCCTAAAGGAGGAGGAAGACCCCCTTATATAGAAGACTCTAGATGACATAATGACGACATGACGTCACTATGACGACATCATAGGCCATGATTACATCCAATCAGAGAAACGTCACTATGACGACATCATAGGCCATGATTACATCCAATCATGGCCTTTATTACAATCACTAATTGACACGAAAAGGGAAACTAATCCTAATCAGAGAATCTAGCAATATCAATGCGTGATGACGTATGCGTGCTGACGTCCTGGGCCTGACGTTCACAACATGCTGCTTCATTCTCATTCCTAGTGCTAGACATGCATTGCCTTTGAGTTTGCTTTCTCGCTGTCAAAACCCAAAAAAATTCTGTTGCTCTAAAAGTTGAATTTTGATATACAAAGAATATATATAGTATTTTATATACCTTTTAAATAATTTATATGCGTTAGTCGATTTCATTGAATTATATTTTATTGCATGTCTAGGATTGGGCTTAATTTTATTTATGTAAGTTTTGAGAGCTCAAGGTGGAGATGATCAGACGATTGGAAAGGCCCAGGCGTGTTTTAAAAGCCCAATTTACAACATAAAAGCTGAAATCAAGGACAAAATACATTAGAGCCATTGATTTGTCATTGTACGAGACTTCATATGTTGTCCTTAAATCACATAGTAGTCCATCATAGATCTGATGGCCGAAAGCGCTACAACGGATATTTAATTTGAACTGTATATATATATAAAAAAAAGAGCGCAAGCACTAGGGTAGATTTTTTTTTAGCAGAAAAGTTTTATATTTTTTAGTTTGGTTCTCCAGACTCTGAGCACGAGGGTCTGTTTGAGCAGTTTGTTACGAAGCCAGTTTATGGAGAGTAGAGTTGAGAAGAATAAATAAATTCTTTTAATTGATTTTATTTTACTTTTTGTAAGACTTTATTTTATATGAAATTAGTTTCTGATTTTGATTTTTATTTAATGAGAATAAATAGCAAAGTTCCTTGTTCTAGGGCTTGATGGAGCCTTGTTAATGACTAGAATTTCTACGCTTTTGTAAGTTGATCCCAATTTATATGCTTCATGATTATATGCTTTATTCAAATTGAGTTGGTGAATTTATTTTAGATATGAGTTTAATCATGTTCTTCCATGATTTAAGATAGGTTTCACTCCATTAATATTTCGGTTTTGTATTGTTAATATTAAGATTGGGTATTCGTTGTGATTTATTCAGTTGGATACAACGGATGACTTGAAATTGATGATATCTTTCGTAGTAAATTGATTGAGTCTTAATTTGCTATGAGACAATTTGGGACGATAATCAACAAACATAAGTGTGGATTTCTATGACTATAAGTGCGGATTCAATGCTTGAGAGCATTTCATTGATAGTTTAATTAAATTTTAATTTCTTACTTTTACTTTAGTTTATGTTTATATTTTATTTCTCTTGCTTTATGATAATAATTACTTTTCAATTTACTTTGCTTTAATTCTTTGTTTGCTTAAATACTTTCTATTATTTTGGATAAACAAATCTTCATAATTAAATTAAGGGGTAATTAATTTAGGATTAGTCTTATTTTTTCATACACAAGTTGCATATCTATACTCAAAATCGATTTGTGCACTTGCGAGTAATTAAAACGCAACAACAAATTTTCATTGAGCATTCCATGTAGTTAAAGGTTTCCACATAAATAGAATCTCACGATATTGCCTACGATTGCAGGGTGGCTTGTCTTGGTCACTCAAGCGACGATGTCTGCAAAACTTTTCGGTGACTATTTGTCTTCCCTACAACAGACACATTGCCATCAACACATTTTGGTGTTGATCTCCATGTGTCAGTGCCCTAAAATTTACAATTCCAAAAATATTTATTTACTACCATTTATTTTTTACTATTTTCCTATTTCATTCTCCCCCTTGTTCTTTCTAGCATTTAGGGCATTTCATGTCACCTATCACTTATCTTTTCTCACTTCTAATTCATTCTCTTCTTAGTTTTAAGGATGTATGATGTTGAGGCTTCAGACTCACAGAACCTCAGTGCTTCCTTAGCTCTTGAGGATTCATGCTCAAAGGCGGTCTATATGGGTTCTTCTCAACCAGACTACCCCACCATTCCATCTGAGCAAGGAGTTGGGAAGGAGATTTCTGCTTCCTCTTCTCAGCCACTAAAGAGGGTCAGGTCTTTCCCTTCTTCTCCTGCCAAAGGGACTGGTCGGAAGAAATTGACACGAGGGAGGGTGCTTGCGGCAGAGGGGTGGCTATCTGAGGGACCTAGGTGGCTCTATTTGTTCCTTCCTCTTCCTTGTCTTCAAAGGAAGGGTCTGAGTCCATTGGCATTGAAGACCATACTAAGAGCAATAGCGATGGTAGACGATGTCGTAGATGTTAAAAATGGGCCAATGGCTAATTTATAATTTGGGTCATATCCATGGGCATATGTGTAAGTGTATGTAGAAGCTTCTTGAAGAAGCTCTCATGTCTTCTTCCTAAAAGCACCCATCGATGAACAAGCTTGTGTAGAACAAAAAAACAGAGCCTCTTCTTTTTCTCCATCTATCTCATTTTCAAATAGTAAAAATCAGCCCTTTTTCATTCAAATCTCTATTTATTTTTCAATATTTTGTGATTCTCTACCATCCTACTCTACTTTGCACTAACGAGCCTTCAATCAAACCCTTTAGGTTCCTTAAAACTCCATGGCTTCAAGCTCAAGTTCGTCGGAGAAGCTTCCATTGCCAACCTTTGATGGAGAAAGTCATATTTTTTGGAGCATCCAAATGAAGACACTTTTTATTTCTAAAGATCTATGGGAGTATATTGAAGATGGATTTGAAGAACTACAAAATCAAGAATCCCTAGCCACTTGGAGTGAAGAGAAGAAGAAAATATACAAAAAAAAAGAAGCAAGATGCAAAAGCCCTATTCTATATCCAACAAGCGGTGAGCAAGGCAATTTTTCCGAGGATTATGGCTTGCACAAGATCTAAAGAAGCATGGGAAATCTTGATGGATGAATTTAAAGGAAGTGACAAGGTAATCTCTCTAAAGCTTCAAACTTTATGGAGGGATTTTGATAATCTAGCTATGGAAGATAATGAAAGTGTTCAAGAGTTCAATTCTAGAGTTGCTACAATAGTGAATCAAATTAGAAATTATGGAGATACCATTCCGGATAAGAGGATTGTAGAGAGAGTTTTAAGGAGCATGCCGGCCAAATTTGATTATGTGGTAGCCGTTATTGAAGAGGCAAAGGACTTGTCAAAATTGAGTATACATGAACTTATGAGTTCACTTGAAATTCATGAAGCAAGAATGAATAAATTCATTACACCCTCTATGGAACAAGCATATTAATCTAAGATGACATTCAAAGAGAAAAAGGAAGATGGTGGAAAAAGAAATTGGCAAGGTAGTTCATCTCATGGTAGAGGAAGAGGAAATCAAGGAAATGGAAGAGGTTATGGTAGAGGAAATAGTTATCGAAGATGTAAAAATGACAAGCAAAGCAATGCGTGTTTTATATGCAAAAAGACCAATCATGTTGCCGATGATTGCTATTTTAGATGCAAGAGACGCAAGCATCATACCCATGCCATCAAAGATTGCAAGTTTCAACAAAAAGATCAAGCACATTTCACCGAAAAAGAGGGAGATAAGCAATGTCAATTATTCTACACTTACATGAAAAGTAAGGAATGAAGGCAACTCATATGGATGAATCCTTATTGTGGCACTTAATATTTGGGCATTTGAACTATAGAAGTCTAACTTTGTTGAAGCAAAAGAACATGGTCATAAGACTCCCAAGCATAAATGAAGAAAGAAAAATATGTGAAGGTTGCATATATTGGAAACAACATAGATTGCCTTTTTTGGAGTCGACATGGAGATCAAAAGGACCACTTGAACTCATTCATGCCGATATATGTGGACCAACCAACACACCATCCTTCAACAAGAAGAGATATTTTCTACTCTTTGTAGATGATTATAAAAGAATGATGTGGGTTTATTTTATAGATGCCAAATCATATGCATTTTCTACATTTGTGCAATTCAAGGCACTTGTTGAAAATCAAAGTGCGAAGAGATTGAAAGCTTTGAGGATGGATTGTAGTGGTGAATTTACACTAAGAGAATTTTGGAGCTATTGTAAAGAACATGGCATCAAGAGAGACCTAACAACAAGCTACACACCCCAGCAAAATGGTGTAGCGGAAAGAAGAAATAGGACAATTGTGGAGATGGCAAGAAGCATGTTAAAGGCCAAGAATCTTCCAAATCATTTTTGGGTGGAAGCCATTAATATGGCAACATACATCCTTAATAGGTCTCCAACAAAGGCGGTGCAAAACATGACACCTTTTGAGGCATGGCACAAGAGAAAACAACAAGTAAGTTATTTCAAAATTTTTGGATGCATTGCATATGGCCGCATTCCTTCACAAAAGAGAAGCAAATTTGATGAGAAGGGAGAAAAATGCATTTTCATTGGATATAGTGAAGAATATTAGGCTTCTAGACTTTTCAACCCCAAAACAAGGCAATTGGTGATTTCAAGAGATGTGATATTTGATGAAGAAGGCATATGGAACTTTGAAGGAAACAATGGAGGAACCTCAAAAATATTTGTAGAAGATGAGAAAGAAGGTGCTACAACAAGCTACCAAACACAAAGTAGATTACAACTACAAGAGCATGGGTCTCCTCATCCACACCATGGCTTAACATATGATTCAAGTATATAGCAAGTTGATCCTAACAATGTGGATAGTGATTCACCTCCAAGAAAGGTACGTTCTCTTCAAGAAATCTATAATGAATGGGATGTTGCATTTTTTTTCATATGATCCAACAAAATAGAGGATGCCTCAAAGGAGGAAGTTTGGACAAAAGCAATGGATGATGAGATGAAAATGATTGAGAAGAAGAATAAGACATAGGAGTTAGTTAATAGACCTCAAGAGAAAGATGTGATTGGCTTGAAATGGGTTTATAAAACCAAGTTAAATGATGATGACTCAATTCAAAAATACAAAGCAAGATTGGTAGCAAAAGGGTATTCACAACAACCCGGTATTGATTTCAATGAAACTTTTGCCCCGGTTGTAAGGATGGAAACCATTAGAATTGTTCTTGCACTTGCCACTCAATTGAAATTGCAAGTTTATCAATTTGGTGTCAAATCAGCCTTTTTGAATGGAGAACTAGAAGAAAAAATCTATGTTGAGCAACCACAAGGATACAAGATCAAAGGTAAGGAGGTAAAAGTCTACAAACTCCATAAAGCATTGTGTGGATTAAAACAAGCCGCAAGAGCATGGAATATCAAGATTGACAAGTACTTCAAACAAAATGGATTCCAAAGAAACCAAAGTGAGCCATCACTTTATGTCAAGAAATAAGGTACACATGATTTTATCATTGTTTGTCTTTATGTGGATGATTTAATTTATACTAAAGCATTGTATGGATTAAAACAAGCCCCAAGAGCATAGAATAACAAGATTGACAAGTATTTCAAGCAAAAAGGATTCCAAAGTCAAGAAATAAGGTACACATGATTTTATCATTATTTGTCTTTATGTGGATGATTTAATTTATACTAGTAATAGTCCAAGAATGATTAAGGAATTCAAGTATGTGATGAAAAGGGAATATGAGATGACCGATTTGGGGATTATGACTTATTTTCTTGGCATTTAAGTGAAACAAAAAGAAGGTGAAATATTTTTATCTCAATTGAAATATGTTGATGACTTATTGAAAAAGTTTAATATGGCTAGTTGCAAAGAAGTGGTTACTCCCATGGGGCATTTAATGACAAATTATCAAGAGATGATGGAAACAAATTGGCGGATGAATTTACTTATAGAAGCCTTGTTGGCTCATTGATCTACTTGACAAATACTAGACCCGATATTGTGCATAGTGTGAGTGTTGTCTCAAGGTACATGAACAAGCCAAGTAAAAGTCATTTTGAAGTGGCAAAGAGGATTTTGAGATATGTGAAAGGAACAAAGTTTTTTTGGTTGAAATATGAATGTGAAAAAGAAAATGAATTGATTGGCTATTCCGATAGTGATTGGGCCGGTTGCATTGATGATAGAAGGAGCACTTCCGGTTACATTTTCACATTGGGAAGCAAAGTTATATCATGGTCATCAAAGAAGCAAGACACCGTCGCACTATCCTCCGCCGAAACCGAGTATATTTCAACTTCAAGAGCATCATGTGAAGCGGTTTGGCTAAGGAGAATTCTCAAGGATCTCAAGTGTGAGCAAGCACACCCAACAACAATATTTTGTGATAACATGTCGGCCATTGCAATGACTAAAAATCCAATTTTTCGTGGAAGGACAAAGCATATTGAGTTGAGACATCACTACTTAAGAGAGCTAGTGGAGAAAGGTGAAATTGAATTGAAGTTCATCAGTACTCATGTTCAATTGGCAGATGTCTTCACCAAAGCAATCACAAGTGAGAAGTTCATACACTTTAGAAAGATTATGCAAATTACAAATTAAGAGGGGGTGTTAAAAATGGCCAATGGCTAATTTGTAATTTAGGCCATATCCATGGGCATATGTGTAAGTGTATGTAGAAGCTTCTTGAAGAAGCTCTCTTGTCTTCTTCCTAAAAGCACCCATCGATGAACAAGCTTGTGTAGAACAAAAAAACAGAGCCTCTTCTTCTTCTCCATCTATCTCATTTTCAAATAGTAAAAATCAGCCCTTTTTCATTGAAATCTCTATTTATTTTTCAATGCTTTATGATTCTCTATACTTTGTGATTCTCTACCATCCTACTCTACTTTGCACTAACAGTAGAGGAGGGTGTGGCTCCTGGTTCTTCTCCATTCGAGGCAGATGGCCTGGGGAATGCTGGCAACCTTGCTTTGGCCAGGCATATGCCCAAGAGGAAAGTTTTTGCAGAGATGACTATAATTGTTAGCACAAACACATACCTGCAAAAGCTGAGAGAGGGGCTAGATGCAAGTCGTGTTGGTGGTCTGCTTCCGTTCCGATGGTTCGGGCCATTAGCATCGATGATAGTGATGTGTATTCCTTCACAGTCTTGATTTCCGAGGGGGAGAAGAATATCACTTCCTCCATTATCACAGATCTTCTAGACATCGAGTGCATGCCCGAGGATCCATTGATTGAGGATACATTGAGCGGCACTGACAAGGTGAGGGTCTCCACTCTAATGATTGAGGAGGCACAAGCTGGAAAAATGGCATATGTCTCAAGGGTGCCCAACTCTACCCCATCTTCCTTGTTTGGCAGAAGTTCATGATACGGAATGTGTTCCCACACACCGGGAACTCGTATGAACTTATAGCCAGGATAGCTAAGGTATATCTAGAATACCTTCTGTCTTCCCTTCTTTCTTAGTACCTTTCTTTTATATTTTCTATCCCTCTTTTTCTCTTGTTTCAATATACATTTTAGCTTTTGGTTTCCATCTTGCACGTGCATTATAGGCTCTTTCGTAAGGAGCATGTAATACCCCAAGTTAATAACTAAGGACTAATATAACTATTAAGCACGGTCCTAACTATGGACAATTAAGTGATGATATAAGGTTGATTAGTGATGTAGAAGAGGCAACAACATGACTTAAATATTGGTTTAGCTAAAGGTGAATTGGGAACGGTCATAGTGCACAACATTAACAATTTTTTTAAAATTTCTTCTAGAATACATAGAATTTATATATAAGTTTATATATCATTTTGAAGGTCTCAAAAAGACAAATCCAACGGTACCAAGTTAGCAAAATTCTGAGTTCATAGTCAAAATTATGGATTTTACAATTTATTTCCATTTTCAAAGACAACTCCCAGCGACAAGTAAGTTGTCGTAGGATACGCAAAAACATGTTAAACTAGAAAACTTTATGCTTGTATTAAGCCTAAAGTATAAATACCTTATTCCTATCTGGTGAATGGTTAATTTGACTCTATAAACACTGTAGATGGAGAAGAAGCCACCAAAGGCCGGTGAGAAGAGGAAGGATCGCCGAAGAAGAAGAATAATGAATATTTTGCTTGGATTGAGGTAAGATTCGTTCAACCTTAATGTAAATTATATACTTTAGCATAAAAGCTTGCTGGTGTGATGAAGAATGAAAGATGATTGCATTATTAGGGATCTATGAATAATTAATACATGCTTAGAAGTAAGTAGTTGGTAATATTTCTTATTTAATGAAATTTATGCCATGATATTGGATTGTTCACTAAGTATTACATCCGTGGAAGAGCAAGATAAACCTCTTTTGCTCTAAAGTAATGACTGATCATGTATGTTGTTATAGAATGCTTATTAGAAACATGTTTGTCTATGGATTAAGATAAATGATTCATGAAGTATTATTGGTAATTAGGTTGCTAGATATGCTTTGATTATTTATAAACGCATAATGTATAAACATAATACACTCTAACATCTTAAGTTTCTAGCTCTAATTATGTGTTATCTAGGTATTTCCTAGTTATTTAGATTAATTAAAGATTTAGGAGTTATTTCTTTATTTTGGTAAAAATGGGAAAATTGTTAAGTTGGACATTCTTCATGAACGTATTTAAATAACTATGAGATTTACTGGTAATGAAATGGACATTGTTTATCTGCAATGAAAACTTCTTGACAATTGATATGGACAAATCTATAGAAGTTGACAGGTTTCCAAATGAATATGGACGTGAATGGAATCAGATTGGATGAATGAAGCAGATATGGACCATTTTCCCGGACAGCTTTGTCTAAATGGCTGGAAGCCATTCTCAGTTTTAGAAAATCTAAAATTAGAAGGAACCTCGAATTAGATGGTTGGTTCGTACTCAGCTAGATCACAGGTTCGACATAAGACAAGGCGTTCTGGCAAATTTGGGGTGGTCAAGGTTAATTGAGACAACAAATACAAAGGAAATCAGTACACTTTGGGTCAGATGTAGATGAGACAGATACAAAAGAAGAAGGATTTTCAGAATTTGGATTCTCAATCCGGATGCTCATGCTTAGACAAACCAATGGTAATTCAATTTTGAATTTGTGCTAAGATTGGAAGGGGAAATTTGATTTCAGATGGAGGGAGATAGGAAAACAAAGCGCTGGCTGGAGCAGAGTAAGGATGATAGGTGCTCTCGATGATGCAGTTTTGTACACGGCTGAACAGACGAGAGACTGCGCAGAATAGAAGAAGAGTGTTGCTTGTGTGTTTTCAACGAAGAAAAAGGGAAAAGGAGCAGGAATTTGGGATGCCAATGAATCCTTTAACAAATTAGGCTTTTTCTTTCCCTCTTCTTATGTCTAACTAATTTTTTTGTACTACGACTAAATGAAGCCCTTACTAAATCATTTATGACTCTCATTTTTATTTGCAATTCTAAGGCAGACATCTTTATCCCATATGCTTAATGAAATTTTATTATGAACGTTATATTTGTTGTGAGAGAAAGGAGAGTGAATTATTAGTGAAATCAAACTAAGGAATTGCTAACGTTTGAGAGGTTTTAGCAAATTCCAAAGTACTATATTGAATAAAGATTGAATTTTTACTGTTGATCTTTGCTCAAGAGAGAAGGATCCTGTCATGCCCCAAAATTTTCAGCCTCGTCAGAGTGCGGAAGACGCCTTTTATAAGAATAGTCTTGAGGTCAGAAACTCGGGGACGCGACCGAATACTCGATCATCCAGTCAATTATAACATCACGAAAAGATGTGCAATTGAAAATACTTAGTGTTATGAATCAACATCATTAATATTATGAAATAAAAATACATAATCCCAAATTATTCTCCAATATAATCATTAAAATATCCAAGAATAACCAAAACCATTACAGTTTTTAGGCACACATGCCACAATTCCACAATTGTTCAATAATAGGTAAAAATAAGAGATAACTTTAAATCTTTTCCAAATGCAGTCTTCAGCTTTTCCTGGAACTGCAACCTGACCGGATTCATTCCTCTTTCATGCCTGCATCAGAGGATGCATGAGTATTCTATAAAAATACCCAGTAGGATATAAAAACCCACCAGAAAAGAGTATATAATATGTGGAATAGGAATAGGATTTCACAAATGACAATCATAATCAACATAACTGAATATCAGGGTATCTTACCTGAAGAATATCATAATTCATCAAGACTCGGAACATCAAAATTGTAGGGAGAAATTACCATTCAATCATTGGCTCCAAACATTGAAAGTTTAAGGAGGTCCAATTTTTGCTCTTAGATCTTACCACTCGCAAGTGGCTACTTGCCATATTACCCCTAGAGGTTCTCTTACTGGAACCTGGCCATGCGTCTAAGATACTGGCCCCATCAGTGCTTACAGACACAATGGGCGGAGACTACAAGACCTTATGTAATATGTCACAGCCTAAAACGTACGTATATGCCTATCTTTGGGCGGGAGCCTTGCAAGGTTCCGTAATTATCGGAGATCTCGTAAGATCTAGCAATGACTCTTTAAGCATACTATGATTCTACCTCAGAGAGATCCTCGCAAGAACTCTTGTGGAGAAACAATCAACATATTATGAGCAATACTTCTCATGACAGAGGTCGCAACACTCTGGAATTCAATGCATCATTTCCAACATCAAACTCACAAAAGGAGTACAACACAGATTTCAATATCTCTTTCCAGCATCTGACTTTTGAAAGGAGTTCAACAGAGATTTCAATATCTCTTTCAACATTTGACTCATAAAAGGAGTACAACAAAGATTTCAATACCTTTTTCAACATCTGACTCATAAAAGGAGTACAACAGAGATTTTAATATATCTGATATGTTACACATGCGTAGCCCTAGACAGAAACACCACAAGAATCTACTGAGTTCAAGAGACACTTGTCTAGACTCAAAAGATCATAATATGGAATAATAGGGTTTGAGGGTTCGGACTTCAATTGGTGGCCCAAACCGAATCAACGCTGCAAGCAAAGCACTAAAGACTTATTGAATACCAAGACACCTTGGATTACCCCGCGATAATAATTCTTATAACTTAGTCACTCTTACTGTAATAGTCATTGATAAGTCTTGTAATTTATAAATAAATTACATTATACACTTATCTTAAATTAACACTCATGTATTAGTGGGTGTTAGGGCTTTTTAACCTAATTATAGTGTACTATTTTTTGCACATCAATTGAATTCTGATGGCTCCCACCGCCAGTACAATTTGAATTAGACTCTACACTTTTTACTCTGATTACCTCTATGAGTTTAGTTTCCAACCCAATAGACATCATATTTTTCTGATGTTTCAATTATTAATTACATTTAATTTAGTGCAGGTCGTCGGCGCAGAAACAGTTCTGGCTGAGAGCACTAATCCTAGTTCTATTTGATTAAGGAGTGTAATTAACCTATTTTATGACCACTAATGTATTCATATACATAATTACATACATCCTAAGCTTATTACGTAACTTCAGTAGTTCATGATTTTAGTAATCTTTATGAATTAGGGTTTGTTTCACCACCCTTACTTGATTATACTAACATACCCCTTATAATTGATGTATTAGACTAACTGGACAACTAATTCAGGACAGAACCAGACCCTCAATCAAGGAACTGACCTCTGACATGTGACACTTTTGACTGACTAGTAAGGTCACGACACCATATGTGAGGCGTTTCTCATTAGTTGTCCCCTTTTTGGGTTATAATGGTAACAATAGTCATCCACATGAGTATGAAAGCTATACAAATCACAAGAATTAACCATGAAATAGGACAACATGGTCTGGACAGTAAACAACTCGACCAATAAGACCTCAAAAGAATAGCACAATGATATAGGTCTACCTTCTAGTAGCTAGCACGTGTAACGACAATGAATTGGAGCATAAACTTCCACATGATTCGACATATCTCATACTATAATGTCAAAGAATTCAAAAGCAAGGAATTATAACATTGTAATTCTAATATAGAGATGATATTCACATCAACAATACACCACAATATAGTTCATGCATATAGAGTAGGAAGTTCAAAATAAAATTGAAGGAAAAAACCATCCTACTTGTTATGAACTAAGTACTTCCTTGCTTCCTCTCAAAGACCATCGCTTCCTCTAAGCGTTGCCGCCCTCAACCTTTGGATTAATTGAGTTTTTCGACGAGAGAAGGGGTGAAGAGGTGATGACTTGAAGAAGAAAGAGAAGAAGAAACCCAACCAAACAGAAAAAGAGGTGGTCGACCAAGTGAATGGGCCGGCCACTCCAAATTGGAGTTTAAATACCTAGGGTTTCCTAATTCTTGTTGGACGTCCTTCCCTTTTGGTCGCCCTATTCTAATTGGCTGCTAATGATCTTGGGAATATTTCATTCAATTCTCTGATTGGCACTCATCAATAGCAATAACCAATTTAGTTACTTCTCTAATTTACTAGTTACTTTCCTTATTTAGTACTAGTAATTCAAATCTTTCTTCTACTGTAATCTTCTCCAATTATTATGAATAACTAACCAAGATTTGCACTTACGTACTCACAGGTGTCTTGACATCAAAGAGCTTGATGTCCACGTGTTTGGCATCCCCTTGCCCTGGCATCACGTGTGACACAATTCAATCTTGTACACACTATGTTACCACGAGTCGTAACTACTTCATCCCACTCACACGTGTCCTAACACGTGTCTCGCATCCATCCTGGCACCTGACCCCACTACCTGATGCCAAGTGATCTTAGGCCCTGGCACCAGACCAGCCTCAGCGGTAGGTTGAGCCCAACGCCAGAACTAGACCTCGCACCCGGTAACCTGCCTAACTTGGTCCATTGTTAAAACAATTTCTAATGCATCACATACACATCAACATACAACATAACATGACAAATCAAAAATCAAATTAGGCAACCAAACTTTCCTAATTTAAGTTAGTTTCCTAAAATAACAGTTTAGTGATTCATACCGATTTTTCGGGTGTTAAAGATCTACTGGTTTAAAGTTAATTGATTTAGTTGCATTGTTCTAGAGGGCTGCACACTTTTTCCCACTTATGGGTGACTCCGAGAGGAACACGGATAATTTATCAATTAGAATTGTACGAGTTTAATGGAGAAGAAATCTATTTAGTTAGGGTGGATTCAAAGTCTTGGTATCTTTCTCATTAGATTTTTCTCAAAAAAAATTTTTGCTTTATTTAATTAAAAATCATTTTTTCCTAAAATTAGTTAAGCAAAATCTTGAACTAGGTTGAATTTCATACCAAGTCCTTTGGGTTTGACCTCATAGCCGTTGGTTTATAACTAGGCTCATGCGATTGCGAGTAAAATGAATAAAATTCAAAGAATCAATTATCATGTGTTAAAGGTAGAATTAATGAATGGCCTGATGGAGAAGTGAGATTCTGTTTCAGCGGGCCTTATTCTCTATCAGTGTCTACGATAAGTTATTTGTCATTGACTGACCTGTCAGTGAACTGCAGAGTGCAGCTTGCCAAACTAAATATGAAGAAGTAACACCCCGTTTCGGAGCATTTTCTATTTTGAAATGTTTTTTCCCAAGATCTTGTGCAAAAAATTTTTGTCCCAAAATCTGAAATTGTTACATTTCAAGAGCTGACCTATTTGGTAAAAATGCACTAATTTTCAAAAACGATAACAAACATGTTTGGCAATAAACTCAACAACTTGGAATGACATACCTGTTTTGGGTTGGTTATATTCAGTTGCAACTTTGTCATGTTTGCTTTCTTATCAAGCAAATTTGAAGTGATATTGAACCAAAATTTTTTGAAGTGATCTAATTCATGGCTGAATTCTGACATAGTCCCCACAAAGTGTTTTACATCTCAAAGGACATGATAAGTGCATTGTCCCCACAAATTTGAGTTAATTCACTAAACAATACACAGTTTCAAATGCTTACAAGCATCATCTAGCAGGCCCTGACTAGAACATACACTAGATAAGTTTCAATCAGCTTTCTCAAATCTGCTATAGTAGAACTGTCCAATCAATTTGGTGATGAATTTCCCACCATGTTCTTTTGCTGCCTCCCATTTCACATAAACCTCAACACATCCTTCCATATTTTCACCGGCTTGGATGTTCTCCTTCAGTTCTTTCTGATCACTTGGTTTAGTGACCACTATGTTTGGTTCCATGATATTGTCTTCGTCAGTTTGGAAGAAATGCAAAATACAAGGAATTGGAAGAAAAAAGAAAACAGAATTAGATCCAGACGTTCTGCGACTTTGAGCCATGAAGCTATGACGAAATGAATATGAAACTCAAATTTCTAGGGGAGCTCTATGAGCACATTTAGAAGGATTGTAGTCTGCAGCTCCGACCTGGGCGAAGGTTGAGTTGTGAGAATTAGGGAGAGCAGATGAGATGAAGCTAGTCTCCACAGCCACAGAGTAAGAGGGCATCAGAAGCAATCTTCGCTCGTTTGCGGGAAGTTTGATTCGTATGCAGCTCGGTCGGTGGTTGAATGAAAGACAAAGTCCATAATTATTGGTAATAAACATTAAAAATCCACAAAGATGTCACATTTTTAGTTCTTCTCACTGCCAGAAGTTGCCATAAACTCATTAGAATGCAAATTCCAGCAATTATGCTCAACACCACAGCTCCAACAAGTTGATCAAATCAAGAGAACACATCAAAACACCTAAAATAACAGAAACAAATTTACTTCAAAATCTAACATCCATTAATTACCTGAAATCATTTCACCCCAAATCCACCAAAAATCACCCAATTTGACTTATGCCTGCATACAACAATTTATCATGGCAAAGCTTCTAGTTCATGCCATTTCATTGCACAATGGGCAAACTGGGTCCTCTGCATTTCCTCATTAATACATAGGCCACAATATAATATAATCGAAAGAGTAAAGGATATTCTTTCAACTGAAGTTTACTCACCTTGAGATTTGTACTTCTCATAGATGTGAGAGAGCTCCGTGTAATTGGAATTTGTTAAGCCACTAGAATTCAGAGCCAGGATCTTCATAGTGAGTATATTCATAATTTCCAAGTATTAAATTTCATAATTTACGAACAGAGAGAAAGCATCTAATATTCAGAAATTAGTAAAAGCAAAAAGTCCATATATACCATTTTGATGCAACAAATCAAGAGAGCTTTCCCATTGAATTTTCCGAGAGAAACATTTTTTCCGTCAATATCCTGGGAAACCATGATTCTTAGCTATTAGCACAATTCAATCATTCCCAATACAAATTGAATGCTTGGCACCCACCAATTGGGCAACACCCAGCTAAATCCGGCAGTAGAGAAGTGTACTAGACTTCTAAAAACTAGAACTTCAGTGGTCTACCTTTTCAGTAATATGATATCAATGGTGGTTCATGAGAACTAGGAAACAACTAAACATATTCCTTACAGAATGAGATACATGATCCATTATAGACTAACAAACAACAACTTGTATTAATCCGTAAAGAAGGATTAGAATACTGAAGACTCGAATGATCTCACCTTGACTGAGAAATCGTGATAACTCTTTTCTTTTGCCGTAGTCGAATAAGCAACACCGGCCAGACTTGATCGTCTTGAGAGGGAGCCTGGGAATTGCGAGGAGTGAAGGTAGAGTTTGAGGTCCGGAGATGTAAGTTTGGGGAGGCCAGTTGGGATTCTAGAGCAGAGATCAGAGAAGGCACTTCCAAAGGGGGGGGAGAGGGAAGGGGGTCGCTGGGTGGCAAGGCGCCCCGTCAAGCCAGAGGGGGGGGAGATGGAGGGGGTCGCCAGGGTGGTGGGCCCTGTCAAGCCAGAGGGGGGGAGAGGGAAGGAGTCGCCAGGGCGGCGGGGCGCCCCGTCGAGCCAGAGGAGACAGAGGGGGGTCACCGGGGTGGCGGGGCGCTCCGTCGAGCCAGAGGAAGCGGAGGGGGGTCACTAGGGTGGTGGGGCGCCCGTCAAGCCAGAGGGAAGCTGAGACGTCGCCCGACGTTTTTTAGATTAAAACACCCGAGGGGGTGTTGTGATATCGGGTGAGAATTACAAAGTGGGCCGCTTTTGGATTTGGGAACCTGATGCCAAACAGGTTTTTGGGCCCATTGATCTATACATGAAATATGCATTTTATTATCTCCTAAACTTATGTTTCTGCTAGTATTAGTTTAGAATTATTGCTACTTTAATATAGTTTTTGGTTTTTGTAGGAAACAAGAGCAAAACGCAGAAATGGGATAAAACGCGATTCTAATGATTGAATATTCATAACTTCGATTTCATATCTCTGATGGGACTGATTTAAGCTTCATGTTAAAGTACGCGAAGTCAGCTTTCCAACGCCACTGACTGTTCGCAATTCGGAGTTCTGAGCAAAAAGTTATGATCATTTGAAATATCGCACGCGAAAGAGACACGATTAAAGAGAAGAACCGTCAAGATGAGTTTGGATGGATGAGATCGATACGACGGGTTTTATTTGATTAAAAGAAAAAAAAAGAAAAGAAAGGATTCAACCGGTCCGGTTCAATTAAAAGAAAAAAAAAAAAAAAAAACCGGCCCGAGCCGAAGCTCGGGCCGTTCGTCCAGAAACAGAGAGAACGACGCTCTGTTTTGCCGGTGGGTTGGTCTTGCCGGCGGCGAGGCTGAGGGCCGGCGAGGACATGACGGAGGCAAGGCTGGGCTGAGACGGCGGAGAGGTCGGCGACGATCGAGACGGCGAGGCACGGCGGCGGCGGCGGAACTTGACAAAACAGAAAAAAAAAAAACAACTGAGTTCTGTTTGTGACGGCGGCGGAATCGACCGGAGCTGGTGAAGACGACGGTGAGCCGGTGTGGCAGAGTGGTAGAGCATTGGACGGCGGATCTGGGTGTCGATCGAGCAGGCGGAGCTTAGAGGAGAGTCGTGCCGGAAAAGGATATGAAACGGAAAAACAGAGTGAAGCCGAGATCAATCGGGACTCTGTTTGAAACAGAGTCGTGTTTGATTCGCGATGGATTCGAGCTTATCCAAATCTGAAATTGACGAGAAGAGGATTATTAAATCGAAGCCTATAAATAGAGGAAGAATCGAGAACGAGAAAGGGAGCTTTAGAACGAAAAAAAACAGCCGGCAGGAAAAAAAAAACAGAGAAGAAACAGAGAGGAGAAGCCGCCGGAAAACAGAGCTTTCCGGCGGGGTTCGGCCGGAAGAGAGAGAGAGGGAGGAGGAGCGACCAGAGGCGAGGAAGACAAGGCCGGAGGAGGGAAGAAAGCTACGATTTTGGGGCTGTTCTTTAACTGCTACAGTAACGGCTGCGCGAGGAAGACGATGAACAGTGCATAAACAGTACCCGTGAACAGTGAATAGTGATTTTTTGGTTAATAGTGCACAATGACACCAACGAATCAACAGCGTTCTCCTTGTCCGATGGCCGGCTAAATTCGCGTCCAAGGCGTAGATGAAGCCCTAGATTTGTATTATTACTCTTGTTTGTTTTATTTAATACAATTGATATGATTTTGCTTAATGCTATTTCATGAGTTTCTTTTGAGTGCTTGACCATAGACTTGATTGATATGCATGAAATTAGATCTTTTTAATTCATATGCTTACCTAAAAGTAGGCTGGTGTTAATTCTATGCCCGACCAAGGATAGGATCATTAGCCCAAATGATAATTCTATGCACGACCAAGGATAGAATTATCTACATTAATTTTTAATGGATGAACTCGCGTGTCCGACCAAGAACGTGAGTGAATTCATTGTGATTTGTGTGTCTGACCATGAACACAAATTACCGTATCATGTCAATTTGAGCGTAATAATAATTGAGAGTAGTAATTGCATGTCTAGTAGTGGATTCTTTGCTTTGGCACTTCTCCATATTAGTTAAAATCCATTTTTAAAATAGTTAAATTTTATTGCTTTCTCTAGATTAATTAAAACAGAATTTACTTTCATTTGAATTTGGTAAAATATTAGTCCGTCCCTGAGGTTCGACAACCCTTTAATACTCACTGTAGTACAATTGCCTTGTGCACTTGCAAGGGTTTAATTTTAAACGATCAAGTTTTTGGCGCCGTTGTCGGGGACGGCACAATAGTTTACTGAATTCTTAGCATAGTTAGTCTTAGAGTAGTTCATTTTAAATTAGATTTCTTTTCAGGCTTAATTGCATTCTTCTTCTGTTGCAGGATTAAGAGAAGACGTGGAATCCTCGCCAACGTTGGAAGGGCCATCCCTTCCCATAGTTTGCATTCTCTTATCCTTTCTCTTTTAGATTAATTTGTGTGCTTGGTGTTTTTCTTTTCTTTCTGTGACTGCATGTTGTGCTAGTTGTGGCTATTAGGAATGCTAGTTGTCAATATCTAGGACTGGTGATTGCTAGTTGTGGATATCTACGGTTGTTTCTCTGATTTGTCGATGTGTAATATTTCGGTTCGGTTGATGAATATATGGTGAAGAAATGTCTTCACCTTTTTATGGATTTAGCCATGAGAACCCATACAGGAGCTTTAATGATTATTGTTCTTCACACACACCTAATCCCCCTCCCTATGAAGTACCTACCCACCCACGACCCTTATATGTTGATACTTACAACCGTGGGTGGGATAATCACTCTAATTTTGGGAGTGGCACATCTTCCTTACAATGCACAACTCCTTATATGTCGGAACCATGTGCTCTCTGTTTAAGTCCTATTCATACCCCAGTGGAGTGCCCTTTGGCCCATGAGTACCCTGATTTTATACGTAAATATGTACATGAGGCCCAAAGTCTTCATAGGTGGGAGGACCATCTTAATTCCCCTTGGGAGCAACCCAACCCTGAGCCCACTCTTCATCAGGCCCCTAGACAAGATTTCCTAAGCCCACACCTGCCTTACCAACCAGCCACTGCTCCTCAGTTTGACCAACCCACTAGACAATCTATCTTAGAAAACCAAATGAGTCAATTATTAGCTCTTGTAGCTGAGATGGCAGCCGAGATAAAAACTGAGATAGAATCCAATCACAGAGAGCTGAAAAGTGAACTAAAGACCCATGCACAGATTGTCCATTCTCACACACAAGCTCTTGCCAACATTGAAATACAGTTAGAACAGGTAACACAGGCCATGAATATGAACGAAGAATGCATTTTACCTGTTGAGCCCCAATATCCGATGGGCCAATTTTATGATGAAGGGATCTGTGTTTCCCCTGATTATGATGTTACATCCCTTCATAATGCCCAAAGGTTTGACAATGAGCTTGAGTGGGCTTTACATAATGATCAAGCGGGTGTAGAAATTAAAGAAGAAGTGAGTGTGTTGATAGAACCAAATTTTCAACCTTCTTCTATATCTGAGGAGTGGCAGTCTACAACACTGTTAACAGAACCTTCTATTCCTAAAGCACCATTCATATCTTGTCTAGATCAATCTAACTCTTTGTTTAATGAACATAACTTAAACTATTTCATAGATAGTTTAGTCGATTCACTAATTGAGGAAGCTTTCCCAATTGGGTTGCTAGAAGAGGCCCCTAAGGCCAAAATAGTTAATTTGGAGGAGGAGCCTTTTATTCTAAAATTTTCTAATGACCCTTCTTCATGGTTAATGCAGGGACCCCTCTTTCCAAAGCTTCCCTACCCACCACTCCATCCTTTTATTCCACGATGTGCTCCATGCATAGGCAACAAGGATAGGAGTGCGTGGGGCAATCATTTAATTGCTCCAGGTTGAATTCTTGAGATTTGAACCCTACAAACGACCATGGCTCCGTCTGGCTGAAGACGTTAAACTTAGCGCTTGGTGGGAGGCAACCCACGTATTCAGGTGTATTCTCTCCTTTATTTGATTTTCTTTATTATATGCTCATTGTCATGCTATATTTTGTTCACATTGAGGACAATGTTCATAATAGGTTTGGGGGAAGAAATATTACTTGTATAAAAAAAAAATAAAAAAAAATATAAAAAAATCATAAAAATTTGATTAGTTTTTAGGTTGTTTGTTAGTACTTTTTTCTTAGGTTTTGATAGTTTATCCCGTAATAATGCATGTTACAATTCTTAGGAGATTAATTTGCATTGGAAGTGTGAGTAAGTATACTGGAGGATAGATACACTTAACTGAGCATATCTTTCTATTATAGTCCTCTTGGAATAAGTGCTTGAACTAAGAAAATTCACTTACACACACTAGTACATAAAGTAATACCATCTATAGATTTGTTGAATACTAATCTACAGTGGGATGTCTTTAGTCATAGTCATTGGATGATGTGTAGTTATCTGTTGAGCTTAAAAGATCATGATAGACCATTTACTTGGCTATGGCAAGGGATTGGAACCGGAAATAGGTTGAGAGTATAATACAGCCTGGACACAATAAAGATGTGCTAAAAAAAAGAATGCTGAAAAAAAATGTGTGAAAAAAATGCGAAAAAATGAAAACAAAATGAAAGAAAATGGGCTGCTTGACTTTATAGGATTAACTTAGGCTGATGCTCGGGCCCGAAGCGGTCTCTTAATACCTAATGCCCTAAGCCAACTGGCTGGGAGTCATTGGCCTGAGTCATTGCTAAACCTAAGCATCTTGAAGTCAGGCCTTAACAGTCCTAGTGAAAGAAAAAAAAAAGAAAAAAAAAGAAAAAAGAAAAAAAAATCTATGGTGTATTATCCTCTCAAATCTAGAATGTTGGACCCGAAGGAGGCGCGCAGATCTGTGCTATCATGAACCTAAAGATGACGATGACTATGTAGATTCTAAT
This sequence comes from Houttuynia cordata, assembly GCA_039654745.1. Classification (NCBI taxonomy): domain Eukaryota; kingdom Viridiplantae; phylum Streptophyta; class Magnoliopsida; order Piperales; family Saururaceae; genus Houttuynia; species Houttuynia cordata. The sequence continues at coordinate 12,345,117 of CM077508.1, read as the reverse complement.
GTTCTTTGGTTAATGGGTAACACTGGATCTGTATAAACAGAAATTTAGAATGTATTGCTATAATGTTCTACACTTTCTACTATTTATGTTATCATGCTATATTATATTGAGCAGAAATTTCCAAGATGAAAGTGTGGAATAAAACCACTTACTTGAGGTCTTCTATATTCCTGTTGATTATGAACCAAGTACATGTGGTTGATTTTCTTAAGCATTGTAGTATGTATTTATCGGGATAATAGGTTTGCTTGTTTTGCAATGTTTTTGTTTTATTTTTGTTTTTGAACTTAGGTTAATTAGATTAATAAATACATGTTTGTGGGTAGCATGGCTGCAAACCCTCACGAGACAACACTCGTCCTACTAGGGACACCTAGAGGTTTAACGGCTTGTTGCATACGCTCAATGCAATCGTGTTCCCTACGAAAGTGGTGTTTACTTTTATGCATTAGTCCTTAGTTTGTTTGATTTGATTTGATTTTGTTTTGTTTTGCTAGGGACTAGCAAAATCTAGGTTTGGGGGTGTGATCTATACATGAAATATGCATTTTATTATCTCCTAAACTTATGTTTCTGCTAGTATTAGTTTAGAATTATTGCTACTTTAATATAGTTTTTGGTTTTTGTAGGAAACAAGAGCAAAACGCAGAAATGGGATAAAACGCGATTCTAATGATTGAATATTCATAACTTCGATTTCATATCTCTGATGGGACTGATTTAAGCTTCATGTTAAAGTACACGAAGTCAGCTTTCCAACGCCACTGACTGTTCGCAATTCGGAGTTCTGAGCAAAAAGTTATGATCATTTGAAATATCGCACGCGAAAGAGACACGATTAAAGAGAAGAACCGTCAAGATGAGTTTGGATGGATGAGATCGATACGACGGGTTTTATTTGATTAAAAGAAAAAAAAGAAAAGAAAGGATTAAACCGGTCCGGTTCAATTAAAAGAAAGAAAAAAAAAAACCGGCCCGAGCCGAAGCTCGGGCCGTTCGTCCAGAAACAGAGAGAACGACGCTCTGTTTTGCCGGTGGGTTGGTCTTGCCGGCGGCGAGGCTGAGGGCCGGCGAGGACATGACGGCGGCAAGGCTGGGCTGAGACGGCGGAGAGGTCGGCGACGATCGAGACGGCGAGGCACGGCGGCGGCGGCGGAACTTGACAAAACAGAAAAAAAAAGAAACAACTGAGTTCTGTTTGTGACGGCGGCGGAATCGACCGGAGCTGGTGAAGACGACGGTGAGCCGGTGTGGCAGAGTGGTAGAGCATTGGACGGCGGATCTGGGTGTCGATCGAGCAGGCGGAGCTTAGAGGAGAGTCGTGCCGGAAAAGGATATGAAACGGAAAAACAGAGTGAAGCCGAGATCAATCGGGACTCTGTTTGAAACAGAGTCGTGTTTGATTCACGATGGATTCGAGCTTATCCAAATCTGAAATTGACGAGAAGAGGATTATTAAATCGAAGCCTATAAATAGAGGAAGAATCGAGAACGAGAAAGGGAGCTTTAGAACGAAAAAAAACAGCCGGCAGGGAAAAAAAAACAGAGAAGAAACAGAGAGGAGAAGCCGCCGGAAAACAGAGCTTTCCGGCGGGGTTCGGCCGGAAGAGAGAGAGAGGGAGGAGGAGCGACCAGAGGCGAGGAAGACAAGGCCGGAGGAGGGAAGAAAGCTACGATTTTGGGGCTGTTCTTGAACTGCTACAGTAACGGCTGCGCGAGGAAGACGATGAACAGTGCATAAACAGTACCCGTGAACACTGAATAGTGATTTTTTTGGTGAATAGTGCACAATGACACCAACGAATCAACAGCGTTCTCCTTGTCCGATGGCCGGCTAAATTCGCGTCCAAGGCGTAGATGAAGCCCTAGATTTGTGTTATTACTCTTGATTGTTTTATTTAATACAATTGATATGATTTTGCTTAATGCTATTTCATGAGTTTCTTTTGAGTGCTTGACCATAGACTTGATTGATATGCATGAAATTAGATCTTTTTAATTCATATGCTTACCTAAAAGTAGGCTGGTGTTAATTCTATGCCCGACCAAGGATAGGATCATTAGCCCAAATGATAATTCTATGCCCGACCAAGGATAGAATTATCTACATTAATTTTTAGTGGATGAACTCGCGTGTCCGACCAAGAACGTGAGTGAATTCATTGTGATTTGTGTGTCTGACCATGAACACAAATTACCGTATCATGTCAATTTGAGTGTAATAATAATTGAGAGTAGTAATTGCATGTCTAGTGGTGGATTCTTTGCTTTGGCACTTCTCCATATTAGTTAAAATCCATTTTTAAAATAGTTAAATTTTATTGCTTTCTCTAGATTAATTAAAACAGAATTTACTTTCATTTGAATTTGGTAAAATATTAGTCCGTCCCTGAGGTTCGACAACCCTTTAATACTCACTGTAGTACAATTGCCTTGTGCACATGCAAGGGTTTAATTTTAAACGATCACCGATCCCCAACCTCAAAACCAAAATTTGTGCCAAAAACGTAGAAAAAACCGTTACCAAACAGGCTGTAATTATACCATTAAGTAAAATATTTTATGGGTTAGCAAAATTACTATAGATAGTTGAATCCAAAAATTGATACGAGAGTTCAACAACAAACATCCAACGACAAGTCAAAGTGATGTTGAATGGCTTGTCGGTGAAATCCGATATTGAGCAAAAAAAAGTATCATGCATGGACACAAGTTAAAGCTTGTTGTGCCTTGCGAAAATGGGCATTAAAATAATATGAATGGAAGAATAAAGGATGAAACTTGAAGACAAAGTTAATCTAATCATTGATTATCATCCACCAACAAGAGTACTTGTCGATAATGGATTGTCATTAAATACGGTAGTAGAAGAAGAAGATAGAATTCGGAAAGGTACTCCCTTGTAGAGATGTAATGACAACTAAAATTAATGAACTATTAGTATAGTATTCTTTGCATATTAATGTTAGAATTGAATGTATGAATTGAAATACAAGATGATATATTTAAGTAGTCTTTTCCATGAATTGAATAGTTATTACTAGATATATTTGCAATAGAGGATAGAGACTTGAATGCGTTAGAAATGCGTAGTATAGGATTAGGAGACCCAAGTATTAGATATAACATGTAGAAAGACATGTGTCGTTAAATAGAAAGAATGTAGTAACGAAATAGGTCGCAATAGAATGTAGTAATAATGAAGTTTCATGTTAGGGTGAGAATGAGAGTTGATGACCCCATGATTTTAGACCAGAACCAAGAAGTATGACCTTCTCTCTGAGTATTTACTTGGACCTTTATGGATGGAATTTAAAGAAGAATCCACGTGAGCAACCATGCTAATTGGAAAGCACAAAGCTTGTATCAAGGTTGGCTATCTTGAGGGTTTCAATCCATAAGAGATCAATAATATATGTAAAGTTATAGCGAAATTCATGGTACCTATAACTCAAATCTAATGAAACCATGAATTCCCTTCATGATTCTCTATCAGACGTGGTTGATGGAAGCCGAATTAAGAAAACAGAAACATCGAGGTTACTTCCACAAGAGAATAGATCCTGATAAAATGTAGCATGAAAAATTCCACAAGAGAATGGATCCTACAAGGAATACCATGATAATAGATAAAGCTATAATGCAGAGTACCCTTGAAGTATGAAGAATGTAAGTAGAAAATATAGAGAAAGAGTCTCAGGAACATCATGAAGTATTAGAACAACTCGAGACCAAGAAGGAATCTAGGAGTTGTGAAGCATATAGGCACTTAGTTATTCTAATTAAATGAATATATTGAATATTAATGTGTTGGTAAAATAATAATATCACCTGCAATAAACTATTTAATTATTATTGGCTAATACTACTTGGTATGAAAATACTCAACCAAACCATTTTAGACAATTTGCAGGTGGCTTGGAAATTGGAACTGTGAGAAGGGAGGATGCTTGATAAATTATAGAATGTGATTTAGCTTTCATTATTAATGTAAGCTCAAGATAACCTTTGTAACTTTATTTATTGTCATTCTAGTTGAGACATTGTCGATGTGTACATGGTTTGGATATAGGCTGACTATTTTGTTTGTCCGAGTTTATAAATATTATGTACTCCGATGTACTTCAAAAAATTTTATAGGACTCTTTAACACCCTGGAAGCATGATTTCTCATATTTATTGAAAGGACATTCGCTGCATTCTGATGTATTTTGCATAAAAAATGGTTTATGATAACAAGGGTGTTACAAGGCCTCTCTTCTTCCCCACTCTGATCATTAGGGTGATCAAGAGGCTCCTTGAAGAGCCCAAAACCACATCCTATTTCTTCGGCATGCTGAGATGGAGTTGGCTTAGTAGTATGTGGGCCCAACCTTCAGATGGTGGTCCTACCATCTCCCTCCACCCTTTCTTCGGTCTCGAGGAGAAGTCCTTGTATCGGAAGAGCAGATTTGGCCTGAGGACAACCTAGATGGCTGTTAAGGAGGAGGATCAATAGTAGGATGTTGCTTCGACTCCTCCTACGAGAGAAGAGCTCGAGGATCTGGGTGCAAGGATGGCTCAGCTTGAGCAAGATATGCAGTGGGGTCTTGAATATCACAAGCAACTACGTGCCTTCTACCGTTGGATCCATAGAGACAATGTCTTTCCACCATCCTCTTTATTAGGACTTCTATTATCTCTTGTTGTTGTTTTTCTCTTGTTTTATCTTTTGTAAAAACTTTGATTCTCATTTTGAGTACTAGTTCTTTTCATTTATATATATATATGGAGTCCAGTTTAAATAGACTTGTCTCATGCAGCTTGCATGAGCCAAGTTATCTTGAGTAGTTGAATTTTGATCCCTGGGAAAAGTTTAAATGAGATCACTCTCATATAGCTTATGTGAGGCGAGTTCATGTCATTGCCATTGGATCTTGATCTGATGGCTACAAGGGTGAGTGATGATTCACATTCACCTACCCACTAATTTGATTCCTACCGTCAGATTGGAATCCAACCACTTGAAAGATTGGCCTCATGCTCTATATATGAGAACGATCTCATATAAATTGATCTCTCTCTCTCTCTATGTATATTACAATCCCTCCAAAAGTTTCCCAAATTCCTTATTTCTGCTGTTGTTTATACCCACTGACACTCTTCATCGACAATTATTTGTGTCGATCCCCGTTGGTCGATGACATTAACAATTTTCACAAGATCTAATGTGAATCCACAAAAATTCCACAACCAAATATTACCATAATATAGCACCATGCATCATTTTATTCATTTATCATACTTAATAATAATCCACTTGTCTTTCTAAACTTTCTACATTTGGAATTTCTAAATATTCTTGATACTACTTTGAGAATAAAATACTAAATGCTTATTTTAAGTAAAATCCTCCAACTAATACTAAGCCATGGTGCTCTCCCACTGGATCTTCCTTCCAGAGGAAATAAACCAAGATTCTCAATGCTTCATGAACTGGAGATCTTCCATATCCGGATGCATCACTCTTTCTCAAGGCCTCATATACGGCCAACAATAGCCACGTGCACGGAATTGCTTGTACATAGCATAACAGAGTCTTTCGTCTTCTCCATCTTTTTGATAAACAGGATGCTCTACTACTAGAGATGAGATAGCTGCAATCACAATTGTTGTAAGGCCTAATAAATGTAAGTACTTGAATTGTGCATTAAATTCATTTAAACAGTTCTACGACGAGAAGCCTAAACAAGTGAGTTGTCGTTGGACAACTTGTCGTAGGATACGTCAATCAAATCAAGAAATGATTCTTTTGTGCTTATCATTATGAAAGGGTATAAATATGGGACTAACCCTTTCTAATGTATATTTTTTGCCATAAATTCAGAGGGCTCAAAGGAGGTTAGGATTTCTCGAGAGATCAGAAGGAGAAATTGGCTTGAAGCTTCTTGCAAAAGAGGTAGGAAAGCTAATTATCAAATAGTAGAATCGATATTCCCTTGTGATTGGCTTGGGATATCACTTGTATTATTTGTGAATTGTGCATGTGATCGTTTAAATATAAAACCATTGCAAGTGCACAAGGCAATTGTACTACGGTGAGTATTAAAGGGTTGTCGAACCTCAGGGACGGATTAATCTTTTACCAAATTCAAGAGGAGAAAAAGATGTAGTTTAATTAATTCTAAAGAAAGCAATGGACTTTATCTAATCTAACTGAGATTTAATCAATATGGAGAAGTATCAAGGCAGAGAATCCACCACTAGACATGCAGTTACTACTCTCAATTATTATTACGCCCAAATTGACATGATATGGTAATTTATGTTCATGGTCAGACACACAAATCACAATGAATTCACTCACGTTCTTGGTCGGACACGAGAGTTCATCCACTAAAAATTAATGTAGATAATTCTATCCTTCGTCGGGCATAGAATTATCATTTGGGCTAATGATCCTATCCTTGGTCGGGCATAGAATTAACACCAGCCTACTTTTAGCTAAGCGCAGGAATTAAAAAGATCTAATTTCATGCAAATCAATCAAGTCTATGATCAAGCACTCAAAAGAACTCATGAAATCGCATTAAGCATGAATCATAATCAACTTTATAGAATTAAACTATCAAGAGTAGCAATACACATCTAGGGCTTCATCAAGCCTTGACAAGGAATTTAGTTACACATAGAAAGGGAGAAAAGAAAAGCCTGTTTAAGTAGATCCATCGTCATGAATCCTTCTTCTTCTTCTTTGCTCAAGACTCCTTCTCTTCCTCCTCTCTAGCCTCCAATAAAGCTCTGGTTCTCCAAGGTTGAGTGCCCAATACGTTCTCCCATAAGGCCTATTTATAATAGTGAAGAGAAACCACGAAGTCCCCTTCCAAATCCAAGTCAAAATAGGTCTTATTTCGGTTTTCCGTATATGGCGATCGATCACTACTATTGACGATTGTTCGCTCTCCGATCGATCGCTATTCCTTCGTTATTTTCCTCCGATCGATCGCGTGCCGATCGACGCCGTATGATACCGATCGATCGTAGTTACTGTCTTGCGCGATTGAAAAATTCCAGTAGATACGATCGATCGTTTTGATGCCGATCGATCGTGTCCTTCAATATAGTGCTTTTGCGGCTCTAGCGATCGATCGCAGTGATTCCCGATCGATCGTAGTTACTGTTTAGAAACTTCAAATGGCTATAACTTTGTGTCCCGAACTCCGAATTGTGCGTGGTTGGTGGCGTTGGAAAGCTGACTTCTTGAAATTTAACATGAAGCTTGAATCAGTCCAATCAGACATTTGTAGACGAAGTTATGATAATTTAACCATTCGAGTCACTTTTCTCTTCATTTTTGTGTATTACTCTTGTTTCCTACAAAAACCAAAAACTATATTAAAGTAGTAGTTATTCTAATCAAACACTAGCATAATCATAAGCTTAGGAGATAATAAAATGCATATTTCATGTATAGATCAGCATGCTTGAAGTGTCTCATGTTTCATGTTGGTTTTATAGATATTAGGGTTGATTGCATGCATAGTATGATAGATTAGTTATATGTCTTAAGCATTGAGATATATGCCATATGAATGATTTATTAGTGTGTACTACAATGGGGGAAGATGAAGCTAAGCCTATTTTACTCAAAAGATGTGATTTTAATGATGGATGATTTTATGGAATGTGTATGCATGGAAATGGAATCATATTATTCATAGAATTAAGATGTATAATTCATTGAGTATATGGGTGATTAGATTGCCAGACATGTTTCTGATTACTTTATGAAGTAAGCAGAATGAATAAATGATTTGATGGGGATATAGAACTCTGTTTCGGAAGATTCTGCTCTTTGTTGGAGACAACGACAAGTCAAGTGTCGTAGGACTGATCTAAATAAGTAATATGCATTTTCTTATCTCCTAAACTTATGTTTCTGCTAGTGTTTGATTAGAATTTCTACTACTTTAATATAGTTTTTTGTTTTTGTAGAAAAAAGAGCAAGATGCAGAAATGGGGTGAAACGCGACTCCAATGGTTAATCTTCATTACTTTGATTGCATATCTCTGATGGAACTGATTCAAGCTTCATGTCACGAAGTTAGCTTTCCAACGCCACTGACCGTTTGCAATTCGGAGTTCTGAGCAAAAAGTTATGATCATTGAACATATAGTACGCGAAAGAGACATGATTAAAGAGAAGAACCGTCAAGATGAGATTGGATGGATGCGATCGATACAATGGGTTTTTGTTTAATAAAGAAAAAAAAAGAAAAGAAAAAAGGTTTCAGTTCGGTTCAGCTGGTCAATGGTTCGGATCAAGAAAAAGAAAAAAAATAGAAACCCAACCCGAGCCGAAACTCGAGCCTTTCGTTCCAGACAGAGCTCGAGCTCGAGGGTGGTCCGGCGGCGGAGCTATAGACAGCGAGGCTGCATTCGACGGCAGAGGAGCGATTTCGTCTTCGATTGGGACGCGGTTTTGGCTCTTGTAAAAGGACTTGGACTTTATTTCAGATGTCTATAAAAACATAACAGATCGAGAGCTTTGGAGGAGACGATTTCTAGCCAGAAAACAGAGGAAAAAAAAGAGATGACTTCCAGCCAGATTCCGGTGGTGCTACGCTGGAAAAGGAGGGGGAAGAGGAAGGAGTGGCCAGAGGAAAAGGAGGGAAGAAAGGAGGCGTTTTGGACTGAATTCCATATATGCTACAGTAACCTTCGCCATTGCTACAGTGCGTGACTAAGTGGAGAAGACGATGAATAGTACCTGCACATGAACAATGTTATGTGAACAGTGCTCCTTGTGAACAATATTTTTCGATGAATAGTGCACAATGACGCCGATAAATCAACATCGTTCTCCTATTCCGATGGCCGGCTAAATTCGCATCTAAGGTGTAGAAGAAGCCCTAGATTTGTTTTATTACTCTTGATTGTTTTATTTAATACAGTTGATATGATTACACTTAATGCTATTTCATGAGTTTCATTTGAGTGCTTGACCATAGGCTTGATTGATATGCATGAAATTAGATCTGTTAATTCCTATGCTTAGCTAAAAGTAGGCTGGTATTAATTCTATGCCCGACTAAGGATAGGATCATTAGCCTAAATGATAATTCTATGCCCGACCAAGGATAGAATTACCTACAATAATTTATAGTGGATGAACTCTCGTGTCCGACCAAGAACGTGAGTGAATTCATTGTGATTTGTGTGTCTGACCATGAACACAAGTTACCGTATCATGTCAATTTGAGCGTAATAATAATTGAGAGTAGTAATTACCATTAATTCAGAGGGCTCAAAGGAGGTTAGGATTTCTCAAGAGATCAGAAGGAGAAATTGGCATGAAGCTTCTTGCAAAAGAGGTAGGAAAGCTAATTATCAAATAGTAGAATCGATATTCCCTTGTGATTGGCTTGGGATATCACTTGTATTATTTGTGAATTGTGCATGCTTGAAGTGTCTCATGTTTCATGTTGGTTTTATAGATATTAGGGTTGATTGCATGCATAGTATGATAGATTAGTTATATGTCTTAAGCGTTGAGTTATATGCCATATGAATGATTTATTAGTGTGTACTACAATGGGGGAAGAGGAAGCTAAGCCTATTTTACTCAAAAGATGTGATTTTAATGATGGATGATTTTATGGAATGTGTATGCATGGAAATAGAATCATGTTATTCATAGAATTAAGATGTATAATTCATTGAGCATATGGATGATTAGATTGCTAGACATGTTTCTGATTACTTTATGAAGTAAGCGGAATGAATAAATGATTTGATGGGGATATAGAACTCTATTTCGGAAGATTCTGTTCTTTGTTGGAGACAACAAGTGCCAACGACAAGTCAAGTGTCGTAGGACCACTTGTCATTGAAAAGTAAATTATAGATTGGTGGAATTAGATGGTTTGGTAGAAGTAGTATGAGTAGTTAAATCTAGAAAGCATCCGTGAGTTCGATGACTACACACCCAACAACAAGTCATTTGTCGTTGGATGGCTTGTCGGTAAATCTAATAGTAAACATAAATGAGAAAGTATTGAATGGATGAAACCTTAGGTTATACAATGAGGAAATATGAGTGAGTTGTGTGATAACAAATGGGATAGGGACAACAAACTAAAGAATGAGATGTTAATAGTAATGTCATAATTCACACTAAAATTGAATCGTGAGATTATGAAGAATTAGAGCTAAACTCTTAGGTTCCACAAGAGAACCCATAGCATAGGAAGAACAAAAAATCCAAGTGCCACTAAGGCAATCATGCCAGATGGTTTTATGGTGCTCGTATCTCACACCGGTGGGAACCATGAATTCTACTCGGGATTGCCTGCCATGCATGGCTGGTGGGGATAAAAAAAAATAGAAATATATAGTTTGACTTCACAGTGGAACAATTACAAACGTAGATTCACAAAACAAAGATGTCCATGGGAATTGTTAAATAAATAAGATTATTCTCTAAGCTTAAAAATTCCTGAGAATTTGAACTGAAAAAATATCCTTTTAACTGGATCAGCAGAGACAAGACCTAGATGGAATCACCCATGACTTGAGAATTAAGTCATAGGATAGTAGATTAGTGTGATCTAGTTGTAGTAGAAACATGTAGAAAGAATTGAATTAAGCAAATGAATTGATATGCTAGCTATACTCATGTTTAACTTAATTCTTGTACTGCATAGTCCAGTGATGTAGCCTTTCCTACTGAGTTCATCATGTTTTCTTCTATAGGTTTAGAGGAGTAGGACATATACAGGATGTGGGCAATAGCAGAGGCTAGGAGGAACAAGAAAAGGTAGAATGAAAGTTCCCATTTATTTCTTTAATTTCAGTGATGAGTTTGGCACATGAGCGTGCCAAAATATTTTTTTATTATAATAATTATTAATTTACTGTAGATTGTGAGATACATCGACCTAAGGATCCTATTTATTCTTTGGTTTAATTTAATTATAATATTTAGTTTCAATTATTGATATGTTCAAAAATTTATACTAGAAAGTAATGCCCCAACGCTCTTGCATAATCTCCTTTAGACTATAAGTACTAGATTTGAGTATGAATATCAAAATCACATCAACCTATCCTCTACAAGATCAAATAGAATTGATATAGAATTAAATTAAACCAGTAAAGCTCCTTCCTTTACAATAAATCTCTATTATGTAATTGTCATACACATCAAAGCATTCAAATTGAAAGTATTAGAAATGAGCTACTCATCTAGGGCTTCATCTTATTCCCAAGCTTGAGGAAGTTAGCTGCTCATGGTTGAAGAGACTCGTGAGTTGTTGTTGAAGATCTCCATTTAGTTCTCCTTCTACCTTGAGTCTTGGCCTTTGGAAATAGAGATTAAGGTCCCTTTTCACGTGTTAAACAATCCTCTTAAATAGAAATTTACTTGCGGTTCAAATCAGGCTTGAAATAGGCATCCACAAGTTTCCTGAAACTGTTTCACAAGTGAATTCCAGTAGACTGTACTTGTCTTACAGTAGACCATTTTTTGCTCCAATCTCCGATTAATGAACCATTTTATGCATTGGAAACCTAACTTCCTGAACATGCCACTAGTTTCATTCACATCCAACATATTTGGATGGAGTAATGATTGTTTTAACAAGGCTCTTGTGCATCTTCTTATGCAAAGCTTGAGCTTTTTCCCACTTTATTAAGCCAAATAATGTGTAATTTGTGTTTACCTAAAAAAAACCCACAAAATCTATTAATAAAAATTAAAAGTAACTACTTAAATACTTAACAAGCTTAGGATTAGGATTTAAAACATTTCATCACTTATGAGAGTTTCGGCTCACATATTTTGAGTTTTGAATGTTGAAATTTTAAAGTCTTAAGTGAGCAATGTTTTACTTTGATTTACACAAAATTTGTGTATTTGAATTGGGGCGTTACAATTGACCCATCCTCTCCAACGACTTCCAATATGATAAAAGGAAGTTGAGGTTGAGCCTTCCTCTAGTTCTACCACTTCAGCAACTTGTGGATTCTCTTCGTTTGGTTCTTCAGCCTCTAGATCATATTCCAGATACTCGTCATATTCAACTGCATTAGTATTAGCCTGGGTTACTTCAAGTTTCATCTCTTCTGCCTTTCCTTGTTCAATCTTCTCTTTAAGCATATGAGGTTTTTCATCCATTTCGTCATCCATAGTCCTACACCATTTAGGTAATGTCAAGGTACAAGGTTATTCACATCTCCAATGAAGTCTATCTATCATAATTCTAGAATGGGCACACTTAATTGTAAAATTGCAAGTGAGCTCCAATACCAAGTTGTAACACCCAAGATTTTCAAAATACTTAATTTCTTATTATGCAAGAAAATCGGAGATGCAACGAATCAATTTGATACCACATGGGTAAGAATGCACTCAGGACATTGCTCTCGCATTTCAAAATTCATTTTCAATACATGGCTTAATAAGTAATACGTTAACAACGAATACCAAAATAGAAGCCCTGGATCCCATCCAAGTGTGAACATTTGTACAAAATCTCATATTCATGAGCTTTACATTAAAAATGAAAGCACTTAAAGCTAAAACCTCTTGCTCGTTACCCTTTCAACTCGTACACAGAGGTACATGCAAAATAGTACAAAAATAGCATATGAGTATTTACATGCTCAGTAGGATCGCAACAATCATATGATAGTTTATTCTTATGATAGCATAATACACAATCATTCATTAATACTCACTACAAAGAACCATTAGAACAACATAAGGGTCCTTACCTGGGGTCTGCTTCAGGGATTTTCTTGTTGCTTTAAGCGACATTGAGGTTTTTGAGGTTTGTCTCCTACCTTTACTTTCTATTTATGCATTCAACCAAGGGTTTAATCTAAATAGATATCCTAAATTCATTTCTTTAAATTTCACGACAATTTTCCACGATAACTAATAGTCTTGAAAGGACATCATAGATCCCTCAAGGTTAGATTATGGGCACCATAAACTTCACCATAACCCATGAATTCATACTAGAATCTCTTGTGGATTCTTGGCCCCCAAGATGGTCAATCATGGTTTAGGTCGATTACTTTGCTCTTGTGGGAAGTGGTATTCCTTTCATACATATTTCTTGGTCTTTGTCTTGAATCATGGGTACTGACTCTCTGGTCTAACCCCAAATTATTTTACTTCATTCATAGTAACCTATTAGTTACTAAAATATTATGCTTGATGATTGTATTTTCTACATATCATATATTCTTCCTTTGGACCATACTTGGTCTAGAATTCTACTACGCATTCTAGCTCAATACTTCTACTATCAAGGCCATATTCAACACATGTGTGGTCATACATCATTTCAATTTTCAGATTTCAAACATATTCATTCATGCATAATCATTGCAATTTACATGATAACATTTATAGCATATCTCAATCCCAAGATACATCTCATGCAACAAACACTTGCTTTTAATTCTCTATTTTGCATGAAGTACAATCTTCTCTTTGTTGGTCCATCGACACAACCATAAATTGATGGTCCTTTGTCGAAGCCCCGACAATTCAAATTCCTTTGTTCATCCTTTACAGAGACATGGATTAAGGCATAACAATCACAATTTCCATTCAACTAGAATATGTTCATCATTTAACACGCAACAAACTAAGTCATGCAAGCAATCATGCTTAAAAATCACAAATTTTCTATTAACGTGAAAATGATACTCTTAAGCATACAAAACGGACTAAACTCCCCAAAATCCCTATCAATTCCATGGCACAGAGTAAGCATCCCTTTTTCATGCATCAAACTCAATTCTTATCGTTGAGGTTAGCGATCCTACATTTAATCTTGGCTGAAATGCCCTTTTTATTTCTTTGCCGGCAAGATCAACTTTCCTCTGGCCTCTGATGGCTTCTCCACACCCTAGGTCTTCTCTAAAGTCCAAATCGCAAAGAAGATATTTATATTAAGGGTTTGCGTGTTTAAAAGTAAGGGTTTTTACTTAGCCCTATGATCGTTTAAATATAAAACCCTTGCAAGTGCACAAGGCAATTGTACTACAGTGAGTATGGAAAGGGTTGTCGAACCTCAGGGACGGATTAATATTCTACCAAAATTCAAGAGAAAAGCAGCAGTTTTTAATTAATCTAGAGAAAAGCAATGAACTTTAATTAAACTAAGCTGAGATTAATCAATAGGAGAAGTACCAAGGCTTTGAATCCACCACAATAGACTAGTGTATCGTCTCTCTCTCTCTTTTGAATTCAGATTTCCAGTTGGCTAGTGTATTCCTCTCGGACATACACTTGTCAATTCAAATTATAGTGCCCTCCTCTCGGATGTAACACATAAATCTATTAAAACATGGAACTGTGATCTATCTCTCTCGAGTATAAACCAATGAGACTTTATTAATATGTAACACTTCAGAGCCCTTACGTTCCTCTCGGACACGCAAGTGCTCTTTCAGATTGAAATCCACAAAGATCCACTCTTGTCTCTCTCGAGTACAAAGAATAAACTCTAATGAATTAACTTTTATTGCATAACAAAGATTCATACACCAACTAGAATAAAAACATAATATGAGAGAAAGAAACAATACAACCAATCAGTTGGGTTTCATCTACGCCTTGGAAGAGAGTCTAGCCAAGCATGGGAAGAGAATCCATCAACAAGTTCTTCATCTTCTTCTTCTTCTTCTTCCTTTGCTCTAGCCTCCAAGGTCTCCAAAAGAACTCAAAACTCTATTCTTGCATACCCCATACGTTCTCCCTTAAGGCATATATATAGGGGTGAAGGAAAGCCCTCAAATCCCCTTCCAAATCCGAGTCAAAATAGGGTTAAATTGCGTTTTCCGTATGCACCGATCGATCGCCTTCATAGCACGATCGATCGTTTGACGAACGTATCCGAACGAAGCCGTTTTCCTTTGTTAATTGCTTCCGATCGATCGTATTGCGAACGATGCCGGATGAATCCGATCGATCGTTTTTACTGTCTTCGCAAGTCCAAAAATTCCAGTAGATACGATCGATCGTTTTGGTGTCCGATCGATCGTTTTCTCCAATGTAGTGTTTTCGCGGAAGACGCGATCGATCGCGTAAGGATGCGGTCGATCGTTTTTACTGTTCGGAATCTTCAAATGGCTATAACTTTTTGCTCCAAACTCCGAATTGCGCGTGGTTGGTGGCGTTGGAAAGCTGACATCTTGAACTTTAACATGAAGCTTGAATCAGTTCAATCCGATATTTGTACACGGAGTTATGATAATTTGACCATTGAAGTCCGTTTTCGCCATATTTTTGCATCTTTGCTCTCATTTCCTACAAAAACCAAAATCTATATTAAAGTAGTAGTTATTCTAACCAAACACTAGCATAAATATAAGTTTAGGAGATAATAAAATGCATATTTCATGTATAGATCACACCCCCAAACCTACATTTTGCTAGTCCCTAGCAAAACAAAACAAAACAAAATCAAACAAAGTAAGGAACTAATGCATAAAAATAAACACCACTTTCGTAGGGAACACGATTGCATTGAGCGTATGCAACAAGCCGTTAAACCTCTAGGTGTCCCTAGTAGGACGAGTGTTGTCTCGTGAGGGTTTGCAGCCATGCTACCCACAAACATGTATTTATGAAACTAATTAACCTAAGTTCAAAACAAAGCAAAAATAAAAACATTGTAAAAACAAGCAAACCTATTATCCCGATAAATACATACTACAATGCTTAAGAAAATCAACCACATGTACTTGGTTCATAATCAACAGGAATATAGAAGCCCTCAAGTAAGTGGTTTTATTCCACACTTTCATCTTGGAAATTTCTGCTCAAATATTATATAGCATGATAACAAAAATAGTAGAAAGTGTAGAACATTGTAGCAATACAATCTAAATTTCTGTTTATACAGATCCAGTGTTACCCATTAACCAAAGAACATCAGAATCTACATAGTCATCGTAATCTTTAGGTTCATGATAGCACAGATCTGCACGCCTCCTTCGGGTCCAACATTCTAGATTTGAGAGGATAATACACCACAGACTTTTTTTTTTCTCTTTTTTTTTTTTTTTTTCGCTAGGACTGTGTAAGGCCTGACTTCAAGATGCTTAGGTTTAGCAATGACTCAGGCCAATGACTCCCAGCCAATTTGGCTTAGGGCATTAGGTTTTAAGAGACCGCTTCGGGCCCGAGCATCAGCCTAAGTTAATCCTATAAAGTCAAGCAGCCCCTTTTCTTTCATTTTGTTTTCATTTTCATTTTCATCATTCATATTTTCAGCACATCTTTATTTTGTCCAGGCTGTATTATACTCTCAACCTATTTCCGGTTCCAATCCCTTGCCATAGCCAAGTAAATGGTCTATCATGATCTTTTAAGCTCAACAGATAACTACACATCATCCAATGACTATGACTAAAGACATCCCACTGTAAATTAGCATTCAACAAATCTCTAGATGGTATTACTTTATGTAACTAGTGTGTGTAAGTGAATTTTCTTAGTTCAAGCACCTGTTCCAAGAGGACTGTAACAGAAAGATATGCTCAGTTAAGTGTATCTATCCTCCAGTATACTTACTCACACTTCCAATGCAAATTAATCTCCTAAGAATTGTAACATGCATTATTACGGGATAAACTATCAAAACCTAAGAAAAAGTACTAACAAGTAACTTTAAAAACTACTCAATTTTATTTTCAATTTCTTTTTCTGATTTTACAATGAAGCACATCCTCTCCCCCAAACCGAATACAAGCATTGTCCTCAATGCACAACAAAAGATAAAAAGGCAATGATCTGAGATAAGTAAAGGAGAGAAGAGGAAGGAAAACCACCAGAAAAGAAAGGACTAAGAGTCCTGGTCGTCGCCATCGCCATCGTCCGTAGGAGGGAAACGCCAATCATGGAGAAAGTCAACAATAGAGTCTAGGCGTAACGTGATAGCATTTTGGGACTCTTGATATGCCTGCTGGGTTGCAAGAATCTGTTGCTGTGTAGCCCGAATCTCCTGCACATGGCCAGTGAGATCAGTGATCTGCTGCTGAATAGATTCCCAAGGAGGCTGCTGAGTAGGCTGACTCGGAGGTGGCTCGGCCTGCTCCTCAGCACGGCGAGCCTGTGGCCAAGTATGTATACGTGTGTGGGCGATCATACGGTTAAAGGCGTCAACTCCAATCGGACCGAGTCCACGAGATAAACGTGCATGCTCTGGAAAACGGACCCCACTGGTCTGGAATATGCGCTCAAGAATGAAAGGATACGGTAGCCGTTCATCCTTTCTCCCCACCATCATCTGCTTCATCCGCCCAAAGACGAATGAAGGTAAATCAAGGTCGCCCCGCCTAGCCTCGTCGCCGAATACATATAGTAGCTCAGTCATCGTGCGGTCAACTTTCTCCTTCCTGGCGGACCATACATCATGCTGGAAAATGAGAAAGGCAAATCGGAACTCCGGTAGCATGCTGATGGCCTGGAGATATGTGGTCAGGCAAGGTCCTATGGGCGACCCTGTCAAGCGACCCGTAACAATGCGAGGCATGGGAAGTTGATAACCACCAAAATCTGGATGCCGAATAGTACCTCGCTCGCAGCCCATAACTCGAGCTATGTCAGCAGCCCGGATGCGTAAAGGAGTGCCACACACCAAACTGCGAATGGAAACTTGTTCCTGATCCTCATGGTCTTCTATAGTGCCATTCAAATAGAACTCTCTGACGGCGTCCTCGTGCACCAAGTGAGGCACATTCCCCGTCGTAGAAGCAATACGGGTGAAGTAATTCACCCAGTCCGGCCGAGCCTTTATCCAGCCTTGGGTCGGTAGATCAGGAATATATGGATTTAGGAGAACCTGGCGCTCATATTGAAGTGGCCGTGGTGGTGGAGTAGCAGTAGGTGGAGGTGCAGGGGTGGAAGCAGCATGTCGTGAAGTGGAAGCTTCACTCCTAGGGCGTTTGTGAGCAGAGGATTTATGAGGCATCGTTCCTGAAAATCAAAGGTCATAATAAAAACCCTTATAAAGATAACTAATGCACAAAGAAGTATAGATCATCAGCACAGCAGGCATATCACAAATAATGGCATAGGAAAGCTCGTTTGCGCTGTTTTTTTTTTTTTTTTTTTGAAAAATAAAAATAAAAATAAAAAATAAAAAAAATAAAAAATAAAAAAAATAAATAAATAAATAAAAATCGGAGATAGCAATCATGAACATGCAATGGAATCAGCAATCAAAAGTATGCATGAGAGGAATCGAAAATCCGGAATGTCTCACTTTCGGAAATTTTTTTTTTTTTTTTTCGATTGAAAAACAGAACTGTTCACGCACAAAAATCATAAGATTTGGCGAAAATGCTGAGAATCAAAGGCTGAGCTCATACACAAGTATCACAATAATCAATTTAAGAGCAAGTATGAGACAGATTTCAAAAGTACCTAACATAAACTAAGAAAAATCAGTTTTTTTTCGTTTCGGCTTACCGGAATAAAAGCTCGGGATTGCGATGAAAAGAGACGGAAATCTCAAAAACGGCCACCGGAAATGGATTCTCCGTGCAAAACTTCGTCGGGGGACGGAGTCTTAGCTCAAACTGGGGTCGGAGGCGGCGGTGGCGAGCGAAAATAGGTTTCGTTCGCCGCCGCCGCGCAGGTTTTAAAGACGAAGAAGACGACCCGCGATCGATCGCACAAAAAACCGATCGATCGTGTTAACCGATGATGATCGGCGCCCGTCAGATCACAGATGAACGGCGTTGATGATCTGCAGATACGATCGTAGTGCGATCGATCGTATTTACTGTTTGACATTTTTTTTTTTTAACTCTAATGAATGAAGCAGAAAAAACCTCCCCCAAACGTATTATGCACATTGTCCCAATGTAAATAAAAAATAAAGAAGATGAAAAGGGAAGAATACACCTGATTACGTGGGTTGCCTCCCACCAAGCGCTAAGTTTAACGTCTTCAGCCAGACGTTGATCCATGCTCATGTTGTACTTGTTGAACCAGCAAAATATACCGGCATCTCATCCTGGTCACTAACTGCCTCCAAATAAGGTTTCAAGCGATGGCCATTTACTTTGAATGTGCTCCCATCTTTTGGATTTCGGATCTCAACAGCACCATGTGGAAACGCTTCGGTCACAGTAAAAGGTCCAGACCACCGAGTGCGAAGCTTCCCAGGGAATAAGTGCAGCCGAGAGTTATAGAGCAACACCTTCTGATCAGGCTGAAAGGATTTCCTGGAAATCATCTTGTCATGAACCGCCTTAGTTCGCATTTTGTAGAGCTTGGCATTCTCATATGCATCAAGGCGCATTTCCTCTAATTCACTCAGTTGGAGCTTGCGCTGTTCACCGGCCTTATCCATGTCGAAGTTGTAGGCCTTAATAGCCCAGTAAGCCCGGTGCTCCAACTCAACAGGTAAATGGCAAGCTTTGCCATATACCAATCTATACGGAGACATGCCAATCGGGGTCTTGAAAGCTGTCCGGTAGGCCCATAATGCATCATTGAGTCTCAAGGACCAATCTTTTCTGTCGGGGCGAACCGTCTTCTCGAGAATCTGCTTGATTTGGCGATTGGAGACCTCCACTTGGCCACTGGTCTGAGGATGATATGGTGTGGCAACCTTGTGGGTGACGGAATATTTCTTGAGAAGAGCTTCAAATGACCTGTTACAAAAGTGAGAACCTCCGTCACTAATGATAGCTCGAGGAGTTCCAAACCTGCTGAAAATGTTAGTTTTCAGAAATTCCAGCACAACTTTATGATCATTGGTCCTAGTGGCAACAGCTTCAATCCACTTAGACACATAATCAACAGCAACAAGAATAAATGTATGACCAAAAGATGGCGGAAAAGGTCTCATGAAATCGATACCCCATACATCAAATAAATCAACAATCAATATAGGTTGTAGAGGCATCATATTCCTTTTAGACAAGGCTCCCAATTTTTGACACCTATCGCAAGATTGACAATAAGCATGGGCATCTTTAAATAGAGTTGGCCAATAAAAACCACTTTGAAGTACTTTGGCCGCAGTTTTCTTACCACCGAAGTGTCCACCACAGGCCCGAGAGTGACAAAAAGATAAAATGCTATGAAACTCACTCTCTGGAACACATCGTCTTATTACTTGATCCGCACATATCTTAAATAGATCAGGGTCATCCCAATAGTAATGTTTGACTCGTGAGAAAAACAAGTCTTTGTCATGTTTAGTCCAAAAGGTGGGGATTTGACCCACAGCAAGATAATTCACGATATGTGCGTACCAAGGTGGAGCAGTAGTTGAGACAGCAAAAATCTGCTCATCAGGGAATGAATCCCTCAGAGGGTCATGGCTGTGCAAATCAGGAATAGGAATTCTGGATAGATGATCAGCCACAACATTCTCAGAACCCTTTTTATCTTGAATTTCAAAGTCAAACTCCTGAAGAAGTAAGATCCAACGGATCAGCCTTGGCTTGGCATCCTTCTTGGAAAGGAGGTACCGTAAGGCCGCATGGTCAGAAAAAATGATGATCTTACTACCCAGGAGGTATGACCGGAACTTATCTAATGCAAACACAACAGCAAGCAGCTCTTTTTCAGTGGTAGTATAATTCAATTGAGCGTCAGTGAGCGTCTTGCTCGCATAATATATAACATGAGGAATCTTGTTAAGGCGTTGGCCTAACACTGCCCCTACAGCAAAATTAGAGGCATCGCACATGATTTCGAAGGGCAGTGTGTAGTCAGGGGGCTTAATAATGGGGGAACTCGAGAGGAGGGTTTTTAATGTGGTAAAGGCCGTTTTGCAAGAATCATCAAATTCAAATGGCACGTCCTGACCTAAGAGGTGACAGAGTGGACGTGATATCTTACTAAAATCTTTGATAAATCGGCGATAAAACCCGGCATGGCCAAGGAAAGACCGTATTTGCTTCACTGAGGTAGGAGGTGGTAAATTAGCAATTAGGTCAACCTTGGCCTTATCAACCTCTATACCCCTTTTTGATATAACATGTCCAAGCACAATCCCCTGTTGAACCATGAAATGGCTCTTTTCCCAACTTAACACTAAGTTTGTTTCCTCACATCTTTTTAAAACCATAGTAAGGTTATGCAAGCATTCATCAAAACAAGCGCCAAATACCGAAAAATCATCCATAAAAACTTCCAAAAATTTATCAATCATGTCAGAAAAGATGGACATCATGCATCGCTGAAATGTAGCTGGAGCATTGCAAAGACCAAAAGGCATTCTTCGATATGCAAATGTACCAAAGGGGCATGTAAAAGTCGTCTTCTCCTGATCCCCTGGAAAAACTGGCACTTGATTATATCCTGAGTACCCATCTAAAAAGCAATAAAACTCTTGGCCCGCTAGTTTCTCTAGGATTTGGTCAATGAATGGGAGAGGGAAATGATCCTTACGGGTATTGGAGTTCAGTTTCCTATAATCAATGCATACCCGCCAGCCCGTGGTTTCTCTTATTGGCACAAGTTCACCCTCTGAGTTTGGTTTCACCGTGATGCCTGATTTCTTAGGGACGACCTGGATGGGGCTCACCCACTCGCTGTCAGAGATAGGGTATATGATACCTGCATCTAGGAGTTTCACTATCTCTTTCATCACCACCTCTCTCATGTGAGGGTTCAACCGTCTCTGCCCCTCCCTAGAAGATTTAGCCTGGTCCTCCAGGTTTATGCGATGCATGCACACAGAGGGGTCTATACCCCGGAGGTCAGCAACTGTCCATCCTATAGCTCGCCGGTGTGTGGTAAGGATCTCCAACAACTGGGCTTCCTGGTCACTAGATAAACTTGAGGAGATAATCACAGGAAGGGTGTCATTAGGACCCAGAAAGGCATATTTCAGCGAGCTAGGTAGGGTTTTCAGATCAAGTGTGGGAGGAGACTCTATGGAAGGTTTGAGTGGTGGAGAGGTGGACACAGGCAGAGGGTCGGGGTGGGGTCTCCATGGGATATGGTCTTCTATAATACCTCTAGGTCTGCGAATGGATCGATCTGCTAACTGTAGGGTGACTGAGGTGGGCTGCAACTCTCCTAGGCCAAGTTGTTGATAAAATGAGTATGGGAGGAGATTGACACTGGCGCCTAGATCTAAGAGGGCTCTGCTAATGGTATGGTCACCTATGACAATGGATATAACAGGGGTTCCCGGGTCCTTGAATTTAGGTGGCACATCACTGGTTAGTAAGGAGCTGACTTGGTTGGTCAAAAAGACCTTTTGGGTGACATGGGATTTGGTTTTTCTCTTTTGGGTACACAGGTCTTTCAGGAACTTGGCATACGCAGGTACTTGTTTGATGGCATCTAAGAGGGGAAGATTGACCTTAACCTGCTTGAACACCTCTAACATTTCCTCCATTCGTTGGTGGGACTTACTAAACGGGGAGGGTTGGTTGAGGCATTGGGGTAAAGGGGCCCTAGGGATATAGGATTTATCCTTTGTGGGTTCCCGAGGGGCTTCCTGTTGCGGTGAGAGATTAACAGGGTCAGGCATAGTAGGAGTGGATTGGTTCTGTTTCTCAAGGAGAGTGTCCTCACTCGCAATAGGTGGGTCCCTAACCTGATTGTCCACTTGTTTTCCATTTCTTAGGGTAGTAACGGCTTGCACCTGCTCATTTGGATAATGGGAACCTTCAACGGCGAACTGGCCTCTAGGGTTCTGCTGTGGTTGGCTAGGCAAGGTTCCTACTTCCCTACGGTTCATAGATTGGGCCAGCTGTCCTAACTGGGTTTCTATTTTGGCAATGGATTGTGTATGGGAGTGGACAAGCTGGGCCTGGGTTTTCAAGTCTGCTCTCATCTCCTTCTGTTCAGTTTTAATCTCGGTTAAGTGGGAGAGGAGCATTTGACTCATTTGACTCATCTGGTCTTCTAGGGATGGTTTCTTATTGGTTTGGTCAAATGGGGGAGCAGTAGCTGGTTGGTAAGGCTGAGTTGGGTGTTGGATTTCGGGTCTTGGGGCCTGATTGAAAGTGGTCCCTTGGTTAGGCTGTTTCCAGGCGAAATTGGGATGATTTCGCCACCCCGGGTTGTAGGTATTTGAATAGGGGTTATTAGCTCTAGGGTAGCCTTGTGCAAAGTTGGCTTGCTCCTGTACAAGATCAGGATACTGGGAAGCTGAAGGGCAGTCAACTACAGTGTGCATGGGGCTGGCACAGATGGCACAGGCATCGTGAGAGATAGGGGTCTGAGAAGGGAGCTGTGAGAAAAAACGGTCAAATCTCTCGGTCAGTGATGCCACTTGGTGTTCTAAACTGTTGGTGGGCTTAACATCATACATGCCTCCCCTTGAGGCACTCCTACCCGGTAGATGGCCTTCAGTTCTGTAGAGGGTAGCACTATGTAGAGAATTTTCACTTAGGTCCTCTAGTAGGTCCCAGGCATCATCAGGGGTTTTTTTCATGAATGTGCCTCCACAGGAGGCATCAATCAGGGTCTTGTGCTGGTCGCACACACCCTCATGAAATCGCTGCACTAGCTGCCACTTGGGCACATCATGGTGGGGACAGGATCGGAGGAGGGATTTCATTCTTTCCCAACTTTCATGGAATTGCTCATTTGGTTGCTGGGTAAAAGTAATGATTTCGTTGCGGATCTTATTAGTCCGCCCCACAGGAAAATACTTCTTTAGGAATTCAGCTTGTAGTTCCTCCCAAGTAGAAATAGAGTTATGTGCGAGGGAGTAGAGCCATTCCTTGGCCCTGTCTTTTAAAGTGAATGGGAAAAGTCTAAGGCGCACCTGGTCATCCGATAATGTGAGTTTGAATGTGGTGTTAACCTCCAAGAAATTTTGGAGATGCCTATAAGGATTCTCATTAAGTTGGCCGTGATAAGTGGGCAGCATTTGGATGATGTTTGGTTTGATTTCAAAATTGGCCACGGTAGCAGGTAGTAGGATACAGGAAGGGGAGGTGTAGGCTGTTGGACGGTAGTAATCTTGCAAGGTTCGGGCATGGGGGATTAATGGATCCTGGTTTAGACCAGTACCATCCCCGAGGTTCATGTTGTTCGCCATATGTTGGATTTCAGGAATTGATTGTCTAGGAGTTCTCAAAATTCTGTAGAGTCGCTCAGGATCAGGGTCAAAAGCTAGGTCGGGGTTCTGGGAACGACGACCATGCATGCACAAATAAAATCAAACAAAACCTGTGCAGTCCTAATAGCGACAACTAGCAAACATCAACCCTAGATAGCGACAACTAGCAACCTAATAGCGACAACTAGCACGTCATGCAATCCCACAAAGAAAAGGAAAACACCAAGCACCCAAATTTATTCTAAAAGAGGGTTAAGAGAGTGCAAACAGTGGGAAAGGATGGCCCTTCCAACGATGACGAAAATCTGCGTCCTCTCTTAATCCTGCAAAATGGAAGAAGAACGAAATTACGCTACTGAGAGTAAATCTAAATTTAATGAAACTACTCTAAAACTAACTATGCTAAGAATTTAGTAAACTATTGTGCCGTCCCCGGCAACGGCGCCAAAAAACTTGATCGTTTAAATATAAAACCCTTGCAAGTGCACAAGGCAATTGTACTACAGTGAGTATGGAAAGGGTTGTCGAACCTCAGGGACGGATTAATATTCTACCAAATTCAAGAGAAAAGCAGCAGTTTTTAATTAATCTAGAGAAAAGCAATGAACTTTAATTAAACTAAGCTGAGATTAATCAATAGGAGAAGTACCAAGGCTTTGAATCCACCACAATAGACTAGTGTATCGTCTCTCTCTCTCTTTTGAATTCAGATTTCCAGTTGGCTAGTGTATTCCTCTCGGACATACACTTGTCAATTCAAATTATAGTGCCCTCCTCTCGGATGTAACACATAAATCTATTAAAACATGGAACTGTGATCTATCTCTCTCGAGTATAAACCAATGAGACTTTATTAATATGTAACACTTCAGAGCCCTTACGTTCCTCTCGGACACGCAAGTGCTCTTTCAGATTGAAATCCACAAAGATCCACTCTTGTCTCTCTCGAGTACAAAGAATAAACTCTAATGAATTAACTTTTATTGCATAACAAAGATTCATACACCAACTAGAATAAAAACATAATATGAGAGAAAGAAACAATACAACCAATCAGTTGGGTTTCATCTACGCCTTGGAAGAGAGTCTAGCCAAGCATGGGAAGAGAATCCATCAACAAGTTCTTCATCTTCTTCTTCTTCTTCTTCCTTTGCTCTAGCCTCCAAGGTCTCCAAAAGAACTCAAAACTCTATTCTTGCATACCCCATACGTTCTCCCTTAAGGCATATATATAGGGGTGAAGGAAAGCCCTCAAATCCCCTTCCAAATCCGAGTCAAAATAGGGTTAAATTGCGTTTTCCGTATGCACCGATCGATCGCCTTCATAGCACGATCGATCGTTTGACGAACGTATCCGAACGAAGCCGTTTTCCTTTGTTAATTGCTTTCGATCGATCGTATTGCGAACGATGCCGGACGAATCCGATCGATCGTTTTTACTGTCTTCGCAAGTCCAAAAATTCCAGTAGATACGATCGATTGTTTTGGTGTCCGATCGATCGTTTTCTCCAATGTAGTGTTTTCGCGGAAGACGCGATCGATCGCGTAAGGATGCGGTCGATCGTTTTTACTGTTCGGAATCTTCAAATGGCTATAACTTTTTGCTCCGAACTCCGAATTGCACGTGGTTGGTGGCGTTGGAAAGCTGACATCTTGAACTTTAACATGAAGCTTGAATCAGTTCAATCCGATATTTGTACACGGAGTTATGATAATTTGACCATTGAAGTCCGTTTTCGCCATATTTTTGCATCTTTGCTCTCATTTCCTACAAAAACCAAAATCTATATTAAAGTAGTAGTTATTCTAACCAAACACTAGCATAAATATAAGTTTAGGAGATAATAAAATGCATATTTCATGTATAGATCACCCTATTCTGCACCATCATTGACATATGACCCATCGACACATCATTTTGCCTATCGTTCAAATTTCTCAATACGACCGACACTTGCCTCATGGACAATTCTTTTTATCGATGAAATTTTGTCTGTCATTCTAATTCTGCACATTTATTAATCCTTCATTTCTAGTTGACTTAATCCAACACTTGATTTATTTAGGGTTGTTACAACCCTCATCCCCTACCATCAAGTCTTGACATTGTTGCCATGCTATGTTGCCACTCTCCTTCCCACCCTCTTGGGACTTCATATTGTAGCCCGACGCTTTGCCTTCCACCCTCTGGCAATTGCATTTTTTTAGGGGCAGTAACTAAAATAGCTGCTTAGGGTAAACCTTTTTTTTTGCTATATTTCATAGGGTAAACTCTTATGAATCAACCTCGAGTTCTTTTCTCTGGCTGAATTGAGTGACCATATTTTGTGGTGTTTATAAGTTCTGTATTAGTGGTTATAGGTCCTAGACTTATTTATGCTTGACCAATTGGGCATAATTTGTCATAGATCGCATCCAATGGCATTTTTTATTATATATATAATAATGCATCCCATGGCAATTTGTCATGTCCAAGATGATAGAACTTAATGCAAAAGACTTAGGCATGCCTGTAGCCATTAGAACATATTCTTCAATGGAGTCTCTGCTAATCGTCTTCAGAACCACGTGTTTCTGGTTTAAAACTTGGCTGAGAGCAATCTCACTTAAGACACCGTATTAGGATGGCCAATGATGTATTTATAACTAAACCAGGACACCACTGTAAAGAACCCTAGAATCCTGATCGTCCATCCATAGGTCATCCAATGGTTCAGATCTGCCAATCAAAACCACAACTTAATGGGTATTCTGACTCAGGCCCATTACCCAGACAGTTCTAAAAGCCCAAAACACTGTCAATTGAGATAGTTGAGCCACTTTATGTTTTATTACAAAAACAAGCCCAACATTCTCCCACTTGGCACAACTTCTCAATTGAGCCATATAAAGAAGAAAATCTCCCACTTTGCTCAATTAAACTAACCAAGTGGGTAATGGGAAACTTTAATAATGACTTTCGTATGCGCTTACAAAAAGTCATAACCATACAAAATACCCTTCGAACTGTATGTGGTAACTTTATACTCAATCAAAATGTCATAATCGCATGAATCAAGGCGGTTATGTCCTCAAAGGAGAGCATTCCCTTCAAAGTATCACAATGTAACTAAGTCATTCTGGTTGAGTGCTATATGTGACAAAATATTTTATGAGTGAATGCATGCTCCCACTCATTTTGCAAATATTGTCTCATACTTTAAGTGCACTGAAAAATGAGACACACCGTGAGAAAAGAAACTGGAACTGCTATGATAAATGAGTAAAGTCCAGAAGTACATAAGCAAAATCAAATGCACGATGAGCTAATAAGACCCATATGATCCACATGACTCTTAAACAGAGAAGGGGGCAAGCCCTTAGTCATTGGATCAGCAACCATAAGCTCAGTGCCTATATGCTCAATAACAATTGTCCATACTTTAACACGATCCTGAACAACAAGATACTTGATGTTGATGTGCTTACTTCGACTTCCACTCTTGTTGTCCTTCGTGAAGAACACAGCAGCACTATTATCACAGAACATCTTTAACGGCCTACATATGGAATCCATAATAGTAAGTCCTGTGATAAGATTCATCAGCCAAGTAGCATGTGACGTGCCCTCATAACAAGCAACAAACTCTGCCTCCATAGTCGACGACGTTGTAAGGGTTTGCTTAATAATTTTCCAAGAGACAGCACCGCCTGCCAAAAGGAAAATATAACCCGATGTCGACTTTTTCGAGTCAACACAACCAGCAAAGTCTGCATCTGTATATCCAACCAGTTCCAAATGATCAGAATGTTTGTATGTAAGCATGTAATCCTCCGTTCCTTGTAGATATCTCATAACCTTCTTTGCAGCTCTCCAATGATCCATCCCTGGATTTTGCTAGTATCTACCCAACATTCCCATAGCAAAGGCAATATCAGGTCTTGTACAGACCTCCAAGTACATCATACTACCAACTGCCGATGCATAAGGAATTTCCTTCATGCTTTCCAATTCCAAAGAATTCTTTGGACACTGGAACAAGCCAAATTTGTCACCCTTCACAATAGGGGCTGCATTAGGTGAGTAATTTTCCATGTTAAACCGTTTCAGAACTTTATTGATATAGGCCTGTTGAGACAACCCAAGGATCCTTCTGGATCTATCACGATAGATCTCAATCCCTATGACACAGGATGTCTCTCCTAAATCTTTCATGTCAAAGTTCTGAGAAAGAAACTACTTAGTCTCGTGCAACATCCCTAAGTCACTGCTTGCAAGTAGAATGTCATCAACATACAAGACCAGAAATGTGTAATGGCTCCCACTAACCTTAAGGTATATGCATTGATCAACAATGTTCTCCTTAAAACCAAATGAAGTAATAACATTGTTGAACTTCAAATACCACTGTCGGGAGGCCTGTTTCAGTCCGTATATTGACTTCTTGAGTCTACAAACCAGATGACTACCTTTATCTGAGGTGAAACCTTCAGGCTGAGTCATATATACCTCCTCCTCAAGATCCCCATTCAAGAACGCCGTCTTGACATCAATTTGATGTAACTCCAAGTCAAAATGAGCTACAAGGGCCAAAATAACTCTCAATGAATCCTTCATAGAAACTAGAGAAAAGGTTTCATTATAGTCAACACCATCTTTCTGAAGAAAACCTTTGGCTACAAGTCGGTTCTTATATCTGTTAATGTTTCCAGATGGATCTAATTTAGTCTTATAGACCCATTTGCAACCAAGAGCCCTGGCGCCCTGCGGTAACGCTATTAGATCCCAGACTTGATTATTAGCCATAGATTTCATCTCGTCCTGCATGGCATCGTACCATTTGCTAGAGTTATTTCTTGACATGGCCCGTGAATATGTAAGAGGATCTTGAATGAGTTCAACATTCTTGTTAGACTCCTGGAGGTATACAACATAGTCAGAAGGGAGTGCAGGTTTCCTTACTCTTGAGGATCGTCGAAGTCCTATTTCATCAACAGGCGGAGGGGCCTGTGCAATAGGAACTTCAGCAACTTGATCCGGAGGTGAGAGTAGAGGGTGGATAGGCTGCTCTGAAATCACCATAGGTGATACAACATCTGATCCTCCACCAAAAGTGGGTATAATAACTGGAACCCGAATTTCCTCAAACACAATGTGTTGAGGAGAAATACTCCCACTGAAGTTGCCATACTCAAAAAAATGTGCATTCCGTGCTTCAACTACTGTAGGGGTATGAGATGGACAATAAAACCTATAACCCTTAGACCTTTCTGCATAGCCAATGAAAAAACCACTGACAGTCTTAGGGTCAAGCTTCTTCTCAAGTGGATTATACACCCTAACCTCAACAGGACAACCCCAAATGTGCACATAATCTAAACTAGGTTTCCATCCATTCCATAGCTCAAAGGGTGTTTTAGGATCGGCTTTAGATGGAACTCGATTTAAAATGTACACGGCTATCTTTAAGGCTTCACTCCACATTTTGAGAGGAAGAGATGAGTTACTAATCATACTCCTCACCATATCCATCAAAGTGCGATTCCTCCTTTCAGCAACACCATTTTGTTGTGGTGTGCCTGGTACTGTGTATTGTGCAACAATACCATATTCCTTCAGGAATTACGTAAATGGTCCAGGTTTTTGTCCACTCTCTGTGTACCTGCCATAGTATTCCCCTCCTCTGTCTGATCGAACAATTTTGATACTCAATCCAGATTGTTTCTCTACCTCTGCTTATAAGTCTTGAAAGCATCAAATGCTTCAGACTTTTCATTTAAGAGATAAAGATACATATATCGTGTATGATCATCTATAAAGGTAATGAAATACCTTTGACCATTCAGACAGGGAGTACTAAACGGTCCACAGATATCAGTGTGTATAGTGCCAAATTTCTCATCATGCCTCTTAGCACCCTTAGAAGACTTGTTAGTCTGCTTTCCTTTTATGCAGTCTATACATGTCTCAAGATCAGTAAAGTCAAGAGTTTTTAAAATGCCTTCTTTTACTGATCGCTTTAAGCGGTCAATGGAGATATGCCCCAAACGTCTGTGCCATAACATAGAGGAGTTCTTTTTAATAACACTTCCTTGCACATACATCATAGATTGTTCAAAGGAAACATACAAAGAGAGTCTATGTAGTCCATCAATCAAATAACCAGAACCAATGGTGATTGAATCTTTAAGAATCAGAAATGAGGAATTCATAAACTGAAAATTAAAGCCATGAGGTACTAGTCTTGATACAGAAACTAAGTTTTTAGAAAAACTTGGAATATAGAAAACTCTTTCTAAATCTAAGGTGTATCCTGTATGGAGAACGAGTCTATATGTCCCCACACCTTCAACCTTCGAACACATCTTATTTCCAGAATAGATGTTGTGCTCCCCATCATTTGGTTTCCTTAGACTGAGAAACCCCTGCATGATAGTAGAAACATGGATTGTAGAACCGGAGTCAATCCACCATGTGTTATTATGATGAGAATCAACATAATTAGATTCATAACACACTAAAGACATGAAATTACCTCCTTTCTTGGCAAGCCACTTCTGATACTTAGGGCAACCTTTCTTCATGTGTCCTGTCTTCTTGCAGAAAAAGCATATGGTTTCCTTAGTGACACCAGTAGACTTTATTGGCACACCTTTACCAGCTTTCTTCTTAGGAGCACCATGATTTGTCTTCTTTTGTCCTTTATGAGAAACTAGATGGGCACTCTCTAGCTTCTCTTGCTTAAGTCTTCCTTCTTCCTATACACACATACTCAGAAGGTCATTAACTGACCACTGAGTGTTATGCAAGGTTTTAAAAACCGAACCGGCCATCGACCCGAAAATCTGACGGAGTAGGTCGAACCGGGTCGAACCGGGGGTCAACCCGGGTTGACCCGGGTGCTGACGTCATTAATACAAAATAATATAAAAAAATCTTCTCCTCATACAAAAACTTTTACATAACCCAATGATCCCTGTATAGCAATTTAATAAAAAATTATAATCCAATGATCCCTGATCACCTATAAATTTTCAATTTCACTAATCAAAGCTACACATTTTATAACGAAATATTCAAATCTAAAAATCAATATTTCACGTTCCACAATGATAATCAAAGTTTCATATTGTATAATAAAAGTTCATCACTAACAAGCAGATACATGTAGCAATCCTAATATCCACCACAAACAATCATCGAACCTAGGTAGCAACAACTAACACCCTAATAGCGACAACTAGCACAAGCATGCAGTCACAGAAAGAAATATAAAAACACCAAACAAAAAATGCAAACGAGGGGAAAGGGGTTCCACATTCAATAATCAACGTTCCCATAAACAAAATGTCCAATAGCTAAAGTTCAATAGCCAATTGCCAAAGTCCAATACTCCGCTAAACTCCATCCCAAGTTTCAATAGCCAAAAGTTACAATCCCCAATTTCCTACAACAAATAAAATGCAATAAACAATTAATATGATGAGTATTGGAGTGTAACACTTGCAAATTTGTAGGAAAAATGAATTACCAATTACAAACTTTCATATGGAGCTCGTAGGTCTATAATCTTCTTCTAAATTTCCTACAAAAATCCAAAATCTTCAGGTCCCATATGTTCCTCATCCCGTTCATTAGTTGTTGGCTCTACCGTATTCCCTACAAAAAAATTTGTTTATTAAACACAATAGGACAACAAACAATTATAATGAGATTAAGGTTAAACTAACAACTCTATTAATATCATTACCTTCCCGATCAGTAAATATAAAGCTTAATTCATTAGTCTCATTCCTTAGTTCATCATCATCAATATCTTCTGCGGTAATACTTTTGTCCACTACCCATTCTTCAATCAAGTCAAATGACTCAATGGATAGAGGATCAAAGTTGCTCTCTATGTTTTCCTCCTTCCTACCAGTCTTAAGCAAATGCCTTCATTTCCAAGTTCCAACACAAAAGTTAAACTATAATTAATAATAGAAATTAAGAAGTGATGAGTTACTACAACTAGGTTCTCTTACTTCATGTGTAGATTGTGTTGCACATAGACGAGATCATTAAGTCTTTTGTGCTCCAATCTATTCCTTCTTTTAGTATGAATTCTTTCAAAAACACTCCAATTATGCTCACAACCGGAAGAAGCACAAGTTTGATTTAAGATCCTTATTGCCATACGCCTCAATGTTGGAGCACAATCTCCAAATGTGGCCCACCACGCAGCTACAAAAGAAAAATGTTAATCACATAATCAATAAATATGAATTAATAGGATAATGAACTATTATGGAATGATAATTTACCGGGCTTCATAGTAGTACGTGTAGCTTTTGCCATGTCACGCGAGAACCCTTTTTGTGCATTCTTAAACAAAAGAAGCTCGTTTACAATTTCCTTTTGTGCCTCTAAATCCCCGTGGTGTAGCTTCTCAATCACATCTAAAAGATCCCTTTGCACAGCGAGGGTGTCTGCTTCTGACTTTTTAGCATATTGAAACCAAGGGTTCAAACAGTAAGCTGCCACATGAAGAGGTTGACAAAGTTGGTTCTTCCACCGTTTCTCAATGATATCCAAATATGGGCCATAGTCTTCCCTCTTTCCACCACATACCACTTTTACTCTTTCCATAGCTATTCTTACTTTCTCATACAAAAATCCCATTGATGGGTATTCATCACCATCAACCATTCTAAGAACTCTCACAAGAGGCTCACTAATGGCAATCACCTTAGCACACTTAGACCAGAATGAAGAGCTTAACACCACACTTTCAAACTCTTTGCCTTTAAGAGATCTTGCTAACTTTGCTATCTTCCGCATAGACCACTCTTCTCCAACTACCATTTTTCTTAAAGAATCCTTGTTATTGTATATACTTTGTAACGTTAAAAAGTTGGTAGCAAAACGGGTGGCACCTGATCTAATAATCTCTCTCCCATGATTGAACTTTTTTAACAATTGTAAGATAGCAAGGTGATTGTAAACAAATTTTGTGACAATTCTTGCTTCATCAACCACTTCCTTCACTTCAGATACATGTTTAAAGAAGTCCTCTAACATTAAATCCAAGCAGTGTGCAGCGCATGGTGTCCAATAGAGCTTTGGGTACTTCTCAATCAAATCCCTTCCAGCGGCCACATAGTTGGATGCATTATCTGTCACAATTTGGACAACATTCTCTGGTCCAACAAATTCTATTATTTCAGAAATCTGACTACTTAACATCTCAGCCGTCTTGGACAAATCAGAAGCATCAATTGATTTTAAAAATACAGTTGCAGTTGGACAATACACAAGGAAATTAATTAAAGTCCTGTTTCTGTTGTCAGTCCATCCATCTGTCATTATAGTGCAGCCATTCTTCTTCCAATCCTCTCTATATTTTTCTACCTCAGTTGAAACTTCTGAAACAACACTTTGCAAAATTTTCCCCCTCAGAGCATGATATGTAGGAGCCTTGTAACCACGACCAACAGAAACAACTGCATCAATCATTTTTTGAAAGAATATTGAGTTAATGGCATTTAATGGAATGCATGCATGATAAAAGAACTTACCAACTGCAATATCAACCTTTTCAAGAGTATTTTTCCAGCCATCACACTCTTGATACCAGGTTGAGCACCCGGGGTGGTATATGGTGGAAAGTAACTACCTATGCCCTTTTTCCCTCTTGAATTCCCTCCACTTCCCTCATTTGGCCCTTTTGGCTGATTTGGTTCTTCCCGTTCTTCATCATCATCTACATCCATATAAATCTCTTCACTCATGGTTTTTCTCTTCTTTGACTTATTTAAACTATTTTGATCTAATGAAAGTTCCATTCGATATTGCACATCAGCTGGAACATCTTTGCAAGCTATAACATGCCCTTTGCGCTTACTCAAATGCTCTTTCAATCTATGGATTCCCCCACCATGAAAAAATTTTGAACAATAGTTGCACATAATTCCTTTTTTTCCATTTGCAAGGGTAAGCAACTGACAATGTTCCCATCCAGGATCAACCTTTACCCTAAATGCTTTATCTATTGTTTCCAACCCCACTGATTGACTAGGATGATTAGAAGCAGCTCCAGTAGATGCATTAGAGGATGCCCCAATGGATGCACTAGCATTAGAACCTGAAGCTGATCCTGATGCCATGATGTGAACTACAATGATACAATAACATTTGTGTTATCAAAATAAAAGGCAGCCTTCAAGATCTCATCAAAACAAAATAGTAAAGCTCTAATCTGCATTAGTTGCTGATGCTCAATCAATCAAAGAATAAATGACAGTGATTAGAAACTAGAATCCACATGGATTAGGCAATTCAGACTTCACCATAGACAAGTAAAATCCACCTCTCAAAATCAACAGA
Source organism: Houttuynia cordata (assembly GCA_039654745.1). Classification (NCBI taxonomy): domain Eukaryota; kingdom Viridiplantae; phylum Streptophyta; class Magnoliopsida; order Piperales; family Saururaceae; genus Houttuynia; species Houttuynia cordata. Next base: position 12,310,719 of record CM077508.1, on the reverse strand, counting down.
GATCCAAGTAATCAACTATGAAAGATCAGCTGGTAGAGAGTTCAAACAGATGGAAAGTAAGAAACCAGAAACATAATCAAAGATCTGGATGAAAACCATGTTCTCTCATCATTAGTGACAAATCCAAGTTGTTGCTATGGATCAAAGCTTACAAGTTTACACAGCGAGAAACAACTCAAAACCCAAAATCAATAAAGTCATTCCTCAAAATGCTCAAGCTCATTTAGTGATTTTCTGAAAAAGAACTCCAAGACAGCAACCAAAAGGAAGATCACTCCCATGCACAATTAGCCATTTTAGATGTAGATTCAAAGAAAGATCTGAGCTTTCACACTTGTGGATTTGAGCACCTTGGAATCCAACAAACATAAGGGAAAATCAACAATGGAATAAATCAATGCTCACCTGAATCAAGACTATCTGTCACTCAGCTGTCTTACACCAGAGCTGCAATGAATTCTCACGCAGACCTTGATATAGGGCACTATGAGTTAGAACAGCTACACCTAACCAAGATAGCCTCACAACCAACGACAAACACCATCAACAATAGAAGCTAAAACAAGTGACCGAAAGCAACAACAACAACAGTGGAAGCCGAGGAATGCAGAGGAAAAGGCAAACAAGAGTCTTATCAAACTTTTCTGAGAAACAGGAGCCTGTATGCTGCAGTAATAATCTTTTCTCCTAGATCACAATCACTACAGCTTGACAAGATATATTTGCTCAGACCATTGTATCAGCAAAACAAAACAGTAAAGAACCTTCCAACCATTTAAATAAATAGCTGCTTATTCTAGCTTCCCTTTCCAAGAGTTCAATAACAGTATACAAAAAGCCAGACGTTGGATGAAGTATAAAACTAAGACTGTAAAACTCTTTCAAAATTAAAAGCTAGGGTTTTGAAATACCTTTGTGGAGAATGCAACTCCGGCGCCAATCGAAGTCCTCCCTCCGACGAACAATAAAGATTAATGATGATTCCGGTCACAGAGACTCGGCTCTGGCCGTCGGAGAGAGGAAGGTCAGACTGGGCGTGGGCGTGGAGGAACTTGGCCGCGCGGGGTGATGGCGGCGGAGGGTGAGCGGCGACGAGTCGGGTCGACGGTGACAGAACTTGGCCGCGTGAGGCAATAGCGGCGGCGGCGCAGGAAACTGGGAAGAGGGGAGGGGGCGGGGGGAACTGGGGAAGAGGGGGAGCCGGGAGTGAAGTGGAAGTGTGGAACGAGGCTCGGGAGTCGGGGAGGACTGGGGAGGCCCGGAGGGGTGAGGTTATAAAACCCGGACCAGACCGGTCGGCCGGGTCACCGGTTCGACCGGCCGGGTTGAAATGACCCGGCCGGGTCAACCTACCCAGCTGACCCCGACGAACCGGACCGAGAAAGAGGCCGGCTCCGGTCGGACCGGGTCCGACCGGCCGGTCCGGTCCGGTTTTCAAAACCATGGTGTTATGTGTATTATAAGAGATCTTGAATGGCTCATATTGTGCAGGCAGGGAGTTCAGAATGAAGTGGACCAAAAAAGTGTCATCAATCTTTATTTTCATGTTGTTCAACTGATTAGCAATATCATGCATCTGCATGATATGCTCTCTCACCCCTTTATCATCTGTTAGCCTCATGGATGACAACCTGGACATTAAGGTGCTGGCCAAGGCTTTATCAGAACTTTTGAATTGAGTTTCAATAGCTTTAAAAGTTCTTGGGCTGTAGCGCATTCTGGGATAGATCCCCGAATGCTATGATTTATGTAAGACCTCATGAGCATCATACTTAAGCGGTTAGACCGCTCCTACTTTTCAAAAGTTGCTACCTCACTCGGCGTACTTTTTTCCGTAGGAGCGGTGGGTACATCCATACGAAACGCCAAATCCAAGTCCATGCACCCTAATAGTAAAAGTAACTTTTCCTTCCAATCCTTAAAATTATCCCCAGACAATAACGGAAGGTGCTGATTAGGGTCAAAAATGAAAGACGAATAAGCTGCAATAAAGGAATAAATACATGCAAACATTAAAGAGGGCAAGACACAATAACATAAGTATAAAAATAGCCAATGCTAAAATCATGTAGTAAAATTGAAAACCTCCCTATGGGCAAAGGTTGCAATCTGCATCAAATTTACTAAGCTGTATAGAAACATATGTTCATTTGTCTCATGATAAGGCTAGTGGGATATACAGAAAACATTATAGGAAAATCCCACACCTTTGGGCATAGGGATTCACCCATATTAAAATATATAACCCTCCACCTTATCCTAATTATGTAACGCTAACTACCACCTCCCTTTGGGGCCGGATGACAGTCCTTGTCATATAATCAAAATTTGATGATAGCACAATATTTTTATGTATGTGAATCTATGCACCCCATGGTAGCATTCTATATAATTCATACGTTGACAAATGACTTAGGATGTTTTGGCCATTCCTAAATCATCTCAATGGACGTGGGAACTGAATTTGTGCTATTCACCATTTATAAAATAACAAAATGAATGCAATTAATTATCAGACAATCATAACAATATCCATATACAAAATTGACTAGGGCATTAATGTCAATTTTGTCATCAGGCTTTTGGGACTCGGCCAGGGGATCCATCACCACACACCACAATTTAAAGAAATATAGTCCAAAGTCCTTTTACAGTCCTTTTAAAAAAAAAAATTGTACAAGGTGGAAGCTGTAAGCCCCTGTAATAGAAAAATATACATTAATTCTTCATGACTGGATCCGCCTCCAGACGTGGTCCTTGAAGTCTGGTGTCGCTTACAATAGATATAATGTACACTTTCTCTCAAAATTACATAAGTGGTGCGACAACAATTTAAAAAAATTGATAAAATATACGATTGCAATATAATCCCCTAGCCGGCCCATATCATTAATAAAGCCTTAATCATGATCATTAAAACACATTCATAACATACATGCAGTCATGACTAAAAAAAAAAAAATTTAATGGACCAAACCGGGTCCGGTTTGGGCCGTGTCAGCAGCTGACCCGGTTTAGAGGGTCATCCTCTTCGTGAGGATGCCATAAAACTTTAGGGTACGAGGCGGCGGCATGGCGTGGGCGCCACAAGCACTTCAACAGAAGGACCGCCCTCCTCGCCACCAAGATCGTCGCCCTCCAACGCCGGACAAAAGAAGGAGCGGGCGACGATCATGGACTTGCGACGGCAATCGAAAACTGTGGGAGCAGCAGCGGCGTCGGCATCAAGGGTGGCGTCGGGGAAGCCTGTGCCGCCTTAATCTGTGAAAAAACACGCCGCCCGATGGCGGCCATCACAGATGCGGCACGAGACTACGACGACCTGTACGCAGCGACGGCACCGGCCAGCGCCCAAAACACGGTGAAGAGGCGGCGCTGGCCAGCGCCTCACAGGATCGGAGACTGGGCGAGGGCCGGAAGCCACCGCAGCCAGAAAAATCCAAAACCGACGCGTGCTGATAGATAAAACTTTTTTTTTTTATTTTGATCCGTCACCACAGTTGCCGACGGCGGCCGAGAGGGCCGCCCTTTCTTTTACGGCGAGGCCGGCGGTGTATGGAGGGCCGACGCTGCCGCCCACATATGGCGGCGAAGGCGGCGATAGCCAAGGAATGTGTCGGCGAATCTGGCACCGCCGCTGCTGATGTAAATTTTAATATAATACTCTCAAGCGCACGAATCTAATGTAGACTAATGGCTACGAGGTCAATCCCTCAGAGACTTAGTAAGATATTCAACCTAATTCTAAGAGTATGTAACAAGCAACAATGAAATGAAAAGTTCTAATTTTTATTTTTTTTCTAATTAAGCAATCAGATGTTCAACTAAACTTAAAACACAGAAATTAACTAAATAAAAGATAAAATAAGAAAAGGCCTGTCAATTAATCCTGGTTATGCAATCCCGTTTTGCTTTGCTCTATCCTCCACCTTCTGCAACAGTCTCTCGACTGCACGCCTCAACCGTTCTGATCTTTCTCTCGAATAGAACAGAATAGTCCCCTTCTCAGCCAAAAGCAAGCTCCCCTTCTCTGTTCGTGCAGCAATGTTCCTTCGCATGAAAACAATCCTGCTTCCCTCTCTCGAGCAAAAGCAAACCCCCCTTCTACTCCTCCTCAACCACCCTCTGTAATCAGTCTATCTTGCCTCTCTCGAGCCAGATAGATCTGATTGCAGTGAATTTCGGCCCCCTCTCTCTCTCGAGCAGAACGGCCTCCCTTTCGTCTGCCACAATCAGCACAAAACAGTTCCCTTTATTCAAACAACAACCCTTTCGAATCTGCAAAAACCTGCTGTCAAGAGCTCCTCTCGTCCTTACCCTCTCCGGCCAGCCCTTTGCCTTACTCCTCAGCACCAGTTCTAATCAAATCCGCCGCCAGAACAGAGCCGCCACTCACGATTCCAGCCTCTTCTCTCCCTTCTCTGCCTCTCGACAGAGCAGCCGCCACTAGGGCTGGTAAATGAGCTCAGAGCCCGCTGAACCAGCCCAGCCCGAGCCCATTTAACCTTAAATGGTCGGGCTATTAGCGGGCTCACCCAAAGTGAGCCGATCTCGGGCTCCACTACAGAGCCCAATAACAGCCCTATGAGCTTCTTCTCCAACGAGGCCCCCTGGATCCTCACCGTCGGCGCCAGCTCCATCGACCGAACTAGATATCGCATACACCAGTTGTAGTGCTGCAAGCGGTCAGAGATGGAAATCTTGTCACAGATGTGGTCGCTGCTGGGGCTCCTGACCGTGCTACAGAATGTCCTGCCGGCGTAGCTGCTATCCCTCCTCAACTCCCTCTGGCAGTCCATCTAGGACGCACTCAGCCCCCATTCTTACTTTGAGGTCCCGGAGTTCCATGGCTACTCCGGCGTGGACGTGAACGACCTCTACCGGATGGTCCACCTCTACCTCAACTCCCTCAACTCCCTCGACCCCACCGCCGCCTGCCCGCGCCTCACCCTCACCCGCCCCGCCAACTCCACCCGCATTTCCTACACAGTCTCACCCAACCTCCTCGACACCTTTGCCGGCCACTCGCTCTGGTGGACTCACCACGTCGACACCCTACAGGACTCCCTCGAGGAGAAGCGCAGCTTCACCATCAAGCTCCCCAAGCGCCACCACCTCCTCCCGGCCTACCTCGCCTCCGTAGCCGCCCGCGCCCGGGAGTTCGAGCGCGTCTCCTGCGAGCGTCAGCTCCACACCAACGCCCGCGACCGTCACGACAGGGCTTTCGTACCCTTCTGCCATCCCTCCACTTTCGACACCCTTGAGCTCGAGCTGGCACTCAAGGAGGAGATCACGCGCGACCTCACCGCCTTCACCGAGGGCTAGGACTTCTACAAAATCACAACCCGGCCGACAGATATTTTTGTCATTGGGGCAGGTCATGTTGAGGAAGACGACGACTGCAAGCTCACAAACCGTTGCTCGAGCTGCCAGAGGACGGTGGGCCTGACCGGATTCCGATGCTCAATCTTAAAGACTTAAACCAGTACAAAACCCCAATAGCCCAATAACGGCCCGTTGAACAGCCCATTACCGTTTATTTCCTGGCGGGCTGTGACTGATAAGCCTTAACGGGCTCAGGCTCTTAGTGGACAGTTGCGGACCGAGCCCGAGCCCGTCCGTTTACCAGCCCTAGCCGCCACCAAAAGTACTCTCCTCCTCTCCTGCACAGCCGACTGCTATGTTTATATAGACGAACTCTTCTGTCCAAGATCAAACAGCCTTCCAATCCCGTCCCGATTTAAGGTAAAGATTCCATTTTTAAGCCCACTCGAAACAGAGCCCAAAAACATTGTAACATCCCAATCTGCCACAAATTCGCCCCTTTTGAGATCTCAAATCAAATTAAAATGTGGTGACTTACCATTCTAAAACAGGTTTGCACTTCGATTTGCCTCAAAACCTTCCAGATTCAGACATTCCAAATCGCGATTTTTTTTCTCTGTTTGCAGTCCTTACTTCGCCAGTTTCTTCTCCACCATTGCTTCGCCTATTGACTGCCACCAAGACCAGAACCATCGTCGACCTCCTCACGATCGCCGTCATTGCCCATGGCTACCTGCCGTCGGTCGTCCATTGCCTTGCCGTTTCAAACCCAACCGCCAACATCGACCGTGATTCATCTCGCCCATGGCTGCTGTCAATCCACCCCTCGAACTCGAGCCCAGCCGTCGAGCTTCTCTCCGCCAAGACCCATCGCCGGCATCGCCACCTCAGGCCGCTGCTATTGGACCCCCGTCGCATCCGCTCGAGCAGAGAGCTCGAGCTCTATTTTGGTTAGAACACCTGAGCCATCGGGCTCGGGTCATTTTCATTTTTTTTTTTTTCTTTCTTCTCCTGACCAAACCGGACCGAACCTTGAACCGGTTCAATTTTGTTCATTCCTCTTTTTTTTTCATTGGGTTAAAACCCGTCGTAGCAACCACGTCCGTTGGATCTTCGATCTCTTCACATAAGCTATTTGACGTGCATTTGCTTTTGGCGATCTGAATCTGGAGCTCTAAAGCCTGCATAAATAAAATTAAATCGTAATTAGACGCATAAATAAAATATAAATCTATTAAAACCAATTAATGCATCTAAATAACTCAATTAAGCGCATTTAATTACCAAACTCCTAATTCTTCACTTAACACTGAATACCTTTAATTATCCTTATTCTAACTAAAAATACGACTAACATATAGGTAGAAAGGCATATAAAAATGTGTATATTTTGCATATATCAGCTGCACCGCCCAAAGCCCAATGCCTGGCGACGGCGCCTCTGGCCAGTGCGTCTACTCGCAGCGGCTGCGCCGGCCAGAGCCCAACGCCTTGCGGCGGCGGCTCTTTTTTTTTTTCATCCTCTGCCGGACTGTGTGAACTAATCCGGCACCGCCGCTGCCCCGACTAGAGCCCAACGCCTCGCGACGGCGGCTCTAGCCAGTGCATCTGCTCGCAGCGGTGGTGTCGTCCAGAGCCCAACGCCTAGCGGCGGCGGCTCTGGCCGGTGTATCTGCTGTCCGACGGCTGTCCGGCGCGGATGCTCCAGTCTAGCCTAGCTCGATACCAATTGATAGAACTTAATGCAAAAGACTTGGGCATACCTGTAGCCATTAGAACAGAACCTTCAATGGAGTCTCTGCTAATCGTCTTCAGAACCACGTGTTTCTGGTTTAGAACTTGGCTGAGAGCAATCTCACTTAAGACACCGTATTAGGATGGCTAATGGTGTATTTATAACTAAACCAGGACACCACTGTAAAGAACCCTAGAATCCTGACCGTCCATCCATAGGTCATCCAATGGTTCAGATCTGCCACTCAAAATCACAACTTAATGGGTATTCTGACTCAGGCCCATTACCCAGATAGTTCTAAAAGCCCAAAACACTGTCAATTGAGATAGTTGGGCCACTTTATGTTTTATTACAAAAACAAGCCCAACACAAGACACACAGATTTATCTCTTGAAGTTGTACTGAACCTCACATGGACCCATTTGCAAGATATAGGTTTTTTCTTGCTGAACTAAAATCTTATCCCAACACTATGAACCACGACGAACAAAAGTCCCCCTCCTTATACTCATTAACAAGTCCCGAAGGAAAGGAGGGGAAAGACAATCCCATTCTACTTCTACATCTTTCTCAACACTCCATATTTAATTGTATAAGTTATGTGATAGGAATTATGTGCAATTTTCAAAATAGGTAAAGGGGGCTTTGTGCAGGTATTATGTGCAGTTTTGTGGCAGGTCATGGGGGTTAAGTACAATTTACCTGTTTTCCCTAGGTTAGGTAGGTTTCGGACATTTTTTTTTAAATTGGGAAGCTACTTGATAGTTAAATTTCTGTTCTTTTATACCCATTAATCGATTCTATAATGTGGAGTCCGCTCTACAACATTGTAGGATCATGCCATTGTACTACTAACTACTCGATCACTTTAATTTTCACTATTCACCTACCTGATACCAAAGTCTCTCTTTTTAATCAATAACATTGAACTTGGTTTGGGAAGCCCAAGTTTTCGATTTGTGTCGAGCTGAGCTTAGAATTGAGCTAGCTGAATGAGCTCTCACTCCTTACTGGATCTACTCCGAATTAAATGGTGTTTTGAAAATCTGGGGCGTTACACTTAGGGGCCGTTTGGGGCGTGATTATTGCAAAACATCCAGATTGGATTCTGGATATCTACTGTAGCATCCAGGTGGATTTTTACATCCAGCTGAAACACGTCCTGAGGTGTTTCAGCTGGATATATAAAATATCCAGATGCTACAGTATAGCAAAACATTCCATCTGGATGTTTTGCTTTTAATCACGCCCCAAACGGCCCCTTAATATTTCACGGATCACATCCAATGAAATTTGTCTTGTCAAAGATATACCAGTTTATGTCTTGAAGTTGTAGAGAGACTCACCTTGATACATTTGTATAATTGTTATGTCATATGTTTTATCTGCAGTTTTCAAAACAGGTTATGTGAGCATTGTGCAGATATTATGTGAATTTGAGATAGTTCATGGGGGGTTAAGTACAATTTACCCATTATTTCTGGAACATGTAGGTTTCAGGCATATGTTTAGAAATCAGGAGCTACTTGATTTTTAAATTTATGTTTTATGTTACCATTAATAGATTCTATAATTTTAGTCCATTCTACAACAATGTACGTAGAATCAGGACACTGTACCATCCAAATGCTAATTTTGAAGTTATCCACTACTCGATTACTTCAATTCCCACTGTCCATCTACCTGGTACCAAAGTCTCTCTTTTTTATCAATAACATGCAACTTCCTTTGAGGAGCCTAAGTTTGTGATTTTCATCAAACAGAGCTTATAGGCCGAATTGATCTAGCTGAACGGGCTCTCACCCTTAACAGGTATGCAGACCAAAAGGGCCCCATGATAAATATCTTCTTCTAATAGGTTGAGCCTACAAAACATAGAGAAGAAAGAAAAAATAAAAATATTGTGGAGCACAGCCCATTTTGGTAAGAGATGATAGTGGTCCAATTAAAAAAGAGAAGCAGGTTTGCAAGTTGCAATGCAGTGTCGTCACCGACTCACCACGAAGGTTTGCGAATATTTCATACCCCAAGCCTCTGTTCTATCATTGCCCTTGTCTGGTTGACTAAGAGAGACGGCCAAAATACCCAATTTTGAATCTAATATTTGATAAATACTAACTCATATTTTGTTCAAAACCAAACAAATAAAGTGATACCTTAATCCAATTCAATTGATTCTTTTTGCCAACATCCGCCCATGGGCAGTGCACTATACTCACACCAATTTAGTAGGCCCCATGGCCTAATTTACCCCTTTCTGCGACTCGAGACCATGACTCTCTCCTTAGTAGTGGAGAATTGTTACCACTGCACTACTGCACTTTTGGTGTAATTCGATTGTTTGAATGTACAAACTTGTTAAAACTTTGAGTGCATGAGGGGTGAAGCCAAGCTGAATAGTCCTTTTATTAAGCTCTGTATTAATCGAATTGTGGTACCATCAGACTCGAATTGAACAGGTCAGAGCGTGAACTTATTTAACTAGATCAAAATCAAAATTCTCGGTGCAATTTTCTTCTAAATGTTTGTATTAAATACTGAGATAATTGGATTAAAATCAAATTGCCCAATATTGAGCTGTTGCTGCAAAAACGAAAACGGGTATTCGGGTTAAATTTTGGACACTGTTAGTAACGGCTAATGATTATTTGGTCAATTTTGAAGTTAGATGCCATTTGTATAATATATTCTCTAAGCAGAAGGTTTATTCTAAAAATTAGCATACCATTTGTTTGTATGGAGGTGGTTTCGTTGATGTTGCCTTGCCGGTTAGCAACAACAAGAGGGACGAAATTAAACGCTTGCTCCACCCAAACTAATTATAATAATCAATGAATAAAAAGTGCTCACCTAATGACCAATTAAGGTTTGGTTAATAAACTGATTCCAAATTGAGGTTCTCTTCCTCCCAATGCTTCTGCAATTACCACCTATCTTCCTGTGGAGGGGTACCAAACAGTGAGCCAACTCCAGTTTTGGAGACGAGCCCAAGTCTCCGAGGTTGCTTCGATTGATCAACATCTCAATTATCATCAGAAAGGTGAATAATTAGAGAAGCATAATAAGGTATGAGTAATCATTGTTAGTGTCAGATTAGTAATTATCAATTGTCATATTGGAGTGGAACCAACTGATTCATCCTTGGAAGATGATCTTGCAAGTGTTGATCACAAGAGAGACTTGTTTATGACCAAGTTGATTAACATTTGATGTGTGTTTATGATTGGAGGGTTTGAACTTCAAACAAGTTCATTGAATTGGTTAAGAATGGAAAATGAGTTGACTGATCCAGAAACTGATCAACTGGCATGAAAAATCAGTTATTAGCATGTTTATCCTGAAGAATTTATAATTGGCAGTTGGGAATACAAGGGGCTTAACCTACATAAGAAGGGATATATTCAAATATGGCAAGTGCAGATTCAGGTGATGTCTCTTGTAGCTGGTGATTTAGATCAGAGTTGTTTGTAAGAAGTATTACTGCTCAAAGATGAGTTTGAATTGGGGAATGGGAGGATAGGATGGGATTTAGTATGATTTGGTGGTTGGCATCTTTCATCACACTCTACATATTTCTCACTCAAGAATCTTGGGCTCAAGAAGGTACTATTTCTTCACAATTGTTTTCTTTATTGGCCTCTTCAATACAATGAATTTAAGGCATGATTTCTGTTTTAGATTTTCCCTGTTTCCAAAAAATGTTAATAATCCATCATGCGTACAAACGCCTTGAAAGTCATTACGTGAAGTATCAACAAATTGGAGGATGTATATAATGGTTTTTTTATCAGCTGCAAATTGATATTCCAAATTTTTCATACTTTAAGTTGAATCATGAGCTTCGATTTGTTGCTGAACAAATCCACTTCGCAAATTAGAACTAGACTCCAATAGACATACAAATTAATGGATACATTGCAGGTTCGCACCACATCATGGAGTGGAATGAGGAAACTTTATGGAACTAACTAATCAATTTCAATTCCTCCTGCCACATACAATGCCCACACCATATATACCATTGGAAAAAATATGATCCATGTGGGTGGCCAACGAAGTACATGATCAAACTCACAACCACCAACTGTTGGAATATGAAGAAATAAGATTTCTGTTTCCTAACAGCTCGAGCTTTTGGGAAACTTGGTTATCATACACCACGACCTTTCTTTAGGCGTGGTTCTCGCCATCCCACCAATACTTGGTTATCTCAACAGCTCTGTTGTGAAGAAAGAGCAGACACAATTTTGTAAAACACTGCAATCCAATGTAGAATTGTCTGCTGAACACATTTATTCCTTCTAATGGAGCATCAGCTTGCATTCTTAATAACGAGAGAAATGAGAACTTCTATGTTTGACAATGGTACGATGATAAACAGGATTTGTGAGTTTAGACTGCTGTGGACAGTCAAATTATAGCGATCCACAGACCACCATCAGATGGATCCCAGATGATGATTTTCTTCACACTTACAGCAGGTGTGAGATTATCACCTTGCCTGTGTCAAATGATACAAGTCAGAAACATCTCCGGGTGTTTGATACAGATTCTATAAATAATTGGTGCTACACATTACCAACAATAAAAGAGAGGAACTACTTGATCAGAGGTACTTTCCTTCATGGATTGGCCCTGCGGACTTATCCAGACATCAGTTTCAATATCTCAATCGGACTTATCCAGATTCAACTTTTTGTAAATGGAAATATCTAACTAACCTACCAACTTAAATTTATTTTTCTTTTCCTGATCTATGCTTGGCTGCAGTCAATGCAATAATGGATGTGAAAAATAAGCTGCTTCTGACAAATCCAGAAAATTTTCTCTTGGAAAGTTGGTCTCGGGACCCATGCCTGCCTTCTACGTGGAAAGGCTTGGAGTGCCAGGTCAAAAATGGAATCACTGTCATCACAAAACTGTAAGTTCTTCAGTCATTTTACTCGCTCTACATGGATCATCTCCTTCTCTAGAACTGCTGTCAATAGAAAGCTTCAGTTATCCCATGGATTAGTGAGTTCTCTTCTAAATCTCTTTACTTCAACTGTTCAGGGATCTTTCTTCAAGTGAACTCCGAGGACCGCTACCTACTGTCACCAGTGAACTGGCAGACCTGACAGAACTGTAAGGCTGTCTTCCCCATTAAAAATTGTATTTCAGCATAACCATCTTCAAATTAACAGACGTTTGGGCCTTTGCTAGACGTAGATGCTTCTTTTTACATAGACATCACAAGAATAACTTCTAATGTGTGTGTTTACTAACATTTTTTTTTTTGATAATTGGTGTGTTTACTAACATTGCCACTCACAAATGCAGAAATGTGCGAAATAACGACTTTACGGGGTCCATCCCTGAGTCCTTCTCCAGTCTTCAGCATTTGACAAACTTGTAATACTTCAACAAATGTGCTTTTATTTCTTCCTTGAGAAAAGTTAATTACGAACACAGATGTCATACAAGAATTCTCCCATCAATTGTCTACATTATCATATGTTTTCAGGTCTTATGGGTGTAACCCTCATCTAAAAACCGAGCTTCCATCAGGCTTATTGAATCAATCAAAAATCACAACAGAGTATGGTCCTGTTCCATGTCCACACAATAGACTGATTCTTTTGTGTCTTTTTCCACTATAGATGCTAATGCTACTTATTGTTACCTTGCAGCAAAGGTATCTGTATGGACAAAAGTTCTTCCAGTTCACAAACGTCACGTACTTCCATCATTGGTTGTGTTCTTGGTGGATCAGCCTTTTTCCTCTTAATTGGAGTGATTTTCACCTGTTTCTGCAGACGGTCGCAACGTTTGGATGTTACAAAAGCTGTAATGACGAAGAGTGAGTAATAAAATTCCAATCCATTAACATTCAGTGGGAAACAGAAATAGAAGCAGACAACCATTTAATACCTATTGATCCATTTATCAATAACATAGCCATCTTCTGTTATAAAGTCACCCACTCTTTTACAAAGTTCAAGATGTTATACTGAAACTCTCCTAGTGAAAGTACTAATATCAATTTTGCTAATACTCATAAATCTAGAGGTTACATCTCTTGTGCATGATTTATCGTTTTCACTCACACGTTATTTAGTCCACTGTGCATTGGCTATGCAGATGCTGTTTTTTTCATACCCAGTATGGATGATATTGTTGTAAAACCAATTTGTATACAAATTTTTACGTTGCAAACGTTAGAGAGTGCAACAAACAAGTTCAAGACCATGATTGGAGAAGGAGGTTTTGGATCTGTTTACCGTGGAACACTACTTGATGGACAAGAAGTGGCGGTCAAGGTCAGGTCAGCTACATCCACACAAGGAACAAGAGAGTTTGAGAATGAGGTGAGCCATTAATAAATTCCTTTTATGTGAGACCTTTGATTTTGTAAATTAATAATCAACTTGGGAATTGAGCGTTAGTAACTTACAAGAGTAGCTAGAACGGTTAAAATTTTAAAGTTACATAAAGAACCATTTTTTATGAATAAACTTCTCTTGCCTGTTATACAGCTGAATCTTTTATCAACCATCCGACATGAGAACTTAGTTCCTCTGCTAGGCTACTGCTGCGATAATGACCAACAAATTCTAGTCTACCCCTTCATGTCAAATGGCTCTCTACAAGATCGTCTTTATGGTATATTTTACCTCCAATTGCCCACTCATTGTTATTTAATGGTCTTCTCATATTAGCATACAATCAACAGGAGATGCGTCAAAGAGAAAGATCTTGGACTGGCCAACTAGACTCTCCATTGCACTTGGAGCAGCTCAAGGCAAGTATCTTCACTCCAATGTGCTCCCTACCCATTCTATTATATAGCAATGTGTAACTGTTTTCTTATACACTTTTTCGACCTTGAAATAAACAACTTATAATGCAATGGATTTCATTCAGGCCTATTATATCTCCACACATACCCTGGGCGCAGCATCATTCACAGGGATGTAAAATCAAGCAACATTCTTTTAGACAACAGCATGTGTGCTAAAGTGGCAGATTTTGGTTTTTCCAAGTACGCACCTCAAGAAGGGGACAGTGGCGTTTCTCTAGAAGTAAGAGGAACAGCCTGCTACTTGGATCCAGAGATGTCTATCAAGTAAAGTTGGTGGAACGAAAAAATTTAGAACAAAGCTTTGAACTACTAAACTAGCATTTTTTTGTGGGATTGCAGGTATTACTCTACTCAGCATTTATCTGCTAAAAGTGACGTCTTTAGCTATGGTGTGGTTCTTCTTGAAATCATTACTGGCCGGGAACCTCTTAACATCCACCGTCCGCGAAATGAATGGAGCTTGATTGAATGGGTATTTTGATCAGACTGTTTACTTGTCAATTTCCCTAGTAAGATAAAACAGAGGCAACAATCGTAGCAAATTGTCATAAGCATGTTTGGCTTCCCTTGATTGCAGGCAAAACCATTCCTTCTTAGTTCAAAGATTGAAGAAAATGTGGACCCAAATATCAAGTCAGGCTATCATGCAGAGGCTATGTGGAGAGTAGCAGAAGCAGCTTTACTCTGCATTGAGCCATTCTCAACTTACCGACCATCCATTGAAGAAATAGTGCGAGAACTAGAAGACGCCCTCATAATTGAAAATAATGCATCTGAATATATGAAGTCAATTGAAAGCTTAGGAGGATCTAACAGGTATTTCTCAATCGAGAAGAAGGCTTTAGCTGTAACTACAACTCCAACTGAACCTTCTCCAGTTCCTTCTCAACCGATGGCTGCCCCAGAACCCAGATAGATGGACAACAGATTAAACAACCATACCACTTGCCAGACATGGCAGTTCTATACTATCCAGGATGTAAAGTATATAGATATTCGAAATTCAAGCATAAAGTCCAATTATAAAAGAAAGAATGCAAGATGACACTAAAGCTTTCACAGAAGACTGCGCATACAAGGATGTGGATGCCAACATGCCTGACAAGTTTGAATATTCTGCAGTTTTGACAAGAACTCTAATTTGTTCATAGATATGCTTGTTCCTTTTTTCTTCCATGTACTTTCCTAAAATTAAGCCTACTCATTCATATCAGCTTTTGGCAAAACTCAAAGCCAGCAAAAATACACATGCACATTAATACCACTACATTACATAAACTTGAAATTACCTCAATGAACGAAAAACAGCAATGGACTTGTCTAATACAGCAGCACATTTTCTTTCATTTCAAACGGCCTACTCAGGAAGCTTTGTAGCACCAGCTACAAGACTAGATACACTATGGATAAAAAATTGAACCAGATTTCAAGCTAATCTGCCTTAACTCGATTCTTGATTTGCAGCATGAAAGAAATAATAGAGCAAGCTCAACCTTCATTCGACTCAACTCAGCTTGACTCAGATATTATGTGGATTAGATTTCATAAATTTTACATTCATTATTTTTTTAATATTGAAACTAAAATTAAAATTAACATTGAAGTATAAATAAATCAACTTTAAATGCATTTCTCAATGTATAAATAAACTTCTTTTGTTAACAATGAACCTGGAATAAAAACTAATTTCGGAGTATGGTTAAATCAACTTCAAAGAAAACATAAAAATATAAATAAAGATAACATAAAGAAAAATTGTACTCTCAAACCGGTTGGAGAGTCTTTATCAACTCTGGGAGAAATTATTATGTACGCGGCATGTACGGAGAACAGTGTGCTCATCACCAACGACTCCCCTGCTTGTCATGATGGTCACAAGCAAGGGGACTGTGTCTATCACCCATCGGTGATGAGCACACTGTTCCCCTGCCCGCCGCTTACCTAATAATTTCTCTCCACTATAGTGCTTTGCCGGAATAATTTCCTGCATCAACCTCAAAGACAGATGTTAATATCTATGGCACCCTAATGTGCCATGATCATTTCCCTCAATCATGCCCTCGTCTCTTCTCTTCTATTTTTACTAGCATGCTTAGCCTGAAAAAACTTCAGAATTTAGGTTTGTGTGTGTGAGTGTGTGGGTCATTGATCTTAATGATCAATGGCTCCTAGCGGCGAGTGGTGCAAAAATCTTTTGAGTCTGAATTGTATGGAAATGCCACTCAACCGCCGTTGTTAAATGCAGGCACGTAGGCTCTCAACCTCAAACATTCACACCTTAATATGGTGTAGGAGATATGAGTGCCCCTTTTTGTTGCACAACTAACGTCTAGGAGTTATGAATGCACTGAAACAAAGCAGAGGGTGGGGGTTGAGTTGCCTCAGCTTAAACAACTTATTAATATGGTGTTCCATGCTGCAGGCTCTTGCAACTTTGCATATGTACATCTAAATGTCCACATCATTTAAAGAACATGGCATAGCATATACAAAAACATTTCATCACATAGAAAAATAAAATGACACCCCAAACCATAGCATGATCATCTAGACCCTCAAAATAAGCATCTAATTATTGTGTTTTGAGTGTTAGGTTTGTTTCTTATTGAGACATAAAATAACCCAATTCTCAATTTGCTTTCCTGGGCGTTACAACATATTGGGTAATGGGCTTCAAGTTGAATACCCGTCAAAGCATATAGTTAGTGGCAATTCCAAGCCGCCCTTGATCTTGATCTATTGGATGGACAGTCAAAATCTTATGGTTCCTTAGGGTGTTTCTTTGTTTTACCTATAATAGACATCTCAAGTGAGTTTATCTTAGCCTAAGGGTGAATTAGAATAGCACTTTGATTGGTGGTGTAATTAAGGACATGATTAAGGTTAATGTAACCCCTTGATTTTTTTAACACATTTTTGTGCAAAACATCGGAGTAAGATTTCGCTCAAAAGACTTAAATTCAACTTTCAATATACAAATTCTGGAGCTAAAACTTGTACCCCATTTGGCATTCAAAAACATGCAGTCCAATATAAAATTAGAGCATTATTGGCATCATTTTCAACATATTAATAATTGAAATCATACTAAAAGTAAACGTTTCTTAAATAAATAACTCATGTTGCAGTTGGCTTTCTCTTGCTACCGCCCGTGTCCCCATATACTCCTAGCTTACTCTGCTCCTTTTGACAAATGGGAAGTTGGGTATGGACTACTCAGTAAGAAAGTCTAAAATCAATTCAATGCAACAACATACAAATCATGCAAGAGTAAACTACAACAAGCATTAACTCATAGTACTATTTCAGCATTTCTACTTTATCTCTAAAACAAGCATTAACTCATACTACTATTTCAGCCTCATCTACTCAAGGTCTCATAATAGAATCATTCTCTTGTAAAATTTTCCCTCATCACTTACTTTCTTCTTTTCAACTCTCATTGGTCACGTTCAATGAATGAATCCCGAAATGAATTCATTGGTTCCTCACGGTTTAGATATACAAACACAATGAACTTCATCATAATCTTGCATGCATTCATAATCTTTTATGGATTTTTAGGCCCCCAAGATAGTCAATCATAGTCTGGGCCTACTTCTTGTATTGCTCTTGTGGTAAACATGGATACTTTTTATATTGCTCTTGTGCTTTGAACCATAATACTTCCTTATTTTCTTCCTCAACTCACTATTTATTTATATAGTGTAGATTTATGAAATATTGTTCATGCCTATACACTAACTCTTATGGTTCCAAGACAATTTCCTAGTTACATTGTAGTGTTAATTGCTAGTTATTATAAGCCTAGAAGTATTCCTCACTCAAATCCTTCTATCTGCTCTGCTATTTTACCCGTCAACAACCTTCCGTTGACACATTTGTGTGTTTACCGATTTCTGCATTCTTCTATGCTCTGCTCAATATTCATGAGTAATACTACCCCACTATTATTATAGTAAAACAATAACATAAAATTCATGATTCCTTCTACTGCTTTGGGCCATCGACACAAGTTCATTGATAAACCCTGGTGGTGGAGTGTTGATGCCCCTAACATATTCCAAATCTGCCATTTTTTATTCAATTCTATTTTAATTCCTTTTATGCAAAGATCATTATTTTAGCATACCAGTAGTCATGGATCTTCGTTCAATCAATTATTGCATGAATTCCTATTCAAACTATCTTGATTCTTCTTCAAAGATACTGTCACATGAAGTCAGACTAACAAAGTATCTAATAAGTATAATTCTTCCATACAACTCTTACTTCTCATTCATTTTTGTCTTACCTCGTAGCCTCATAAATATCAGTCATTTTTGAGACATGAATTATATACACAACATGATTATTGATCATACAAATAATTCCATCGTGAAATAACATTCAATCTAATTTATTATGAAGATCATGCCTTTTACGCAAACCACTAATGTATCTCATGATTTGATCATGGAGAGTACACTATAATTGGTTTTCTTACTTGGATTCAGACAAAGCGAAGTCGAGATCCTCTTTCTCCAACCCTCAAGCCCTAATCTTCTTTGCCTCCCTTCAGCCCTAAAACGTGCATGGTATGGCTCTATTAAGGTTATAATTCTTTTATACTCGATAATTAGGTCTAATCATGTGAGAAGATTGTGTGGACCCTGCCCCGAACCATCGACACATCCTCGTGTCGATGCCACTTTGTCGATGGCTTAGAGAAATAAAAATCCAATTGTTTAACCACTTATAATTTTTTGGGTCTTATAGTTGAAGCTTCATCTTCTTCGATGGTTATTGGTAAGTTCTCTTAATTAAGAGTAATCAGTTCTAATGATGAGAACTCTCCATATCTCAGTTCACACACTCACAAATTCTTCTACTTGTATTCGACTCTAGCCTCACCCACATGATCATTTGATTGGGGGGGGTGTCGACCTTGTGGAGTAAAAAGGAATGGATGAACAAAGGGGAGAAAGTTGTTTGGCCATAACCAACATGATGTTGGTGTAATAGGTTAGGCTTCATGAAGCAGAGGTCCACCCACCTAGGATTATGTCCCCAACTTAACAAGTGCGCATGATGGGTGAGCCTTGTACATACCTGGGGGGCTGGTCACAAGATGTGATGATCTAAGACGTCGATTGCCTTGCCCTTGCTATTTAAATAAGAACTCGAACACCATCGTTATAGAGAGAGAGAGAGAGAGAGTTGAGATTAACTTGAGGCAAAGAGAGTTTCCTTGTTCTCCCAATCTTCATATCTTTCCCAACCAATAAGAGTCAATGGTTTGAATTGATGAAAGCTATCTATATCAATTCATGGACGATTGTCTCGTTTCATAGACAATCAACAGAGGTAATTGGTTTTATTTCAATAATAGTGGTTGCATTACGAGTAGTTCAATTAGATATTTGTAAATATTGTAAGGCCTATTATTGAAATAGGCCTTTCCTCTTGCAAAGCGGAGGCAGGTGAGGCGAGGGGAAGTCATTGCAAGGTTGGGGTAGGCGCGGGTGATGCCAAAATTGAGAGGGTGTAGATGAAGGAGAAATATATTATGCTAGACTAATCTGTTACTTATTGACATCCCAGGCGTCATTCCCCCATTGGTTGGATGCAACACTTTGATTTCTCATAAAAAAGAAAAGAGCTCTTTTTTTAAATAAAATAAAGAGTGAGTTCTACATAGGTAAAATATTTTCATACATTGAAAAGGGGTAACATTTATTATCCGCCTCATACTTTCTGCCATCAAATGGAAGCCGTCGATTTTGATAATCGACGACACACATGCATTAATTGTATGATCAAACTAAAAAAATCCGAAAACACTTTTTGGGCTAGGCGCACAGTTAATGCGCATGCCCTGTTGATTTTGAAAATTGATGGCTCCCATTTTATGGCAGATTTCCTGGCAAGGCGGATAATAGATAATTCCCGAAAGAAAAAGGAGGTATGGATGTAGCAAAAGGTGATAATTATATATAATTAGGAGGTATTCTGAAAATCAGACGCAATTTGGGACTGCCACTCACTGTTTATTTTTTTTTCTCAGCATCATTTTCCCTGCAACAACACTGATGTGTATGTTACTGAGTGGTAAACTATGATATAGACTATGTCACTGATGCAGGGATATCACTGCGATTTTTGTAATTACCGTTTTGCTACTGTCAACACCCACATCAGATACATGTGGTGGCGCTGGCGCCTTCTTCTTTCCAGGATCAAACAAGATAACGTACAGAAATGAGGCTAAGAATGAAATTCGACCGTTGACCTTTCTTCTTCTGCTTCTTCCATGGCGTCTCTGCCTTCTGTTGCAGTCAGCAGCACCCTCAAGCTAGAGCCCGATTTCAGAAAGTTACCTGCACATTCTCTGCCCATTGACAGGGTCAGTATAATTTCCTTCTCTCTTGGTTTAGTTATGCAATTTGCAAACACCACCAGTTCAGAGATAGAAATTTTTGAATATTTTTCGATGTTATGAAGAGGGTAGTTTTAAATTTTTGTGGATGGTTTGCAACTTTGGTGCTTTGAAGTAAAGTTCAGCATTTCTCTCTCTTTTTCTAATGTAATATACCTAACTTTTTAAGAAGTAAGCATGTGTTTTCTCTTTTCTTGATTTGGTCATGTGGCTCTGTGTCGCACCATTTCACTACTAAATTAATGGTGTCAGAGAAACTTCTGTTCCACATTACTTGTCCTCTTTGATTTCCCAAAATTAGCTAAAATCAGTCTGTTTCAAAAAACCAAATTGGACTATGAATGTGGGAACAGATGGAGTAATGTTCTTGTCTATAATTCTTTTTTTTTCACAAAAAAACATTTGCAACTCATATTATTTCTACTTCCTATTATTGAACTTTTGGCATCAGAACTCGAGCAATGCATATCAAAGACCGGCAGAAAGAAGCTTAGACTTCCAACATTTAGATTGCCAAGAGGAGCTTCACTCCATTAAAGAAGGCAGGGTGGGATCAGCTGTATATGTTCCCCTATTACAAGACTGCATCAAGCAAACATCATTACCGCAAACCCGTGCTCTTCATGCAGACATCATTAAAACTGGGACCAATAATGATCTTTTCATATCCACCTTTCTTGTAAATGTCTATGCAAAATGTGGGATCATGGAAGACGCTCGCAAGCTGTTCAACGCATTGCCACGCCGAAATGTTGTTACATGGACCTCCCTTATGACTGGTTATGTTCAAAACTCCCAGCCTGAGCTTGCTGTCCAAGTTTTTTTCGAACTGCTGGAAGCTGGGGCTTATCCAACTAACTACACATTAGGGGCCATATTGAGTGCTTGCTCTTCCCTTAACTCTCTTAAATTAGCAAAGCAGATTCACGGGTATATCATTAAATATCAAATAGAGTCAAATACAAGTCTAGGGAACACTCTTTGTAGTGTCTATTCTAGACTTGAAAGCTTGGATGACGCAATTAAGGTTTTTCGAAGAATACATGAGAAGAATGTGATCTCATGGACGGCAGTTATATCGGCTTGTGGAGACAATGGTGAGGCGGAGATGGGTCTGAGACTCTTCATTGAGATGCTTTTAGATGGTGTTGAACCGAATGAGTTTACTTTGACTAGTGTTTTCAGTTTATGTTGCCTAATGTTGAGTTTACGTTTGGGAGAGCAAGTTCATTCTTTGAGCACCAAGCTCGGTTGTGGTTCCAGTATCCCTTTTAGGAACTCAATAATGTACTTGTATCTAAAGTGTGGGAAGATCAGTGAAGCAAGAAAGTTATTTGATGAGATGGAAACAATCAGTTCAGTCACATGGAATGCAATGATTGCAGGTCATGCTCAAATGATGGATAACACGGATGATACTTTGTTGGCTCAATGGTGTGGGTTGGAGGCACTCAGAATTTTTCAGAAGATGAATCGATCAAGAGTGAAGCCTGATCTATTCAGTTTCTCAAGTGTACTAACAGTCTGTAGTCGTCTGGGGACCCTAGAGCAAGGAGAACAACTTCATGCTCAAACTATCAAAACTGGGGTTTTATCTGATGTTATTGTTGGAAGCTCACTTGTAAACATGTATAACAAATGTGGGAATTTGGAAAATGCTAGTAAGGCTTTTGTGGAGATGCCAGTGAGAACTCTTATATCCTGGACTTCAATGATCACGGGTTATGCCCAACACGGCATGTCTAAAGAAGCTATACAGCTATTTGAGGATATGATCCTAACTGGTGTAAAGCCAAACCAGGTAACATTTGTGGGTCTTCTTTCCGCGTGTAGTCATGCTGGTAAGGTGGATGAGGCAAGCAATTACTTCAAGATGATGAAACATGAGTATAAAATCAAACCTGTAATGGATCATTACGCCTGCTTAATTGGTATGTATGTGAGGCTGGGGCAGCTGGAAGAAGCATTCCATTTTATAAGTGAAATGGATTTTGAACCCAATGAGCTCATCTGGTTACTATTGATAGCTGGGTGTAGAGGTCATGGTAATATGAATTTGGCTTTTTATGCTGCAGATAGGTTACTGCAACTCAAGCCAAAAGATACAGAAACTTATATACTGTTGTTAAACATGTATCTTTCGGAAAAAAGATTCAAGGATGTATCTAGGATTAGGAAATTGATGAAGGAAGAGAATGTTAAAAAACTGAAAGACCAGAGTTGGATTAACATCAAAGGGAAGGTTTACTCCTTCGGTCCTAACACCAGGTTGAACACTGAGAATGGAAAGCTATATGAACTATTGAATAGCTTGCAGGAGAAAGCCAAGACTTTTGGTTACATGTATGAAAAAAGCTTCCAGAATTTAGACGAGGAAGATGAAGCAATGAACTGTTCTGTTTATCATCATAGTGAGAAGTTGGCTGTTGCATTTGGATTAATAAATATGCACGAGCGAGCTTCAATTCGAGTTGTGAAAAGTATTGGTATGTGTAGGGATTGCCATAGTGCTATTAAGTTATTCTCAAAATTAACACATAGAGAAATTATAATTCGAGATAGCAGGGGTCTCCATAAATTCAAGGACGGAGCTTGTTCTTGCGGAGAGTTTGGTTCTCTTCTTTGAGCACTGCAAATGTAAAAGCTTACTTGTATAAAGCTCTCTGCATCATAATAGTACTAACTACTAACCTCATCCACTTTGATTGCAGAACTTCTATTGTTTGATTTATTATGGGGCAATGAGTGTAGTGCCCGAAAAATCGGTATGTCTACGAAAACTGCTATTTTAGGAATCTGGTCTAAAATAGGAAGGCTTTCGTATCCGTCTTGATTGTTTGTTGATCAATGAGATTGTTTAACCAGATTGGGCAGGTTTTACCGAGCGCGAGGACTAGGCCTGGCGCTGTAACCCGTGTGACGCCAGGGGTTGAATACACCTGACGCCAGGGCCACTTGAGTGCCAGGGCTAGGGCTAGTCACGCGGGCGAGTATACGTGTGGCGGAGCCTAATGGACGTGCTACCAGGTGTAAGACTCGTGCACGGTGGAACTGCACATCACGTGTGTAAGCCATCTTAACCGTTCATCGGAGAACTGTGATCTAAGACGCGAGAGAACCATTAGAGGGCCACGTGGACCCTGTAGTGGTGCGCCACCTTATGGGTGATGTGGACACCCTTGGGCGCCATGTGGAGGGGACTCTTTTTGTTTGAAATTTCATTAATTGTAATTAATGGATTACCCTTTTTGGAAATCAATTTGATTTGGGAATTATCATAAGATATTATTTAAGTAATTAAGTGGGTTGGTGGTTGTTGCTGTGGAAACTCTAAACAACTTAATAAGAGTAAGGATCGAGATGTGTTAATTAAGTTGGTTGAGAGTTATTCCAAATTCTAGGTAATTGACCCTATTAACTCAAAAGTTTACCAAATTGGGAAACCGAAGAGGGTTATGGGAAGTTGGAGCTCTAGATTTTTCTTTTGATGGAGCATTCTAGGCCATTGATTTGGAGGGAAGATCAACGGTGGAGAATCATCTAAAAAGTCTATATATAGATGCTCTAGTGGGTCGGTTTTTGCTTGTGTACCTTAGCCATCTAATCAGCTAGTGTGCACCCTTAGCTCGACCTCTTCCTCTCCCTTTTCCGACCGGCAGTAGCCTATCTTTGGTGGTGATCGTGGTGGTCCAAGCGTGTCGACCGGCGAGGTGGTGGTGCGGCACTTTTGGAGTCAAGCGTGTTCGCAGGAATTCGGTATCTTCAATCAAGTAGGATATCTTTTCCCACTAATTTTCTTCTCTGATATTGATTAATTTGAGTCGAGATATTGCTGATTCTATGGCCTATGATATTTCAAATTGTAAGTCATTAAGTATTATTGCATGAGATGAATGTCGTATGATTTGATGCATTGTAATCGTATACCATTGAGTTTTCTATGCCGAACCCTAGTTGATATCCCCTCATGTTTTCATGATTCAATGGTGTTTGTGTCTCACCTCAATCACCTATTAGTTTGCTGTCCAACGAAAGTTGGCTCTTTTATGGATTTCTATGATTGATCTAAGTCATACCCATCCTTATGTTGAAATCGTATTCCAATTGCTTGTGTTGATCTATGTTATTCATCATTCGATGTCTTTATGTATATTCATGCTCTCTGTTGAATAAAGATCAGATCTTTGTGACATATCAGAGCACTTCGGTGCATTTTCTTGTCCGGTATTTCATGCTCAATAAGAGTATTGTTATATCTATTGCTACTAGTACAACACTAATCAATTAGGTAATCAATTAATGTATACCTTAAGATAAATAAGATATCATTCCTTGTGGGTTTTGTAAGGTACATTCTCTAAGATTTCAGATGTGGTCTGACATCATGTCAGTGTGTCATGAGTCCTAAGAGTTGTCCAGAATTATATGTCTTAGTTAATACCACTTGTATAATGAGATAAGAAAAAATGACTTAGCAATTGAGTTGTAAATACTAATGGAAAACTGAATTAAAAATTGAGATTTCAGAACCATTAGGGTTCTGTAAAGATCATAAGTGATATTAAATTAATGTCAGAGAGGGCTAATATGGAGTTACTAAAGTTCATACATTAGTAAATTAAGTATGACATAAGATAATTGGTCTCGGCCAGGAGTAATCCTGCACAGACAGACCTCATTCGAAAAATAATAACTAATTATACAGTAATCATAAAATTAAGTTGTTTATCAATCTGAAAAATAGACATCTGAGGCTATTCAAGATAAAAATTTCATAGATAGAATCAATGTGTACAGTCCGTGGTGACCAGTTAAAGTGGGCTGTTCTGTTTTGAGCAGAACACTGTTTCTGGTTTTAAAAGACTTGAAACCTTAATAAACTTATGAGGCTTGAGTTAAGTTGATATTTAAGACCTTAATCAAGTATAATATGATTTATATAGTACTGAGAACAGTAACCCTAAAAGAAAATTAAGGGTCTTAGAGCTAAACGTGGTGTCTCATAATAATAGTCCTTTTGTTCTTCTTTTGGTCCATTCATGACTCAAGAGTATTCAAAGCTTGAATTTTATTCGATGTCTCTGACGTGGTCTATCTGAGACACATCATCCGAATTATTCCGAGTCGGGGATTATCAATTCTAGGGTTAGGTACGACTATGAAGATGGCAGACATGAACTTTTGGAAAACCTTGTGGTGTTAGTCATTATAGTCGAGTCTCATTTGAGTTTCCAGACTTATTCATTTAAGATATCAACACTCCTTAGTGAGTCGATTCGGATTGTGTCCGATATTTGCTTTTCACTCCTATGAAGAGTCGAAATTTATAAAGTCTTGTTCTAAGCCTTTTGCCGAAAAGGCCAAATATTTCCAAGCTAACTCTAATATCTCTAGAAAATCTTTAACTGGTCAAATTCCGTTAAAAAGAATGAAACTGGTCTGAAATCATAGCATCATCGAATCTGAGCTTCATATTGTACATGAGACACAATTCTTTTGCAACATAGTAGTGCGAGTCACTACAAGTAATCTAGATTAGGATGGGTTCCTCAATTCTAATAACAAGGAAGTTGATAAGCATTCATTAACTATGTCTAACAAAATCCCCCCAGTGTGATGTGCCGAATTTTTTGTGGACAGATAAAATGGTTTTCTTTTCACTGTCCAATTAAAACCCTCCATAATACAGTTGGAGAGTGTTGTTTGACAGATTCCTTGGATCATTATTGTTTTCCTAGTAATGATTGATGGTAATATAGATTACATAAATAAGAGCAACAACATGTGTTAATACCAAATCAAAAAATGGTGTTGGACATAAGGGTTTTAGCCCGTGTAAGAAATGTTCAATTAGATTGGACTTGTAGGGTTTAGGCCCATGGATTTTGGACATATGTTGATTAGAAAATCTGAGCCCGTTAGCTCAAAGCCCATATGGAAAAATGAAGGAACATTAGTAGGGGTGTAGGGATGGCATAATTGAAACATTAATGTTGGTTCAAGGAACCAAGGCCGTTCATGAATCTTCTAAGAGTCACACCTCTTGGGGAGTTGTCTATATCCATCCATCCATTCGGGTATATGTGCACACCTCCTTGGGTCTTGTAAAATCCACATTCATTTGTTTGGGGATTGTGCACACTCCATCCTTCTCCATTGTCTATGAATAAGATGTCTCATATTGCATCAAACATGGATCTCAAGAATTGAATGTATTAGCATCATTTTGGTTCGCCAGACCACTTAGTTGAAGATCAAGTCATCCCAGGAGGCAGACGTCCGGATGAAGCGCCTAAGCACCAGTGGGAGGGATGAATTCTGTCTTAGAGACAAATTGTTGAACACTTGCCTAACAAATAGTTGTGGAGGAGAGTCGAAGTAGCCCTGCCCCTCCGAATGAGCTTTGAGCTTCATGTCACACCTGTTGGACCTGCCAGGGATATGGAATAAAATGACACTGTGTCAGATACAGGATTAGATAGGTTATGACGTGTACATGTGAGTTGGGTTAGATTGGAGCTGGAGTTGGCATTGAGGAGCAAGTTGATGGGCAAAAACGTAATCAAGATCACTAATTTCACTTTGTACAATGTTGGCAATCTCCCCATTAGGAGACATTGAAGCCAGCATGACATGTGGAATGGTGAGTATCACATAGGCCAATAACACATTTTATGAATTCTCAATAATTTGTGTGCATTGTTTAAAAATTGTTTGTGATGTCCCAAATTTTTAAAATTTATTTTGTATGAAAACTAGGAGTAAAATTCTGCTAAAGATGTAAATACAATGATAAATCCCAATAAATTTGAGCCGTAGCTCGAGCCCATCTCATTTAAAAATGTCAGCTAAACTATCTGGGGACATTTTCAAACACAATTTAGTTTGAAGCTAATTACATAATTAATCATTCAAAATTACAGTTAAATAGGATTCATAGTCAATGTACAAGATGTTATAGTCCACACATAATTATTACAATAATAATCAATGATACACACACGTGTCTAAAGTCATACTAAATTGAAATATAACTAAAAGAAACTATATCCTGCTTTCTTCTTGTTTCTAGCCTCTCCGCTATCGCTTGTGTCTCGTGCTTCTACGGATATTCTTCAAAACATGTGGGGGAAAACAAGCTAAGTATGGGGGACTCAGTAGAAAATGCTATGACCACTAGACTATACAATCATCAGTCAATATAACAATAGTATAGGTATTCTAGCAATTAACTCATTTATTCAGTTCAATTCTTATTTATCATTCTTCAATTCCTATTGGTGCACACTAGCACACTACCCTAAGCCTTAGCTCTAAGGTCATGGGTAAATTCTTCTACTAATAGTGTTTACTAGCATTCTACCCTAGGCCCTCATTCTTAGGTCATGGGTAATTTCTTTTTAGATTTCGTCTCTTGTGCAATCAACCTATATGTTTTAAGGTCTCATCTCTTATGGAGTCAATCTGTATCCTTTTTGCATTCTTTTTTATCCTCAACAGCATAGCTAAAGATCCTAAGGGGAATTTATGATTCTCACGGTTTGAGTTATAGGCACCATGAACTTCGCTATAACTTTGCATGCATTTTTGATCTCTTGTAGATCGAAGCTCTCAAGATGGCCAACCTTGTTACAGGGCTTTGTGCCTTCCTTCTAAATGGTTGCACTTATGACACATAGATTCTTCTTTCAATTTCATCATTTACAGTCCAAGTGAATACTTGGAGAGAAAATCATACTTATTGGTTCTGGTCTTGAACCGTGGCTAGTCAACTCTCATTCTCATCCTAATATGACTCTACATGTTCTACAATATTCTAGTGCAACATATCTTGTCACTAATTCCATACCATTCTTCATTTTTCTTATGTTGATCCTCTTTTGGAACCTAAGAGTCTGGCTCTTATTCCTCATAATCCCACAATTTCATCTTAATATTGATTATGACATTACTATTAGGGGCCATTTGGGGCGTGAAAAATCAGCTCCATCTAGCTGGTTAAGAATTTTTGGGATAATCCACTAACTAGCTAAAACACCTCATGAGGACACATGTCTTGTCACTGGGTGGGTTGTCGTTGAACTTGCAAATATTTTTCTAGATTCAACTACTGCTAATGATTCTGCCTAGCCAACTAAGATCTTTCTTAGTGGTTTAATTCCTTTTACAGTTGAATTTTAACAAATCGTCATTTATTGTTTAATGACAAGTAGTCCGATGACACATAACTTATTGGTAGGACTTGTCGTTGACTCCGATAGAGAGCAGAACCTACCGGAGCAAAATTCTACTTCTATATCAAAACATTTATTCATTCTACTTTTTCAACATGATAATCAGAAGCAAATCTAGTAATCTAATCATCAATAATACTTCATGAATCAAAAATCATAAGTCTATAGTTATTCATGATCCAAATTCCATACATATGCATCCCATAATATCATCTATTATCAAAATCATTGTTTCAAGTCAAAAGCAGCTTACTTTGCTCTTCCACGATCATATTCATTGCTAACAATTAATTTATATGGCATAAATCTCATATTTTAAGAACTAATACCAAATCCTTACTTTTAAGCATGCAATTAACTATAATTCATGCAAATCCAATATTAAACATGCAAAACTTCTACCATATAAACTCCTACAGACCATATAATGATACTCCAAGCCAATAACAAAGAGATATCGACTCTTACGCACAATTATTAAGTTTCCTACCTCAAACTCATGAAACTTCAAGCTAAATCCTTCTTCTTCTTCTTCTCCCGCTCTCCCTCTTCAAAACCCTGGCCTCCTTTTAGATTTTTAAGTTTAGGGTATGTCAAAACATGCTTTGGAGAGGGTTAAACACATATTTATATCCTTCCATATAGATAACTTCAAAGAGACCTAACTGGTTCCCGACTGTTGTATCCTACGACAAGTCATCCAACGATAGATGAGTTGTCGTAGGGTGTCGTCCATGAAAATAACAGACACTTGTAAATTGCATGACTTTTGATCCAGAACTCAAAAGTTTGCAAACTTGTACCGTTATTTCCATATATTGATAGATATCCTAGAAAGAGTGTTGCAGGTCACTTGGTGCACTATTACCATTTTTGTTTCACTTGTGGCTTAACCAATGTTAAGTTATGTTGTCACTTATTGTACATGACTAATTAACCTTTGAATCATTATTTAATTGTCCATAAACTAGGCATGTGCTTAATAATTATCTCAATTCTTAGTTAGTAAATTGGGATATTATGTTCTTCACCTAATATTATACCGGCTTGCCCACAAATTAGATATTGATTAATTGGAAATGATAAATATAATATGTCTTTATGTGTCATGCCCCAAAATCCCTGACCTCGATCGGAGTGCGGAAGTTTTCAAAAATACCTTCTTTGATGAGGTAGTACTCTGGGACGCGACTCACCAATTACATCATCACAAAAGGATGTGCAATCAACATGACCAGGAACTCTCATGAACAAGTAAACTTATCATCCAATCTCAAAATAAAACCTTGTAAATGTATCGAAAGAATCCTACTTAGTAATTATTACAGCAAAGAACATAAATTGCCAATCAAAAGAAATCATTAAAACTATGGCACACAACGGCCAGTAATAACATCAAGTTATCAAACTAAGCAAGTAATTGAAATCTCTCTAATCATCTTCGAGCTTCAACGTCACCTTCCTACTCCTGCTCCCATCTTGTCTTAGTTATCTTTCACGCCTGCATCAGAGGATGAATGAGTATTTCATAGAAACACTCAGTAGGATGTAAAAACCCATTGAAGATGAATCAAGTAGAATGAAGAGAAATATTTAACAAAGGAATATTGATATTCAATAACATCTGGACTGAACCTAAGGTCTATACACCTGAAAAGAAAGGTCAGTCAACAATGGTTCCTAACTCTCATGTGTAGAGCAAGGACAATAAATTATACAACTTTAAACAAATATCGATTAAGGAGTGAATGGTCAAATTACCAAAGGCTCCATGCATCCATAGTGTAAGGAGTTACAATTTTTGCTTGCTGAATTTACTGATCGCAAAAGGTAAAATATCCCAGAACATCCTAGAGTTTCTCCCTTCGGAACTCGGCCATGCGTCTAGGGATGCTGGCCCCATTTGTGCTTACGGGCACAATGAGCGAAGACTGCAAACCTTCTGTAATGTCATACAGCCTAAACGTATGTATGTGCCTCTTTTTGGGCAGTAAGGAATCGCAACTCCCTAAATATAAAAGATCTCGCAAGATCTAGCAATGGCTCGTGAGCATACTATGAATCCACTTTGAAAATAGTCTCGCAAGATCTCTAGTGGAGAAAGCAGTCATGTGACAATATAGGTAATATTTTAAAGAATAGAGATCGCAATACTCTAAGATCATTAGGTATCCTTTACTGGAATAGACTTCGAGGTCTCAACATTCTGAGAATAGAGTAACTCTTACCACAATGATTTACTCATGGAGTATAAATAAAACTTCAAGGTCTCTCGACAATATATGACTCACTCTCTGGAGTATGAATAGAATAGTGAAGACTCTCAACAACATATGACTCACTTTCTTGAGTATGAATAAAATAGTAAAAGATCTCAACAACATATGACTCACTTTCTAGAATAACAAGGAGATTTGCATCTCAGATAATAACAAAACTCACCATAGGACTAGAAATCAAAGAACCAATACTTTGAGACACATATGTTCATGCATAGCCTTAGATAGGTATATTCTAGAAATAATTGGGTTTATAATATGAATACATATCCAAAGTCAAGATTTAAGGATAGGTCCTTGATGATTTAATTTCCAAGTGTAATCTCAAACCGACACAAACGCTTGTTTGAAAAACAGAAATTTTGATTCATTTGCTCACTAAAACTTACCCCATATGATTAGTCTTTTTACTTATCCAACTTTATTTTGATAATCGATATTAAGAAGTATAGTGAATAGTAATAACACTTTTTGGTTCATATTATACAATATCAGTAGTGTTAATAAGTATTAATGCATAGTCTTAATTATACACAGCCTGTGTCCAAGAAACACTTATTCAAACTCAATATCAGAATACAGACAAATAGGGTTGAGAATTGCATACTCCAATTAGAGACTCAAATCGAATCGACACACAAACAAGGTACTAAAGACATTTGGATTCTCAAGACACCATGAATTATATACTCGATATTAATCCTCAACTGAGTTATGACACACTGGGTCTATACTTCAACAGATCACTATTTTAGAAGATGAAAAGTGATGATTCGAATTCCAATTGGAAAGTCGAATCGAGTCAACACTACAAGTGAAGCACACGACTTATTGAATACCAACCACCCTTCAGTAGCCCATGATACTAATTCTTATAACATAGTTCATTCTATTGTACTAGTTACTGAAAAGTCTTGTATGATATATATAAAGTTCTTAGTATACTTATTATAGCATATGCTATTGCTTTGATAATGTTTTCCTAAGTTTTACCTTAATTATAATGTTCTATTTTTACATAATAGTTGATTCTGACTCTTTTCAGTATTATCATATATTGAATTTAATCTAGAAACTTTTACTGTAGATAGTACTCTGAGTCTAGTTTCTAACCCCACTGATTTTATATTTTTCTGATTTTATTTGAATTAGTTATGAATTATTTACTACCAACTATTAGGACGGAAACAGTTCTGGCCGAGATTAAGATTCTTAATTAAACTCGATTATCTTCCTTAATAACACTTTATAGATGATAATACTTTATTAACAGACATTATTATTCCCCTCCTAGACCAATTACAGACCATAGGATTGTTTGGAATTACTCTTTTATTATATTTTTTACCATACCTAGCAGTTTTAAGTAACTACCCTTTGGAATATAGATAATTAAATTAGGACAGTACTTGCAACTACTTGAACCAACGAAATCAAGGAACTGACAGAGAAAGATTAGAACTTTAGACCATGGAATGCTGTATCGGATATCGATAAAATATCGGTCGGCCAAAGAGACGAAATATCGGAGATATTGTGTAAAAAATATCGGTAGTCAAAAACTAGTTTTTACCGTATATTTTCACAATCTAACTTCTAAAATGAGTTATACTAATTTAAACAAAGAATAAATTTTAAAATATGCATATTAGGATAGAAAACAAACATGAAAGGTTTTTTTTTAAAAAAAAAAATTTAAATTTTTTTTTAAAATAATTTTTTAATTCAAAAATACCAATATATCGGTCCGAAACCGATATATCGCCGATATATCGGCGATATTTATTTGGAATTTTTAGAAAAAATGATACTAATTGGTATCGATGTATCGGTTTAGAGCTGATATCGCTGATATATCGGCGAGACGATTTTCCATGCTTTAGACCTCAATACAATCAGTAGATATCAAACATTGATAGTATTCTCATCTAAGAACATAGTATCGATATAGCATAAACATAGCGAAAAACATAACCAACAATAAGATTAGTATAACCAATCGTGAATCAAATTCCATCTAAATCAGTATATATATCAATAATAAGAATGAATGAATCAATATTCATAGATGAGAAGAAAAAGAACAGGAATAGAATAGGGAAAAACCATCCGACTCTTAATTCACCGAAAATTCCACTTTTTACACGTTGTTCGTCTCTTCCGCTTCTTCTAAAGCTCCCGCTCCAAGCTCTTGCAAATCTCCCACAAGAAGAAGTTTTATAGGAGAAGGGTGAACGTGGAAAGGAAAAGAAAAAGGTCTCTATACGTTCTAGGGCTAGGGTTTCAATAACACAAGCCAACACTACAAGGGTTTATATAGAGTTTAGGGAAATCTCTTCTAAAAATATTTATCCTAAATTATGGACTCTTTCTACCAATAAGAATCCTCCAAAATCCTTAGATAAACGTCATCTCTAAGTTTGGTTAAGATTAATATCTTTTTCTCCAAGAAACTCCACTCAAAATCACAATTTCTGTATTCAAACTCGGCCGTTTCGACCGATCGCATACCCGACGATCGATCGTGTAACCCCAGCTATCGATCGCATACCCCAATCGCATACGAAACTTCAAACTAGCATAACTTTTGGCTCTAAACTCCAAATTGAGCACCGTCGATGGTGTTGGAAAGCTCTCTTCATGCTCTTTAATACCATATACTAAAATAAAATAAAAACAAGCATCAAAATTTTAAACTTTAGATCAATATCAATTTTAATAAGCATACAAATTTTTTGGGTGTTACATTATGCCCCAAAACCATTGTCCATTGAGCAGTACTGTGCGTGCAAACTATCTTACAATTCAACCTTTCTGTGGGCACAAAAGTGAAATTAATGAAAATGTCACTTCACTTTAGTGAATAGGTGAAATGGATTGTAAGCTTTAGCCAAAAACAAAAAGTTGCAATTGATTGAACTAAATAATTCCAAACCAGTTCAAAAGAAACAAAAAATATCAAACACTTTAATCTATGGTCCCAAAAGCCTCCATGAGCTAAAAAAACCCTTTTTTTAGAGACTTTGTGATTAAGCAGACAGAGAGTGTAAAATTAAGTACTCCCTTTGTCCAATGAAACTCGTTTATTTAAAAAAGGACAAGTTCAACATTGTATGGCTGGGTTTGCTATCTTAAGACCGAAAACATGAATAAAGGGAGAGAAACTTTGTTTTTCTTTTTTCATACGGGCTTTAGAAGTTAGAAACTAATAAATTTCACACATTTTGTAATACAGACTAGCATTATTGGACAAATGAAGTAATAAGTTAAAAGACAAGAAAAAATTAACAACGTTTTTTTAATTCTATATTGTCATAAGATTGATTATTCTTTCGTCCAAAATATCATAAACGTTAATTATATAAATAGGTAACTCTGCATGATCTCTAAATATATGTCAAAACCTATTGGAACATATCTGTTACGCCCCAAATTTCTAAACCTCGATTAGAGCGCGGAAGCGCCAATCCAATAACGGTAAGGAGGTTTGAGATATGGAATGCAACTGAATACTCGATCATTCTCATTCCCATTTAACATGATATAGGACAAATACCGGATTGATCATGACTAAACAATATCCGCATACTTGAATTTTAAATAACACAACAAAAAATCTACATAGACTATTACATGCATTACGTCTCACATAATCAATAAAAATAATTCAGCACACAGGCCAACAAGTTTATAAAGAACAACCAATAAAGCATAATAAAATTTAATGCATCTTTACTCATGCAATCAACTGTTAAATCTCCATCAAAAATACCTTGTCAGTTCTTTTTCTTCTTGATTCCTGCATCAAAGGATGTATGAGTATTCCATAGGAAATACCCAGTAGAATGCCAAGAAAAATCCACAAAACAAGAAATTACAGGAATACTGACAATACGGTATAAAGAGTAAAGACAAGTTCAATAATATCAAGATTAGTAAATACAGAGTTTACTTACCTAGATAACATTCATCATCAAAGACCCTCAACTTTCAAGAATAGATAAGCTCAAATTTCAAAACTCTAAACATACAGTGCGTAAGGAGAAGACAAAATGAATATAAGCTCTAGACATCAAAAGTGTAGGACACAACAACTTATACTCTCAGCTCAATCCACTTCCCCTATAGACATCAATACAAGAACATCCTAGAGGTTCTTCAAAAGAACTCGGCCATGCGTGTAGGGATGTTGGCCGCATCGGTGCTTATGGGCACAAAGGGCGGAGACTGCAAACCTTCCGTAATATCATACAGTCTAAAAGCGCACGCATTGCCATCATCAGCTAAACTACAGAGGTTCGTTAAATAATATGAGATCATAGAGGATCTAGCAATGGCTCTTGAGCATACTATGATTCCACTCTAAAAGTGCTCATCAATGACTCTTAGTGGAGAAACATTTTTCATCGAACTGATTTAATATAAAAAAAACAAGAGCTCTCTCATCTAGAGACTCAGACAATAATTTTTCCGAATCTGACTCACAAAGGAGTAAGACAACAATCTCGTTGATAAAATCCGAATTAACTCACATTAGAGTACTCAAGAAATTAGAGTGACTAACACCGCAGAATATCAAATTGAGACTCATCAAAGATCCAAACACTGAACATCATCACCATACCTAGCCTTAGATATGACCATCCCCAAGAATATTGATACAAGATCTACATTTCTAGAAATAGTTCAAGTAACGGATTCCAAGTGTGGAATTTTTAACAGGAAACTCTTTGGACATGAAACCGTTCAAGAATCTTGATAATTAAGACAATTAATTTCAGACAGAAGATCTCAACTCCACATCCCCGACTAATAATTTGATATTATTATACCCAATACCCTCATAGTCTTACATTATAAAATCGGGTCATTGATACCATATTTACCCATAACTTATAGTAATAATACGAATTTGGGTTTTAGTACATAATACTGTATTCTGCTCCATGCAGATCAGACAAATTCCCTCGACTACCACAGTCTACACAGTATGAATTGGTTTCTAAAATTTTTATCACACATAGCCCTGAATGCCTAGTTTTAACCCAACATACGGCATAATTTTCTAATTTTTTTACAATTAATTATCATTTTTCGATTACTGCTCATTGGTGCAGGAACAGTCATGGCTGGGAGCAATTATCGTCATATACTCCAATTAATTAATAGTTTAAAACTAATTAATTATTTAATTATACTTACTGACATTGGTTACTCATAATTTAAATTATTTACAGAACCTAATTGGTTCTGGAATTCTTAGATTCTCTCATCATATAATGTGTTTTATATTACCCGATTGTATAATACGCTAAGTAACTCCATACAGTTCCCAATACCCAAAGAAGACATCTAAAATTGGACACTGAAATAGATAATGATGCTGTAGCATGAATCCAAGGATTTGTCTTTCAATAACAAAGACATGGATAAAGCGAATACCAATGATTTAATAAGGTATCTCATATGATATCATCAATTAGGGTAATGACTTGGAATTGAGTAAGAACTTACCACCGAATCGGTATGAATTGAACAAGGGTTGTATCAAACCATATGAACAAATCATCACATGATGTTTTAAGGATAATAAAAGACATGACTTTATGTGTCAAAACATGTGGGGATGTCAATCTAAGCACTAGGACGCATGAAGTGTAGAATATGCACTTAAACTAGTGTGACAATTCAAGTGTGACTCACATATAATCTCAATACATGATATGAAACGAAACTCATATGAACATAGCATAGACACACCTTTGAATCATTCAATACCATTCATATAATATGAGTTATCTCATCATATTTTTAAAGAATAAGGTTTGTAGGAAAAAGAAGCATCCTACCTTGTAAACAAAACTAAAATCTCTACGCTTCGATTCTTCCTCATACCACTGCCTTTGCTAGCGAATTCCCACGAACCAAGGCTAGCACCACCACCACGTTTGTTGCTGGCTGAAAGGAGAAGAAGACGAGAGCACCCAAAAGCTTGCACGACTCCCAAGGCTCCAAAAAGGGATGTCGGCTCCTCAGTGGGGTTTAAATAGGAGAGGTCTTAATTCCAATCTTTTAATCACCACAGTTGATCACCATCCCATCTAAGGGTCACTACTTAATGTCAAAAGAGGATCTCCTAGTCAAGGACGTGGTGCTCCTTTGACTCAAATCAGTTACAATCCCTTTATGGTAGGGACTTTGGCCAGTTAATTTAGTTACCAAAACAAGATTTGTAACTTCCCAATTTGAAAACCAATTGCACGATCTCCTCCTTTGACACATTGTGCCACCCATATACATGGAAGGTGCCATGATCCTCTTGCCAAACACGTTCAAAAGCAATCTCCTTAATTACTCCCTTTTCCATAATTGTAACAACCACATCCAATTTGAATTCAAATCGGTTTTTGAATTAGGGTTAACAATTCCAATTGCTCCTTGATTTAGCCCTTAATTCATGGACCAAATTGGTAGACCAACTCACCCATGGGTCCACTAAATCCAATAAAAAAGATTACAAAAAGAATTGAATCCGAAATCACACAATACGCGATGATCGATCGGCTGGTATACAAAACTGCACGCTTCTTCAATCCAGTAGTCACTTTTGAAGCCGATCGATAGCGACCTACAAAATTTCATTTTTTAAAATTTTCAAATCTATTCATATAAATTTCAAAGCTCAGTTACTTAAGCAAATTAAACACTCACCTTGAGCAAAAATTCCCGCTTAATCTTTAAAAATTTTTGGGTATTACATCATCCCCTCTTTAAAGAACATTTCGTCATCGAAATGTCGCTACTCAATCTTCAAAAAGATCCGGGTAAGATTTTCTCATCTCATTTTTAATTTCCCATGTCATTTCCTCGGAGTGCTAATTTTGCCACAATACTTTTACCAACAGAATTGTCTTCTTCCGTAGCACCTGATCTTTCTTATCCAAGATCTTGATAGGCTTCATCAGAAACAACAAATCTGCCTCCAACTCCATAGTCATATAGTCTAACACGTGTGAAGGATCTAGCACATACTTCCTCAACATAGACACATAAAATGTGTTATGTAATTCCACCAACTGCGGGGATAAGGCTAACCGATAAGAAACCGGTCCAACTCATTCTAAAATTTCAAAAGGTCCAACAAATCTCGGACTCAGTTTCCCCTTTTTGCCAAATCTCATAACTCATTTTGATGGCGACACTTTCAAGACACATTGTCCCATTCCTGGAATTTCAATTCTCGTCTTTGTCAATCTGTATAGCTCTCTCTCTACTTCAAGCAGTCTGTAATCTCTGTCGAATCTGGTTTACTTTCTCTGCATAATACTGTACCAACTTTGATCTAATTACTTAATTTTCTCCAATTATTGACCCTTTATTGGCCTCTAGCCAATTTGCTAAAGAAATCTCTTAGCCAAACTCCTCACAAGATAAGACAAACCTTCTAGGAAGAGTTCATAGCAATGGAAGACTCCCTATGGTTTACCCTTGAAGCAATTGTGAATGTTGGCATACATACTCTAATCTTCTCTACACATCTTACAATAGATCTCTTATAGATCACAAGTATCCACGGTTGTAGAGGAAATACTCTAGTGGGATACTTAGCTACTTTCTCCACTAAGGGGCCATTTGGGGCGTGAAAAATCAGCACCATCCTACTAAAAAAAATCCAATGGAATAATCCACTAACCAGGGGGATTTTTGGGAGTAGATGAAACTGATTTTTCACGCCCCAAATGACCCTAATGTACATTAAAATTGATCAAAGAGACCGTTTTAAAGCTACAAGACCATGAGCTAAACCCTAAACCCTACACTCGCTCCTTTACGAAGTTCTATATATGCTTAGCCCTAAGCTAAACGAAGGGCTCACAATGCATTGAGTTGCGGCAGCTTGATAGCCGACGCAACTCCGCTCCACAAGACCATGACTCATGAGCTAAACCCTAAAACCTACACGTTACTCCGTTATAAAGTTCTATAAATACCTAACCCTAGCTTTGCCAGCCGACGCAATTTCCTCCCTTCTTCCCCTCACAAGTGATGTGAAGGGTGTGATGCATATCATGCATTTGCATTGAGTTGCTCGTACTCCTCCTGTCTTTCCTTGATGGACTAGAAGGTGATAGAGAGAGGTAAAGGAGGAATACAAGTTGAAATCTAGTAATTCCCTCCAAGATTCCTCTGAAATCGTTTCTTGATTATTGTGGTTTCCTAAAACATTGATAATACACTATTTTTCCAATACTACATCTGGTTCCATATTAAAAGTCCTTGGAAATGGGTTATTTGCTTGTGAAAAGAATTTTATGCGCTTTCTTGGAGGTTAAGTTTTATTGCTCTTTTTCTTTTTTGGTCATGCTACAACTTTATAATGTGCCTAAAGCTAGAATGGATGGTCAATTATCCAAAAAAAGGTTGGAATGTGTGGTGTTATTGTGAACTTTTAGATTCTTTATCCATGCATATCTGATTGAATTTCTTCATCTATGCATCGGATTAAGCAAATGAGTTGCATTCCTTGATGTTGTTTTCCTATATATTTACAACTAGAAAGATAAATGAAAAAGATGCATGTCCTTGTAGAGTGATACCCCGTATGCGGCCTTTTCAATTGCTTGGTTTTAGTTTTTGTGGTTTTGTTGATAAGTTTTCATCTTATTATGTATCATGCATTCTGGATGAGTGTGGTGATGAGGCTTATGTGGACTAGAGTTTCTGATCTGGTATCAGCCAGTAGTTGAAGACAAACCCTTGGCTGTCTGAGCACTCTCTATTTTCTTAGGTCATTTTTGAAAATGTTATTCCGGCAGTTTTAGTGTAATGTTTGAAAATTGGATTTCTTTTGTTTGTTTATTCAATTGTTATGAAGGTTGCGATTTTGATTTCCTGTTTATTATTTTTTTGTTTTCGCCTGTGGTAATTATGGTTAGGATTGCGTCCATTACCAATTCTGGGAGGTGTTTTGGTTCCTCTTGGTATAATGGCTCGGACGCTATAGGACTCATTGTGGCTATCCTGGTTTCTGACTTACTTTGTGTCATTGACCTTGGAAACACCACATACATTCCCTTCTGTTTATCTACTTGTGTGACTAGCTAAAATAGTTAAACTCTATGTTCTGATAAAGACTGCTACAAATGATGATCCGTCGTTTGTCATTCAGTTGGAAGCTTATAGATGATGTGTAAATTGTAATCGAATTTTTCCGTTAAGAGCTCTTTCTCCTCCATTTATTTTTTCATTTTTGCTGTGTTAGCTGCCTTATGAATATTCCATGTGGAATTTCCGAAGTTAGAATCTGAACCTGAAACTAGAAGTGCTCAATTTGTTTAGTCCTTGTAATTATCTTTAGCTTAATACGTGTATTCTTGTACGTCAGGTTATGTCAGTATCCCTTACCAGGATTTCTCTTAAACCACTCCTTGGATTATTCTTAGATCTTAAGTTTTATGTGGTACAATTTTTTAGTTAGATCTTTAGAATTCCTTTTGGGGTTACTCGTTTTGATTAGCAAAGATTTTTTTTTCTCATATCCTTTTTCTCTATTTGTTTGGCTTTTATATTTGAGAATCTTGTTTTGTATAGATTGTTTTAACATTGATGATGCATCATTTTTCTAATGTTCAGATGTTAAGTGTTCAATCTTATTTGTGGGGGGTCATGCTATAGTTGTACTACGTGAATGAAGGTAGAATGGCAGAGTTGATGGGTTGTATTGGTAATTGTAGAAGGCTACGTTTTGTTAAGATGATTTATCTGTCTCTGATTATAAAAAAAGATGCACTCAGAGATGTTGTTTTTCTACTACAGAGATAGTTGTTTCTATAGTCTCTACTTAAAAACTACTTTCTAGTAGGTTGGGCCTCTTGGACAAGCAGATCTGCCCATAGAAGGATGCAAGATTGCGCTCTTTCTGGCCAGAAAGGTTGTTCGTTGCTGAATCTTGGGACGAAAACATGGCCAGAATGGTTGTGAACTTTAGCCTGATGGTGCCAGATTTAATGCTGGAAAGGTTGCGACATCATGGCTTTTCTGGGTGTAGTTTCTCGCCAGGTTTGGCAATACTGTTCAGAAATCATGGCTACAAAAGCTGCATTTTTTATGACCTTTTCCAGCTGGAAATCTTGTCGTGATATCATGGTGTTGCCTTCTTTGTGGTGTTCCAGATACCTTCGTTGGTGCCGTAGAGGAAGAAATCGGATCTTCTTTTGACATTTTGTTTCAATGATTTTGGTTGAGTGTGGGTATGAGACTTATGTGGACTAGAGTTTCTGATCTGGTCTCAACCAGTAGTTGAACGATTATTGAAATGTTCAACCAGCAGATTTACCAGTATTGGTTTGCTGTTGTTTTATTATGAGATTACAATTTGAATATCCTGTTTAAGTTTTGCTTAATTTCCCCATGTAATTGTGATTGCGTTTGTCGTGAGAAGCCATTAGCAAATGTGCCCATTACCAATTCTGGGAGGTTTTTTTGGTTCCTTTTGGTATAATGGCTTGGGGGCGCTAGATTACTCATTGTGGCTATCCTGGTTTCTGGCTACACTGGGTCATTAACCCTGGAAACACCATACGTTTTCCTTTTTTTGTTTTTAACTTGTTTGCCAAGCCACTGTATCTTCTAATAGCGGCTGCTACAATTGATGATTTGTATTGAGTTTGTGGTGCATTCAGTTAGAATCTTGTTTTCACTGTGATGTGTAATTGAGTTTTTCCATTAGTACGATTTGTCCTCCATTTATTTTCCTTTTTGCTCTGTTTGCCCACGCCTTATGAATATATAACACATGTATTTGTCCAAGTTTGAATCTAAACTCAAATCTTGAAATTCTCCCTTGAAAAAACCCCTCAAGATCTTTATTCTTGTTTAGACTTAGTACGTATCTTTTGGTAAGTATGGTTAAAT
Organism: Houttuynia cordata; assembly: GCA_039654745.1. Classification (NCBI taxonomy): domain Eukaryota; kingdom Viridiplantae; phylum Streptophyta; class Magnoliopsida; order Piperales; family Saururaceae; genus Houttuynia; species Houttuynia cordata. The sequence continues at coordinate 12,268,973 of CM077508.1, read as the reverse complement.
TTCTTGTTTGTCACATCACGTCAATATGTTCCCAGGATATTGCTCTTAGGGCTTTCCTTCGATTATTGTTAGAGCTTAAGCGCGATTAGTTACAGTTTTTGTAAACTTCTTTGGAATTTCCTTGTGAGATTTGATGTTTAGAGTTGCCAAACCTCTCAACTTTTTCTCATGTTGCCTTCTGTTACCTGTTTGGCTTTTGTAATATTTGCAAATTTTGCCAGCATAAGTTGTTCTAAAACAGTATTGACACATTTTCTTTCATAATATTTGCTTTTAGTCAAAAGAATTTTATACTATTTTTGCGAGGTGAAGTTCTAAATCTTTTTTTTGGTGGTCATGCTGCAGTTATACTACATTCCTGAAGGTAGAGTGCTCGAATGGGTCGAGTTGGAAATGTTAGAAGGTATTTCGATAGTTATTTTTGTGTATTGGGTTTCAAATTTTAGTTGAAGTTCATTGATGTTGTTTTCTTAGTACCTTAAATGCACTTCTCAAAGAGAAGCTTTTGCTCTATACATAACTAAGACTTCTTCTATACAACAATTTTGTAGTACCATTAACCTTACAATCATGGGATTTCTGTAGGGAGTTGAAGGAGGTTGGTCAGAAAAATTTGTTTCTATAATATCTTGATTGGTCATTTTGAATAACCAAAATGGATCTCTGGCCAGAGACGTTCTTTCTGGCCAGAGGTTGTAATTTTAGTTGCAAGATCTGGGATGGAACCTTGAACAGAAATGCTGCAACCTTGATTCTGGCTGGAAAGGTGGTGATATCATGTCCTTCCTCATCAGGTCTGGAAACAAAAATCATGGCCTTTGCTGGCTTGCAATTATGCGGCATTTTCTGGTTAGACATCTTGCTGTGAGGATATCATTTATTTTTTCGAAATCTTGGTTCTGCCATTGTGAGAAACTAATCAAAGCCGAATAAGTGACTCTTTGTTCTGCCATTTGATCGCCCAATGCCCTGTTTTTATTCTTTGGTAGATAGATTGGGGTATTATATGTACCGAAGTTCATTCTTTATTGTGTGTTGATGCAACCTTGATTTTTTTTTATGGATTAGTTGTGCTTCTATGTGGTAAATTTGTAGAAAATGATGAAACAATTGTCGCCCCAGGCTTACTGCTTCTTTTTAGATGCGAGATGGTGATCGACCTTTGAATCTGATTCTCATATTATACCATGTTCATTTTAAAATTTTTTTAAAGCTTCAGGTCGTCTGTGCCCTTTATTTTTTATTGCAGAGAGACATGACGAGATAATCCATAATATTCTGCAATGTGAATGATGAATACATCAACATGCACTACCATCTGATCTCTTCTCGATATTAGACACTTTTTATGCCCCGTTTTCAAACTTTTCCTAATCTTTTCTTGAAATAGCTTTTTAATCAGAAATCTACTTTTAGATAGATATGATGTAATGGTGTTGTTTTCTAGTCTAGAACGTGCTCCAATGATGAAAATTTTTCCTCATACTCTGAGATAGCTATGATTATTCAAAATATAATCACCATCTTTCGGCTGAGGGAGCACGTAACAAATTTTCTAGGCGGATTGATTCATTAAAGATTGCCTCCAGGTATCTGATGCCCTACTGTCAATTTATCTAAGTTGGGCTTCTCGTTGTGGAAGGCAGATATGAAAGAACAGGCCTTGCGACATGGTTTGCTTGACCATAAGCATGCCGTTACTTATATCCTGTTTACATTTTATCTTTGCTCTTCATTGCTTTTACTGATGTAGTGGATAGATTAAGATTCATTTAAGATTGCCTCCAGGTATCTGATGCCCTACTGCCAATTTATCTAAGTTGGGCTTCTCGTTGAGGAAGGCAGATATGAAAGAACAGGCCTTGCGACACGGTTTGCTTCTTAACCATAAGCATGCCGTTACTTAAATCCTGTTTACATTTTATCTTTGCTCTTCAGAGCTTTTATTGATGCACTATTTTATTTTTGTGTGACTAAAATTTCTTATGTTGCATTTTTTTTGTTACAATGGATGCTTTTACAATTAATCGGGGTGCTCATTAGAAGTCCTTGAATAAAAAAAAAAAAAACAGCTAGATCAATGTGCACTTAGCTTCTTGAAGACTGCAAGATCACAACTATTTTAGTGTCACACTAGCTAAGGTTGTCGTTTGCAAGTATTTGAGCAAAGAGAGTTTAATATATAGGGAAGATGCTAATAAAAAAAACTTATGATTTCTTAATGCTTGAAGAACGAGAGCAATTGCTAGGTCATGTTGTGTATTAGTGTAGCTTTTACTTGTATTTTGAGCATGTATAGGTGTAGCTCTGAACCATATCTTGTGCTCATAGGCTCTAGTTGTTTTTGTTAGCTGAAACATATTTTAGTAGATTAAATGATGGTGTGACTGCAGGTCCAGGAACTCTTCATATTGGGAAGAATTTCTGCTATAATAGTTATTGAAGAAGTAATGCTATATCTCCCTCTTTTTTACCATGGCCAACCTAACGTGAAAGAAAATGAAACATGGGGCCCATAGTATTTCCATAAGGATTGCTTTTTAGAATTTCCGAGGTGAAGAGGATGGCCGTGAAAAAAAGAAATCTCAACTTCCTCTTGACCTCGGAAATTCTAAAAAGCAATCCTTTAGTAGTTGTCAACGCTTTTAAAGTGGTCGTTGTAGCTTTTATCTGCTCAATCTATTTGATGCAAATAACTAAGTGGAGGAATATGGTGACAAATAGTTGTGTTGATATTTGTTATTTGTCCTCAATCTTTGAGATATAATAGGCAAAATCTAGCAGAGCTGCAGCATTACTTGGAATATTAAGTTTCTGTTTTGTTCCCTTCCATTTTGTTTGAGCCAAGGGCGACAAAGAAAATGGTTACACCCTTCCATCTCCTACGGGTTTTAAGTGAAGCTCGACAAGGAGAGAAGGGAGTGGGCAAAAGGGGGCCGGTTTGTGGGAACAGATCGGGGGTTGGAGATCTGGGAAGAAGAAGGGGGGGGGGGGGGGGGTCTGGGGATGAGGGAAGTCAGGATAGGGCTGTGGAGTTGTAGCTCACGGTTAATCATCATTGACAGATTATCTGTATTCAACATAAAAGCCTCTACAATTCATTTATTTTTTTTACTATATTTGTTCATTGGCATTTACTATTTTGAAAAAATTATTCCGCATTAACTTTGATATTGAATGTAACATGAGGTTCGAAAACATGAACATACTTCGCTTAATTGTACATGTTACTAAATTTGTTGTGTGAAAGAAGATGTGTTCGTCAATGCCTTTTTCCTCAATGAAACTGTTTTTGTATGTTAAGGACTGGCATGTGATGTTCGTAAATGGAGCAATCTCTTGATCATCCTTCTGAAAATTCACCTGTACTCCGGAAGATAGTGAATGCATACCATAATTTTAAGCCCAGCGTTGCCCCTGCTGGTGAAATCGGTGTGATTTTGGCCTGCTACTTTTTGGGGCCAAGTAAGCTGGTTTAATTTGGCAGCTGATGATCCATAAACAACAAACGCTAATTATATTTTAGAATGTGAGTATTTACTTAACTCTGTTTAATGTCTTGCTTCATTAAGAACACTAGGCGAAAATAAATGCTTGCTTTCCCTTAATGATATTTACAATATCTGAATCCAAATTAGGCACGCCCTAGGCTAATAAAAACCTAAGAAAGGTCCATTGTTAAACTAAATTGAAAATTTTAAAAATAATTTTTGTGCTCTGTTCTGCTGGCGATTGTAAATAGAAAAGGAGATCTTCTAACCTTGTGGTTTCTTCCCTATGGTGCTCCACTACTGTCACAGCCACCCTTTCCGGTGGGTGCAGCCTCTCCTGTTTTGCCCTTAATTGGTTCATCACTGAGTTGTTAGTAGTACAAAACTCCACAAACAATATGAAAGAGTTAGAATGGCATCTACAATTGTACTTGCAGGATGGCTGAAAGAGTAACCATTTTTTGTCATGCTACAAGGGTGCATGACATGTCATGCCCTAAAATTTTCAGCGTGGAAGTCATGATGAATACATAAAAAAATTAAATTTTTTTTTAATGCGATTGAAATATAACTTGCCTTGAATTATATCATCTTAAATAGATGCATAATTGAAATAATATAGTTTGTGAATAAGATTTATTAATATACTAAAATAAAAGATCATATGTTCTAATGAGAATGAAAGTGATTAATAAAATAAAATAAAAAATCCATATGTTCTACAAAACAAGTTATAATGTAATAAATGGAAAGGAAAATTCAATTTTTCTAATTTAGGTCAATTATATAAAAAAAAATTTTTATGCAAATTTTTTGGTCGTTACAAATCAACAACTATGTCTAGGGTTAAATGAAAGAAAATGCAACAATATGTAATTTCAACTTTAGTTGTCACATTTGATATAATTTGTAGGCATATATTATGTTAAAATAAAAGTTGATTCAAGATGGATGTTGACAGTCTTTATTACACGATTTTCTCTGAACTCATTTTTATTCAGTAAATGCAATATTCAGTAAATGCAATATAGGAATTTACATGACTTTTTCTCCTTTCTATCCCATCCAACTCGTATGATTGTTCATGAACAAAGTTCTAGTCAATCCTTCCAAGTCTCCTCCAATAATTTTGGAAAGAGGAAGTCACGTGATTTGATAAAATGTGCACAATATTTTGGAATAATAATATTTCTAAATGTACATAATATTTTGGAACGGAGGGAGTATATTAGAAGATTCTAAATAGAGCAAATATCATATCGCACATGAGAAATTGAAATATTTTTATATTGGGTAGGGCCTTGAAATGGGTGAATCTGAAATTGCTCATAAATTGCTTCAAAACTGACTTAGAAACAGCTCAAAAATATTCGATACAAGATGAAATTGCCTCAGAAATTCTGAGTCTCAATGCACTTCGCAATTACTTTCTATCTTGTGCGTGATTTATTATTTGTTCTTCTAAATATTGCGTATTTGATACTATGAAGTGACTCAACCAGATATTAGATGGCATTGTGAAGATGTGAAACCTAAGTTTAATTGGGTAGCTATAGATTATGTGGTTGCACACAAAAATGCTAAACCTTTTCAGCAAAGTGTTTTTTTCCAATGTGTGAGGCACGTGCATTTTGACTAGTATTCAAAAGAGTCGAATGACAAGTAGCCAAATTACAAACCTGGATAATGACTGCACCCATCCATTCCCTTAAAATTTCAGCTTCACCAAACATTGTTGAGATGCAGAGCTTTTTCTATATTACCTGTCATGCCCTGAAATCCCATACCTCGATCGGAGTGCGGAAATTAATCAATGGAATATATTTCGAGGTAGAGATCCCGGACACGTGACCGAACATTTGATTTCACTATCGATTACAATCATCTCAAAAGAATGTGTAACCGATTATGCTCGCAATCAGTGTAATTAAATAATAGACATCAATAAATAATATAAAATAAATTTACTTAATAATAATCTATTTAAGAAAATTAAATGAAATAAGCCTATAAGTCTATGGCACACAATTGTCAATAATGTCATAAACATCAATAAAAGCAAAGCAAATAATTAAATAGTCTTTAAACTCTTCTCGGCGCCTGTAATTCGCGCCTGCATCAGAGGATGCATGAGTATTTTGTAGAAACACTCAGTAGGATGTAAAAACCCACTGAATTAAAACAAGCAGTATGAAGAGAATAAGAATAACAAAGGTTATAAATATTCCACAACATCTGAACTGAACCGAGGTCGATACACCTGCCACGTTAGTCAACAACAGTTCCAACTCACAAGTATAGGAAAACATCAATAAGACTCCAAACAAACATATGTGTAAAGAGAGAATAACCATTATATCAAAGGTTCCAGACATCTAAAGTGAAAGGAGTTATAATTTTTGCTCGCTAAACTAGTCGCTCGTAAGTGACTAAAATAATATACCAGAACCATCCTAGGGGTCCTCTCTTTGGAACCCTGCCATGCGTCTAGGATGCTGGCCCCACAAGTACTTACGGGCACGATGGGCAGAGACTGAGGACCTTCCGTAATGTCCACAATCTAACGTACGTATAGTGCCTCCCTTCGGGCAGTATGGAATTGCAACTTCATAAATATAAGTGACCTCGCAAGATCTAGCAATGGCTTAATTGAGCATACTATAAATCAACCATGGGGAAAGTCTCGCAAGATCTTCAGTGGAAGAAACAATCATGAAATTAATATGAGCAATATCTCAAAGGAAAAGAGGTCGCAACACTATAAGATCATAAGGTATATCTTACCAGAATAGACTCTCTCATGAAGTATGGATAAGAGTGTCAAGATCTTTGGCCAACAAATAACTCACTTATTAGAGAAGCATAGAATGACAAGTTTCTCAAAGAAAACCAAAGAGTCTTAGATGATTTGAATTCCAAGTGGAATATCAAACCGACATCAACGCTTTTAAGATCGATAGTTATGAATCACTTTTTCAAAGGATTATCCCTCCTAATTAGATTACTTTTAACCTAATTCTTACTGTGATATTCCATAAGTATATAGTCCAATTACTGGTATTGACATATTAAACCTTGGAAAAATTACGTTTTAGTCTAACTTGCTAAAGTTTATCCATTTTAGTCCTCAGGACTAAAGTGATTAAACTTTAGCAAATTAGCATGGTCAATGACCAAAATGCCCATAACAGATGAGCTAACAGCCCATAACTCTCCTGCTAGACGGAGTTCATCCTCATCCCCTTTCCCATCCCCTTCCCCCTTCTCATCCCCTTCCCCTTTCTTCCCCATCCCTTTGTAGGAGTCATCCACCATTAGAGGAGCTCCAAAGACCTTCATCTGGTGGTTCATCCTCATCCCCTTCCCCTTTCTCATCCTCTTCCCCTTTCTTCCCCATCCCTTGTAGCAGTCATCCACCATTAGAAGAGCTCAAAAGACCTTCATCTGGCGGTCCATCAACGCCCCACTAAAGTTTGACCTTTTTCTCTGGAGAGCTCAGATTTTCACGTCTCATCTCGCTTATAACAGTCATCCACCATTAAAGGAGCTTCAAGGACCTTCATCTGGTGGCCCATCGATGCCCCACTAAAGTCTGACCCTTTTCCTCCGGTGACCTCAGATTTCTACTTCTCATCTCGCTTGTAGCAGTCATCTACCATTAGAGGAGCTCCAAAGACCTTCATCCGGTGGTCCAAGGCACCACTAAAGTCTGACCCTTTTCCTCTGGCGACCTCAGATTTCCACTACTCCTTGTACATGAGATGGCGAAAGTAATTGCAATGGATGCAGCCACCTCCAACAACAACATTCTGGGCATCCAAAGCGAAGATGATAATGCTGGACACATTGGCAGAACCCAAACAGTGGTTGCAGACGAAGGTAGTGGACATACCGGCACAACTCATGCGGCGGAAAAATTGAATGTAAGTAGGAAAGCTACTATTTTTCTTGTCATTTTATATGTCTGGTCATTGCTGAAATGTCTAAGTAGTGATGATAGGTCGAGTAGCTTAAGTTATGAATTGTAAAAGAGGTTGTGATAATATATAGATATGTTGTGATGATGAAGTTATGATTTCTAAAATAGGTTGTGGTCATGTGTAAATAGATTGTGATGACTTATAGATGTGTTGTGATGGAATGTTGTATTATCGCTTGGTGTGCTAGTTATAGACATGTTGTGATGGCATGTAACTTCGGCTGTGATGTCTATTAGTTTCAGTTGCGATGAATATTGTGATTCAGTTGTATTGGCTTAGAATTTGGTTGTGATTGTTGTAATTAATGTTGTGATGTTATGTTGTGATAGCGCTGCTACATAAGTTGTGACCTATGCTGTATTTGTCTGATTTATTTTATAACTCTAGGATGAAGCAGGCAAGCTTAAAATTTTGGTCTACTATTGTGGGTGTATTGAATCCAGCCTCGATGGAACTGTAAAGATAGTTAGAGGTAAAAGCACAGTGTTGTCACTAGAAGAGAATGAAACTTTGAGTTCATTTGTAGAAAAAATTGTTGATGCCTTCAACGTTCCTCCAAAAAATTTGAGTGTTGCATACTTGTACCATGATGTGTATGAGCTGATTTTTTGATATCCGATAAGGGAATGACTGACTTTAGAGAGTTATTTCGTGGAAGATTTTGTAAAGTGCTGGTGACCCATGATGGAGATCAACGACCATTCATGAGTTCTCAGGACAGTATGTACGAGTGCAAGGTTAATCCTCTTCTCACCAGTGGTAGTAGTCAGCCAACACCACTATGTACGAGAGTCTGGGATAACAACGTGATGGGGGTTGGGCAGCATTTTAAAGACCAAGTTGAAGTGAGGAAGGCATTGAAACAACTCTCTATTGCCAAGAACTTCTATTTCAAGTATTTGAAGAACACGAAGCGTCGGGTTATGGCGTCGTGTAGGGTTGAAGATTGCCAGTGAAAAGTGAATGTGAGCTTAGATCAAGCTTCAGGTTTGTTTGTGGTGAATGAGTATGAAATGCTTCATACATGTGCTAGAGGGGTAAGGAAAAAGTATCACTCTCATTCTTCACAAAACTTGGTGTTGAAGCTCATTTCCAACAATTTAGATGCAGTCGTTGCAACGGCCTTGGGACCAATCGGACTTCGTGCATGCAACCAATCAACGTGGATTTAGAGTGCCGATGAACTTTATTTCTGTAATGAACTTAACTGCTATCATGACATTCGGTAGAACTTGATTTTTTATGACTTGTAATTATAATGCTTACATTACTTTATAGTTTGTAGAATGATTCATATCGTAAATGTCTATCGCAATGCAATCACAACCGCAACACAACCTACTATCACAACACATATAACTCACCACAACTCAATCACAACGAATTAAAAAACTACTGAAAGTTACTTTATGTGGCACGAGCAAGCCTATCGCAATGCAATCACAACCTCAACACAACCTCCTATCACAACATGTATAAGTCACCACAACTCAATCATAACGAATGACGAAGCTATTAGAATTTATTGTATGTGGTAGCAGTAAGCCTATCTTAATGTAATCATAACATCAACTCAACCTGCTATCACAACATGCATAAATCACCACAACTCAATCACAATGATTTAAGAAGGTGTTGAAAGTTAGTGTATGTGCCAAGCCTATCTCAAAGTAATTACAACCTCAAGGCAACCCGCTATCACAACATGCATAAGTCACCGCAACTCAATCACAATGAATAAAAAAGACTTTCGAAGTTAGTATATATGGCAAACATATCCCAATGCAATCACAACCTCAAGGTAATCTACTGTCACAACATGCATAAGTCACCGCGACTCAATCACAATGAATTAAGAAGGTGTTGGAAATTAGTGTATGTGGCAAACCTAACCCAATGCATTCACAACCTCAATGAAATTTGTTATCACAACATCCAAAAATCACTACAACTCAAAGTCATCTCAACAATGTAATCACAACCTCAAGATAACCCGCTATCACAACATACATAAGTCACCGCAACTCAATCATAATGAATTAAAAAATGTTGAAAGTTAGTGTATGTGGCAAGCTTATCTCAATGCAATCGCAACCTCAAGGCAATCCGCGACAACAGGCATAAATCACTGCAACTCAATCATAATGAATTAAGAAAGTATTGAAAGTTAGTGTACGTGGCAAACCTATCCCAATGCAATCACAACTTCAAAGCAACTTGTTATCACAGCATGCATAAGTCACCGCAACTCAATCTGTTGACAATGCGCATTAATTAGAGTGTTAAAGCTATAAGAGTCTGGCTTCACTTTCCAAACCTCTTGCATATCAATTATCAACTTTTTTGCTTTTGCAACCTCTCCAGCCTTGCAAAAACCATGTATCATAGCATTGCATATATAATTATTTATCTCCAATCCTAAACTCAGCATTTCATGTTGAAGCCTCATAGCCTCATCCATTTTACCAATTTGACAACACCCATTTAGCAAAACGCCGTAAGCAGCTTCATCAACACATAAACTTGCATCTTCCTTCATCTCCCTAAGCACCTTTTCTGCTTTTTCAAATTCTCCTCTTTCACAATAACCCTTAATCAACAAACTATATGTAACCACATTAGCTGAAACTCCCTTCTCAGACATCAATCCCAGAACACTACTGGCTAATTCCACGTTGCCAACTTCACAATGCCTGTTAATCAAGGAATTATATGCCACCACATTTGGTTCAAACCCCTTATTCTCCATTTCTTCCATCAGCTCCAAAGCCGTTGCCACTCTCCCTTCTTTACAATATGCATTCACCATAATAGTGAACATAAAAACATCAGGCAAAATCCCCGCACGGACTATTTGATCATACACTTGAATAGCGACTTCATTTGTGCGTTGCTTCACTAAATTACTCAACAAACTGTTGCACGACCTCAAACTAGCCCTGCAACCCAACTTCCCCATATTATCAAACACAAAAAGCGCATCCTGAACCCGCCCCATCTCGCAACACGCCTTCAAAAGCATGTCAAACACAACTGGCGCAAACCCAAACTCCTTATAAACCCGACCCAATTCCCGAAACACCAAACAAACATCACCTCCTGAACAAAAATTTTCAAGAATCTCTCTTACCAACGCTCTCGCCTCACTAAAAAGCCGTCCTTTGGACAGAATGTGAACAATTATACAGTAAGAACCCAAACAGGGCTCAAAATGCCGGTTCTTGGAAGCCAAATTGAAGAAGTACAAGCAAGGTTCCGGCTTGTTTCTGAGTTTGCCAAGAACAGAATTAAGAAGCTCGTGGGAGAAACAAAAGGGGAGGCGCGAAAGGGCGTCAAATCGACGGAGGGTGATAATTCTACAGATTCTGTCAACCAATTCAGATTGGAGGAGGTTGGACTCGTCCCTGAGCTTCCATTTGAGGGTCCGGCTTGTGTGGATTGTTTGGATTCGCGAAAGCTTGAAAAGAAATCGATGCGATGATAGGGAAGTGTAGTGGCTATACCTGAGCATTTGACAGGAAGAACAAGATCCGAGCCACCCGATTCTTCGCCGGGCATGAATTGATTAAGCAAGCTATAGAAGATGAATGGGGAAAAGGGTGGTGGAAAACAGCGTTAGTGAACGGTGGCAGGCTGGTCTGCCGTGGTTAGAGAGGCCTGCTTTGACCGCCGGCAGTGCCGAGAGTGTAGACCTTATGCGAGGGAGAGAAGGAGAAGAACTCCCAAGCAAGGAAGAAAGCAGAGTCATGCCACTGCAGCTCCCTGTTTTGGGAAGCCGCTTTTTTTAGCTGCAAATGCAGCTTTAAAAGTACCTTTAGTGCAAAATCACTTTTAGGAAGACTCATTTTGTGCAAGACATTTTAGGGTGCGTTCGGTTGCTAATCTGGGGATTCTAATTTCTCTCTGAAATTCGAAATATGGTTTTTTTTTTTTTTTTTTGCTAGATACGAAATATGGGTGTTTGGTTGACAGATTTTCCACTAATTTATACCTTAGATGGCTGCCCCAACCCCGCCACCAAATCTAAAATTTGCTCACATTTGTGTTCACCTTTAGCCTACTATTCATTTTTCCTTTCACACTTTGTTGGCCATAGGTCCCAAGTAGCGATATAAACGGCGTCTAGATGTCTGTGTCCGTCCGTTTTATTGTCCAAACGGACATAGAAATCTGTCTGCCGCAGTTGTGCACAGAGTACGTTCGCGTCCAAAGTTGTCTGTGTCCATGTCCGTGTACACTTATCAGATCTTGGGGACAAATTTTAAGGCAAAATATTGCCAAATGATAGTGTACATCTATGTCCGTAACGGACACATGCGAACTGACACATAGGGGTATCCGCACAGATGATGGACGGATGGACACCTAGTTTTAGAGTCAGCGGACGGCTACAGACCTAGCTTGTTCGCGTCCGTGTCTGTCCGTTTACACCCCTTGTCCCAAGGTGTGCCCAAACGATTTGCGTTCAAATGATTTGGTAATCTAAATCTAGAAACAATCCTTGTGTTCAAATGCGTTACAACACCGAACAGTTTACTAGAACCGTAAAGTCCCAATTCCCAAAGAATTCCTTTCTCAATTCAAATTGCAAGTCCTACACTGACTTTAAGCACTTTAAATAAAGCACTTGGTACGTCTGCTCTAACAGACATCTTCTCATAGAACATCAAGAGAAAAACTAGTTTTCATGCGTGAGTATTGAGCAAAAAAGTAATATATTTGCTTATGAATTCACCACACACAAAAAAAAATTAGAGATAGTGAAGAGATCGTGTTGACTATGGTAGAGTGAGAGCTAAGGGTTCGTGGAAAAGCTTAGTGGAGTAGAGAACGATTAAAAGTTCGATAAGAACCGGTGGGTAGCCACACGTGGAGACGTTGGGTTAAAGGGAATTTGAGGAACTTATTAAGTGGTAAATTTGTATCGTGTTTTAAAGTCTTACTCTACAGTGCATTGTTTAATCGGCTGAGTGGTCGCATCGTTTTTACAAGGTTGGGTTTCCACATTAAAAAATTAATTCTCTTGTTATTTACATTACTATCAAATTTTAGGTTAATCGTGTGGGTGCGAAATAAATGAATCTACTATGTACGATCACTCTAGTTCTATTAATAAACGCCATAACTTGTAATCACCCAAAGTTCTTGTGCCCTCCCCCCAACATTCAAGCTTCACGACCAGTTGCTTACTATCCCAATCACATACACACTTTGGCAGAATTCGTCCTATTGTATGTGAGCTACCTTCCTTCTTTAAACCATGTGGGAACTTAGATCAGACCCCACCAACTTTTCTGAGTGTCTTTTTCTTTCTTTTTTTCAGAGTATTTTTTTTTCTCTTGTTTGAGTTAGCATCTCCTCATATAACCTTCCACCTTTAGATCTGATACGAAAGGTTCTTTAGCTTAAGAAAACAACCAGTTGTATCTTTGAATGTAGATCAATGGCTAAGATGTGCCTTTGTCTTGAATCTTTAGATTTTGTGTTATGAATTGAGCTTTTAAAACCCGTTATCGCCTTTCCAACTTTCATCTTATCTATGCCTTGATCTACTCACATAAGACTTATTACGTGCTTTAATTTGGCAACCTTCAACTCGAACTCTAAATAAACAAAAATGAACCAAATTTAGACACGCAATAAAATAAACTTCTACTCAATAAATTAAATGCATCTAAAGTACTTAATTAAGCTAAGTTAATTATGAAATTGATGTAACCTCCTAATTACTAACGTAACACTAATAAACGATAATTATTCATATTTTAACTTAGAATGACACAAGCAACTTAGGTAAATGAGGTATTTAAATACAAGTATTTTGTGTATATCACTTCTAAAAAAAAATTTCTGCTAAAAGAAACCTTATATTATTGAAACACTAAAAATAAAGGATCCTCCTCAATGTAAACATCGACAGAGGAAAATGGTCAAACCAAACTTCATACAAATAAGTATATACATAAGCCACAGAAGCTCTCATAGTATGAGCTTGGATATACATAGTTTGACAGAGATAAATACAAACTATGAGTAAATTGAGAAACATTAGATATGAGTCTTCATAGACAACTAACTAACCTATAGGGGAAACCACAGCCAATGCTAGGAGCATAAACATAAAGCATCATCCACCAAAGCATAAGACTTTGTGCTCTACCATCTCCGGCACACTCCAAAAGGTCGGCAAATAGCCGATTGAAAGTAACCATCCTCCACAATGCAGTGTCAAGATTACAACTATTCTATATGTTATACCCTCCTTAAAAAGAATTTTGGCTGTCCCCGAAATTCAATTAAGGTTCATTCTTACAATATAAGTATACAGTCCCATTCCCACTTCCCAATCACTGAATCATTCATCCATTACACTTAACATCCAAAGATCACTATTTTGAAATAAATCCTTGACTTAACTATTTATGATCTTAATCATCTTTACTTAACCATATTTTCACAACTTATACCCTTCATTCCCCAATCTTGGGAAATAACCATGTTATCTCTTCTTCAATTATTCTAATACCCATAATTAAACTTAATTAGCTAACCTTAGGAAATTTTTTAGTAGAACACTTGAAACTTCTTAGTTTTTTCAAAAATCTATACTGTCGGTGGACCGATAAGCCCGTCGGCGGACCGATGCTTTGAAATCTTATTTTTAAAAACATCAGTTATCTTGGGTTTATTTATTTCCCGTTGGCTACTTTCCTTTGTGATTGACCACCACCACTTCTAGCCTCCGGTGATCCGTACAACCTCTCTCTGGCCACCTTCATCCTTGGCCTTGCCATGAATATCACTCAAGCCTGTCCTTGTGGATTTCCCCTTGCCAGTTCCCTTTCTCTTGTCGTCGGTTGGCCATGCAAAACTCACATTTTGCTGGCACATATCTCTTTCCTCCCTCCATTTGCTTTCCATCTCTTTGGCACTTCATTTGGTGTCCTACAACCCTGGTACTCACCTCCGGTGGGCGGCATTACACACCGTTGGGTTGAATTTTCTTACCTTCTCTTCGTCTCTTTGTAAGGTTGGATTTTCTTTGCCATGAATGCTAATATGGTTTCCTGAAAAGTGTCTCATAATTCTATCCATCTATTTCTTGTATTTTTTCGAGGTCTGCAAACTTTTACTTTTCTCTTCATGCTCTTACCAATATAGCATACATAAGTATTGTATAAATCCTTTCAATCTCAATTGCCATCATTGCATACTACTGAAAGTGTATAACCCTCCTACAGCGTCACCAAAGATGTGCTGAACTGATGGTAGATACGGGATTTGTCGTCATTTTGGATGCTCAGGATGTAATAGTTTCTAGGAACCTCCTACACAACTTGGTGAGGTATTGGGATGACTCAACCAAGGTCTTCAACATCAGGGCTTTTTACATATTACCTGGCGCCAGGTTTGGTTTTATCATATCACCTGGAAAAAGATAGTTCCTTTTATATGACCTGGAAGCTACCCAAAATACCCTTATCTTCTATATACGGCAGCAGGGGTTTTTGCAATTTTTTGAGAAGGCGTTCCGGAGAATAAGGAAAAGGTGGTCCAGAGAAGAAGGTGTTTCGGAGAAGTTCCGTGCAGCAGCTCAGGCCATAACGTCGCCGGCGCTGGCGTCGTCCAAACCAGGAAAAGTTATCTTGCTGCCAAAACACGAAAAAAGAGCGGGAAAGCAGTTGATACGCAAACACAACTGCCAAAGAGTAATCGTCCATTCAAAAACGGTACGTCAACTTGAAATTCAACGTTTGATATAATGTAAATTTGATCGAGAGATGAAAGTTGAAAATTTGCAGAGTTTTCTACTTTTTCCTACTGTCGGGTATTCCCTAACACGACAATAACAATAGTCGTATATTTTACAACACGACTATTACACGACTATTTTCAATCAAGGTTTATTTATTCATTTCGTTATTTTAATGCCAGGTAAGGATGGATTTGATACCTTTGTGCTTACACTACGATGGAATGTTCACAAATTCTGATGGATATGTGGGCGGGAAACTGAAGCTCATGTCTATTGATACACAAGTAAAGTACATGGGACTGTTGCAACAAGTGGAAGAAAGATTACCGCTGAAGTCTCCATCCGGTACATTGTCTTTGTCATATCTTGTTCATTGTGGAACCCGATACATCCTTGAAGACGTGAAGACAATATTCGTCCTTCACAACAAGAGGCGATGCACAGATGAACCACTCGATCTAAACGTGGAGTGGACTTCTGCTAGAAATAACAACATGGAGAATTCCATTGCCAATAAGCAAATGGTTTCCACTGTGGATAAGGACGGCGAGAATTCAATGCCTCCAAATGGGAGGCCGGCCAGTAAGACACCACAGGAGAGGCCGTCCAGCCTGGGGAATAAGTCACCTGCACCAGCAGTTGAAGGAGGAAAAGATGAAAATTGTTCACTTGAAACTGTGAGGTAAGGGGTGAAATTAACGAGTGGACATATCTTAAAGTCATGTTGCATATGACACGACTGGAATTCAAGTCGTGTTGTATATGATGCGACTAGAATTACAGTCGTATATAATACGACTGGAATTGAAGTCGTGTTGTCGACAACACGACTAAATAATCAAGTCGTTTAGACGTTTTTGTACAATATGCATGCGATTCTTACAATGTTGTTCTCGCAGATTGGGAGATGGTAACCCTAAAAATACAAAGGATGAATTTCCGAATGAAGTCGATAACCAATTTCAAATCAATGGGTTCAATGGTGAAGATGAAGATGAGGATCAAGACGAAGATAAAGAGAAAGATGAAAATGAAGACGAAGATGAAGATGCAGATGAAGAAGAATTATTTGACGATGAACAATTACCGTGGTCTGCAGATGACTGGGATGAGCCTCTCACACTACCAGTTTTTCCCGGGCCGCATCCCACGGGAGGAGACCACTCTGTGTCAGGTATAGAACTCCAACAAGCAGCGAGAGCATCCACTTCTAAAGGAAAATCTGTCGCGTTGGGGGCACAAGACTTGGACAACAATGAGTACAACAATATTGATGGTGAAGGTGGTTGGGATTGGGGTACCTATTCACCGCAGGCCGGTCCTAAAAAAAATATGAGGAGGAGACGATGTTGACCGGCAGTTTGCAAGGAGACAACTATGAGGCACAACTTGCCTTAGGGGCTGGATTCAAAAGTATAAAACAGTTCAAAATGGTTCTTATTGATTTGGCAATCAAGAGGAAATTCATGTTCAAAGTGGCGGATGAGAACAAGGACACCTTTGCTGCAAAGTGCAAGATTACAGGGTGCAAGTGGTACATACGGGCTTCGAATCTAGTTGACGGAGTTACCGTGACAAGGAGTGAAGGAAGGCATACATGTGACATTTTGATAAGTTCTAAAGATCATCCATTGGCCTCACACCTATGGATTGCACGGAAGTGTCATGGCCTCCACAAGGATTCAAACTCCATAAAAACGGCTAATATCCAACAGTACATTGAGAAACATTGGGGCGTCAAAGTGAACTATCAAAGAGCATGGAGGGCGAAAGAGGAATTGATACGATTGATCGATGGCAACCCGGAAGATGCATATCATATTTTGCCCCATTATGGAAAGGAATTAGTGCGGTCTAATCTAGGTACATATGTGATGATTGAAAGATGTTGTAATATTCTAGAAATTGAAAATGAGGAAGCCGGATACGAGTTCAGACGTGTCTTTTGGATCTTTGGCCCGGTTGCAAGAGCATTCCGAAGATCACTTAGGCCGCTGCTCACTGTTGATGGAACATTCCTGAAAGGAAAGTACCCCGGAGTGTTATTGGTTGCAACAATAGTCGACGGGAACCAACAATTAATGTGCATTGCATTTGCAGTTGTTGACAAAGAGACTATAAATTCGTGGTACGTATGCTAAGAAGATTACATGAGTAGTCGTGTCTTCGAGCAACACGACTACTCATACAGTCGTGTTGTTTCGTATACGACTGTGTACCCCCTATCTCTTCTTGAATCTGCTTTCACTCTGATTGCTGCCTTGCAGGAAGTGGTTTCTCAGCCTACTCAAATCCACCCTCTTTACAGACCCCCCGGCGTCTCTGGATACAATTGTCTCGGATAGACAGAAGGGACTTCTGAGAGCGGTTGCTGATGTATTTCCTGAGGCTCGCCATGGGTTTTGCCTAAGGCATATGGCCGCCAATATGCTTAATCAATGGAAGGATAAATAATTGAAAGACCTTCTATTCCGAGCTGCAAAATGCTTCCGGATAACAGAATTTGATAAAATCATGCACAAGATGAAGGACCACAATGAGGAGGCATGGAAATATATTCAGAAGATCAATAAAAGAAATTGGGCTAATGTGGAATATCCGGGTAAAAGATATGGCACTCTTACATCAAGCATATCTGAAAGTGCAAATAATATGCTATTGAAGGCTAGATTTTGGCCAATAACTCGATTGATCGAGCAAACTTGTGCGACCACGACCTCCCATTTCGAGAGATGCCGCATGGAAGCAGAACGGCTAACGACACCATTAACCAAGTATGCACATAATCATATCAACGAAATGAGGAATAAGAGTGCTGGAATAGTCAGAGTGCAACTACTATCATTATGGCAGTTTGAAGTCACATCTTTATACCATGTGGTAAGAATTCATTCCGCAATGGTTTCTGATAATTCAATTCCGGAATAGTCGTATTGTGCGATACACGACTAATGATATAGTCGTGTTGTCGACTACACGACTAATGATATAGTCGTGTTAGCCACGACACGACTAGTGATATAGTCGTATTAGCGACAACACGACTATTAAAATAAGAAAACTATTTCACAACAAGACTATTCATGTTGTTGTCATATTTTTTCCTCAGGATGTTGTTGACCTAACGAAGAGAACCTGCACATGTGGGTTCTTCCAGAGCATGGGACTTCCTTGCAAGCGCGCCATTGCATGTATCAATGAGAGGAGTTTCGACCCGGTGGAATATTGTGAAAAGTGGTACCATGCATGTCTGTACCGCACAACGTATGAAGAAGTAGTTTTCCCTACTTTAGACAGGAGTCAGTGGGGGGATTACGGGGTTTTATTCAAATGCGAACCGCCCATGCTCGATGCTCCAAAGAGGGGTAGGAGACATACTGTAACACCCGGAAAATTCGTAAGTATTTTAAAACCCAAATTTGACCCTCTTAATGTTGATTTGGTCGAATTGTGCCTCGTGAAAATTAAAGTTGGTGAGAAGAGCTTTCCAACGCCACCTATTATGTGCGATTTGGAGTTCGGAGTAAAAAGATATGGGAAATTGAATAAATATACCCGTAGATGCGATCGATCGCAATAAAACGATCGATCGGCATTTTGAACACGATCGATCGGCTTCGATCGGCTACGATCGGCTCCATCGCGCGATTGGTAATCAGGGCAGGACGATCGATCGCCGTATTGCCCGATCGATCGCCAGTTGCGGTTTGGCGAATTCTAACTAATTTTGAGGCGGATTTGTTTGGGAAAGATGTCATATCCTAACTAGACTTATATTGCACGTTCCTAGGGTGATTTAGGGACTCTCCCATTGGTGGAAAGTGCCCAAGATATGGTAGAATTGATTGGGCAAAGATCTTCTAAAAACTCTATATAAACCCATAGAGTCTAGGCTTGTGCTTTTGGAAAACTAAACCCTAGAACGTCCAGAGGCTTTCCCCTCTCCTTCCCACGTTCATCCCTCTCTTAGAAGACCTCTTCTAGTGGGAATTGCTCAAGAGCTTGGATCGGGAAGCTTTGAAGGAAGCGAAGGATCGATCATCGCGTAGAAAGGCGACGTCTTTTGGTGATAAAGAGTAGGATGGTTTTTCCCTCTCTTCTTATTCTTTTCTCACATTATATGATGAGTATTCTTACTGATTTTCTTGGAGTATTGCTTTGAATCTTGCGGGATTAATGATTTATGTCTTGTCTTTCCAAGTGTATTGCGATACATGCATATATGCCTTCATGCTTCATGTCTAGATGGTAAATCACATCAAAGATGGATGCTTTATTAATTATTACAGAAGATAAAAGTTCTGATATTGTTCTGATTATGATGTCTAATGATTGAGTCTTATGCTTTAATGATCGATTTGCTTAAATCGACTTAGTTGAAAGATATTTGGTCTAAGGTTGTGTTATATGGGGAGAAACATGATAAAAAGGGAATCTTTTTGTAATTCTAGTTAATTCCAGGATCTGTAATTGATCCAGGAGGGGAGTACTATCATCTATCATGAGTATAATATCATCTATAAGTGGTACGGTATAAGTTAATTAAAGTTTAATCAAGTTTCTCACTTTCGGCCAGAACCGTTTCTGCACGGACAGTCGACAGTGAATAATTCATAACTAATTCATATGATATCAGAAAAATATAAAACCGGTGGGGTTAGAAACTAGACTCATAAGGGTACTCTCAGTAAAACTTTCAGAAGATAATATTAACTGTACAGTGTCTGGGAGTCGCCGGAAGGGGACTGTTGTGCATAAGTCAGTGAGCAGAATCCAAGTGAAAACACTAAGTACTTAAGTAAAACCACTTAATATGATGTGAAGATGGTAGGACGTGTCAGTAACTATTACTGGATTATATCCTTATGATTATCACAGTAAGGTTGGGTTATGGTTAATATGATAGATGGGTAATACCTATGTTAAGAATACCGTAATCGTGTATTTGAAGATAAAGCGTTCGTGTCGGTTTGAGGTTCCATTTGGAATCCAAATCATCTAGGACTCATTAATACCTTGTCTCTGATTTATATATTTCAATAAGACCTATATGATTTCCATCTAGGGCTGAGCATGAACGTATGTATGGATTGTGTTATTCTCTTTGTGTGACATTTCCACTTATACTCTGTATGTGAGTCTGTTCCGGTGATTGACACCATATGTGGTTAGAGTGTTGCGGCCTCTATTTCTTTGAATTATTATTCATCATGATTATTTGATTGATTCCTCCACTAGAGGTCTTGCGGGATTTCTCCGGAAGTGGATTCATAGTATGCTCAAATTATGCCATTGCTTGATCTTGCGGGGTCACTAATATTCGTGGTACTGCGGTTCCACACTGCCCAAAAAGAGGCAACATACGTACGTTAGATTGTTGACATTACGGAAGGTCATCAGTCTCCGCCCATCGTGCCCGTAAGCACTGGTGGGGCCAGCATCCTAGACGCATGGCAGGGTTCCAAAAAGAGGACCCCTAGGGTGGTTCTGGTATAGTCACTTGCGGGTGATCGGTTCAGCGAGCAGAAATTGTACTCCTTTCACTTTTAATGTCTGGAGCTTTTTAATATGATTATCATTCCCTCCTTACTCATATGTGTAGTAGGAGCCTTATTGTTGTTTTCCTTACTTGCGGGTTGGAATTATTATTGACTAACCTTTCAGGTGTATAAATCCTTGGTTTAGTCCCGATGTTGCGGCATCTTCATAAACCTTTGTTATTCTTATCCTATTCATATTGTTTGTCCTTATTCAGTGGGTTTTTACATCCTACTGAGTGTTTCTATGAAATACTCATGCATCCTCTGATGCAGGCGCAAATGGAAATTGAGATCAGGAAGTTGCAGTAGTGAAGCGGTCGCAGGAGCCGTGAAGATTTAGAGTTTATATTATTTGCTTTGCTTATTTTGATGCTTATGACATTTAATGGCAATTGTGTGCCATAGATTCATAGGTTTATTTGATTTGACTTTCTTAAATGGATTATCAGTATTATTAAGTAAATTTTCATTCCATAGTATTCATTAATGTTTGTATGTGTATTGCACTGATTATGGGCATGTCCGATTACACATCCTTTTGAGATGATCGTAATTGGTGGTTAATTCGACAGTTCGGTCTCGCGCCCGAGATTCTCTACCTCCAAATGTATATCATTGATTGGCTTCCGCACTCCGTTCGAGGTATGGGATTTCGGGGCGTGACACATACAAAGAGAATCGAGTCACAGCCTGACCCGCCAGAGAGGTTGAGGGTGAGATGTGGCAACTGTCGACAAGTTGGTCACAACCGTAAAAGGTGTACTAACCCAACGGTTGCGAAAGAAGCAAGGAAGCGCAGATATCAAAGACTCCCGCAACAAGGCAATCTGGGAACGGATGATTCAGCGCCGAGACGACCCTCTGGCTTACCTAAGGCCCCACCCTTCTTCACTTAGGTCGATCACAAATTCATGTATAACAAAGATTAGTCTACCGCAATGTATGCATGTAGTCGAATATTTCTTTGAATGCAAGTGTCGTGTTGCATAAGTGTCGTGTTGTATAAGCGCCCTCCCGTCGTTGAAAGACGCCGATCATTCTTTGTTTCCTCACGTACATGACAGAAAAATAAATTAGACTTTGTCATAGTCAGCGCAGAGTCGACATAAGAGGAATATAATTGTCGACTACAATATTATACGACTAATAATATAGTCGTGTCTTATGCAATACGACTATATAGATAGTTGTATATGATACAACACGACTATATAGATAGTCGTATATGATACAACACGACTAAATCAGATGTCGTGTTTCATAAGAGTCGACACTAAGCGGCTTTCCAATACACTGTACACATGGAAAAAATTAATTTGAATTTATTGAAAGCATACTGTATGTACATGGAAGAAGATTCAGAAAACCACAAAAAAGTGTCGACTGTAATAGTATACATGTACAAAAAAAGCTCGAAAAAGAATATTAGTCTTCATCCGACATCCTCAAAAACCCCGCAATTTTGACAGCCTGATTTTGCTTTTCGATTGAATCGTCGTCAAACTTGCTGTCGATAACCCCGCGAATCATAGTTGCAGCAATTATTGGGCGCCACTTTCGTGTAATTGTTGACTGATCAAACTCAGGTGGGTTGACATTGGACGTCAAGTGCGCCACGCACATCATGATGAAGATGCCACAGTCTTTTGAGTTCTATTGGCAGGGCGTTTTGGGGATCTGAGTCATCTTCCAGTCGATGCAACGGATGAGTCCCAGTGTGTGTGCCATGACAATGTTCATAAAGTTCGTGAATTTCTCAGCTGCGACCCTGTGATGTGGATACAACTAGGGTTTGCCGGAGAGGGGGTTGTAGAAATGCCATACACCAACTGGGAAGTGTACATAGACGAGGCAGAAATGGGAACCAGTGCGGATTGGGAAAAAGGCGTAGAACATGTTCCTGTTCAATCCCTTGAGCATCCTCCCAAGTTTTTTTTATCAATTTTGTATTATTGACCCCTTCTATGTATTCCTGCAAAATCGCAATAGAATAAGAAAATCACGAACTAGAAACGTGAAATTAGCGCTCGTGATGCAGGAAAAACTTACGTTGTCGAATATTTCTTTGAATACGTGACATCCAAAAAAACTGAATGGATACTTCAACCGTTCTCTGTCATTACGCTCCCGTAATAGACCAAAACATTCATCTATAACCTGTATAAACCAACAACATATTCAGAAATTGGCAATATTCAAACAATAATCGACTTTAGGAATAGTCGTGTCTTTGACATACATGACTATGCGTAAAGTCGAGTACTTTATATACGATTTTATGAATAGTCGAGTATGTTATATACGACTTTAGGAATAGTCGAGTATTTTATATACGACTTTAGGAATAGTTGATTATTTTATATACGACTTTAGGAATAGTCGAGTATGTATACTTACATTGGTGTTAATTTCTGTTGTTTGCAGGAGGGATACGTAGTCATCATCACATAGCATTGGGATTGGATAAGCCTTCCTTGGATTGGCTATCCATCCTGATATTTCCACTCTATCCCGCTCTAACAACACCCCCATGTCGAAGCATAACTCCAAATTACCATAGTTTTCTGGGAGTTCAACTTTATGCTTAGCCTTTTCTGGGGTTTGGAGGACATCAACATCAAGAGGCTGGGATGACGTTAAGCCAGTTGCCTCCTTCACCTCCTCCTCCTTCTCCTCCTCCTCCTTTGCCAATTCATCTTCGTCCTTCTTCTCCACCTCCTCCTTGGCCGTTTCGATATCCGACTGCTGTAGGGAAGAGATCACCTCATCGATGATAGAGGTTGTTTGTCGGTCGGATAAGGTATCTTCAGAGTCGGCGTTCGGATCTTCTGCCAAATTCTTCTTCGCCTTCTCCTCCGCCATTCTCCGTATATGGTCATCTTCCCTAAGCCTCTGCAATTCTCTCGCAGAGACAGTCCTCATTCTCCTCCTTAATACTACACCTGGGGGAAATCTGTCTCGGCCGTACATCGGACGAGACTCCTCTTCTGCATGCTCTATGTGTTCATCAAATTCTGGTTGGAGCTTCTTCAAAAACAACTTCGTGGCGGATCTCTTTGTAGCCCGTTGAATCTTATCTTCCACATTCGCCTGCTTTATGGGAGCTAAAATGACATTTTCAATATTCGTGTTAGTAGCAGCAAGAAATATAACATAGTCGTGTAGAATGCATCACAAAAAATTAGCTAGTTGTGTTGAATGCAAGACGAAAAATTAGCTAGTCGTGTTCAATGCGACACGAAAATTGGCTAGTCGTGTTGCATGCAACACGAAGAATTAGCTAGTCATGTTGAATGCGACACGAAAATTGGCTAGTCGTGTTGCATGCAACACGAAAAATTAAATAATCGTGTTACAACTTACCTTTACCCCAATTCAATGAATCGCTGGCTGACTTGTGCGCTAGCTCCTTTCTGTGCATGGCCATCGGAGTTTGCTTCACGTGGTCCTTGTCATCGGGCCGCTTCTTTGCCTCCTCGTTGTGATGGACCGATGACTTCGTTATCCTCTCCTTCTTCTGTGATTCCTTCGTCTCCTTCAGCTCTTCACTCTTCTCCTCCTTGGGATGCTCAAAGTTGTGACCCTCTAACAGCGTTGACGCTGTGGCGGCAGATGCCTTGATACAGTGAAGAACCTATCGCAGAGGTCCGACGGGCCTTCCCATCTCCTCATACGATGACAGAGCGATCTCAATTAGTGACTGTATGCCCTAAAGCGAACCCTCCAATCGCCCCAAGGCAGTAGACTGAGTAGCCGTCATCGAGGAAGAGCGGGTAGGTTGTTTAAGATTCCTCTTTATTTCCGACCTCTCCGTCTTATGTCGTCGCGGAGGAGGGGCCACTGGGGGAGGCGAAGGAATGAGAGATGCCTCTTTGGCCATGGGGACGATGACATCGACGACGTCTTCCCATACGTCAAGATTATCGAATAGACCCTTCCAGTAGTCGGTCATACGATGCTTCTTCTGTGCACCCATCTTCACCTCTGTAATTAGGGCCCCACTTCCTGGCCACCTTTTCGCCCTCGGACTGGTAGGGCCGAACGCAGCATGGAAGATTGTCGTGTGCTCAAAAAACCAAATCTGCATAGTAATCAGATGAAAACATTAGTAAAAGTCGTGGATACAGTCAAGTCGTGTACTATTATAGTCGACTATAATAGTACACGACTGGAAATTTAGTCATGCCGTATGCAACACAACTACATAATTAGTCGTGTTGTGTAATAGACGACTATATATCAAGTCGTATTATATAATACACGACTATAAATAAAGTCGTGTTGCATAATAAACGACATTAATAAAAGACGTGTTGCATAATACACGACACTTAGAGCCTATCGAAGACTGTAAAAACATACAAATACTGCATACCTGAAGGACATATGAGGCGCCGTTTAGGTATCCACCTCCCAGCCCTTTACTTCTCCCACCCACTAGTCTACTGGTGTGGGTTATACCAGAAACCAACATCGTATGAATAGCCTCAGCCTAATTGTATGAGCTTGTTCTTGGGAGGTCTTCAATGTAAGGGTAGAAAGAGGGATGCACCACTCTCGTGCTATGTGGAAACAACATCGTGGAGATGAGGAGGCAGATGATCATCCTCACCATGTCCTCCTCTGGCATCTACATTTCGCCCTCGCTAAGCTTCTCAATGATTTCTTCAATATGTGGAATATCCGGTTTCTTTACGGTGAAGTACTTTATGAAGAATTCACATTCCGTTCGCCGTGGCACATAGGGAAGGACCTCAACTCTTTCGCCCTTAGCGGGCAATCCAGTGATAAGAGCAACTTCATGCTCTGTGAAATGTAGCGTTCTCCCCTTGATATTGAAGACCTTCGCCTCCTCATCCCAATACCTAATCAAATGGTCAATGAGGTTCCGAGAAACAACTACGTCCGCACTTTCAAAGACGACAAAGAACCCAGCTTCTCTGATCAGTTGGCAACATCTTTGGTGACGCCGTAAGAGGGCCGCACACTTTTTCAACGCCCCCGGTTGACAAAACGTTCGAACCGCCAGTCGCGGATTGCATGTTTTCTTGCCTGATCGGTCCATCGGAGCCTTCCTCTTCCTGCCCCTCTGTCTTCGCTCCCGAGGTACAACGAAGAATTCCTGATCTTCCTCCTCTTCCGATGATATTTCCTCCATATACTCATCTTCTTTTGTATCCATCTGCAATGAGATAGGTAGAGTGGTCAGTAGAACAGTCGTTTTGGAAACACAGGCAATCATAATAGTCGTGTTGCATCATACACAACTAACGCTCAAGTCGTGTTGTATATAATACGACTTTATGCTTCATCTTAAAAATTAGAAATCTTAAATTCTGAGCTTCTGGAACTAAAATAAGTAAAGATTTTTCTAACTTACCGTGGTTTAGTGATGTGTATGTGTGTATTTCCTCGTACGCGCCTTTCAAATGCTTCCTCGCTGCTAACCAAACCTCAATCATACACTCCACCGGTTGCTCGAAGGCGCGGGGAGCTGCAGGGGAAACTCAACTTGTTTTTCCCCGAAATTCCAGGAGTTTTACGCGACAAATTACCGCCCAAACCGCACTCTTCGTCAGTCGTGTCGTCGAAATCCAACAGGGAGCGCTGGAGAAATCGAGTAGGGGGGACGTTAAATCGGGTCTTCAAAAACCTTGGTGCAGCTGGAAATCATCGGAGGACTCGCCGGTGGCGTCACGTATGGAAATCGCCAGAAACCCTCTTTTTTTTCGTGTCGTATCCAACACGCCCAATTCGCCCAGTAATAACACGATAAATATAAAAGAGGGGCATTTTTGGTACTCCAAGTATAGATTCCAGGGTTGTGAGATAACACGAGAAAAACCAGGTGATATGGAAAAAGCAAACTTGGCGCCAGGTAATATGTAAAAAGCCCTCAACATCAAGGGAGTTCGCTAAATTTCACGGAGCAAGAAGTTGAGATTGTTCCCACTAAGGGCATTCGACCCCAAGGGGACTTCTACAGGAACTACTTCTCCGTGAGGAAACTGGAGAACCTGTACATAGAGGAAATGATTGACAAGCTACCCGAAGGAGCAATGAAGATGGCAGAGGATGACATGGTAAAAATGATCATCTGCCTCATATTCTTTGCGGTTCTCTTTCCATATAGCAGCAAAGGATGACATGGTGAAAATAATTCCTCGTCATCCAAGCACTCATCATTTTCAACATGCTCTTCACATTGATGGCCTCCTGCATCTTCGTCTTCATTTTCATCTTCTTCCCCATTCAATCCATTTTCATCAGTAAATGTATCCTTCAGAATTTCATTACTTCCTGCTAATCTGTAAAAACAAATGGAATGAATGGTACAGATGAGAACAACCCATGTCAACGTACACATGCAGGGAAAATGATCGTGCATATATGTACATGCCTTAAATAGATGAATACACGACTTTGAGTTAGCGTGTGCATATGTACACGACTGGAAGTTAGGTCATGTATTCGAGAACACAACTTGTACATTTAGCGTGTACATATGTACACGACTTGTACAGTTAGGGTGTGTGAATTTGTGCAAATTTCAATTCTTTCCTCGCAGCTTCAAGTGACAAATCTTCATCTCTTCCTCCTTCAACTGCTGATGCATTAATGTCTGGGTTGGACGGACTCTCCTATGGTGTCTTACTGGTCGGCCTCCTTATTGCCACTAGTATCCTCTCGTCCTCCTTTTTTCCATTGGAAGTCATTTCCTTATTGCCAGTGGAAGTCCTCTTCACGTATAGGTTCAATACTCCATTTGTGTATTGCTTGTGAATGAGAAATACTATCTCCAGGTCTTTATCGTCCTCAAGGATGTATGGGGACGCAGATGAAACAAGATATGACAAAGACAATGTACCAGATGCAAACTTCAGCGGTAATCTTTCTTCCACTTGCTTCAACAGTTCTAGGTACTTTACTTGTATATCAATGGTCATGAGCTTTAGTTTCCCGCCCACTTACTCATCAAAATTTCTAAACACTCCATCGTAGTGTAAGCACACAGGAACCTTTTCTATAACAACCTGACAGTACAATCCCCAAAGAATTAAAAAGCCATAAAGTTTTAAACCGTATATGAGTGAAAACCATAAAGTTTAAAATCGTCTATGAGTCGTGTGTACGGGCACACGACTTTCATTACAGTCGAATACACGATAACTTACAAAGTTGAAAACTTTCCACGTTATTGACTGGCCAGTGGAGACACAAGTGTATAACTAAAGAGAGAAAACCTAGATTCTTTATTCTTTTTTTTCTATTGTCTTTGTTTCACTGAAAGAGATTTCTATTGAAAGGCATGACCTTTTTCATTGGATTGAGCTCTATATGCTCAAGTGAGTTTGAGACTCAAATTTGAATTCACTAGAGCACAAACACCACACACACCAAAGGAGATAGATTTGTCGATGTGGAAAAGTCTTTCAAGACAATAAATTGATTATACTTGAAGCTAAGAAGATTGAGGTTAGCCATTTGCATGCATAAAATGTAGGACGAGTTGTGGAAGTGTCGGCGGACAGCCGCATGTGAGAAGGGTTCTCAAACGGTAACTCATGTCTTGTAATTCCTACATTTTGATTCTAGTGCAATTGTTTCAATCGGTCTAGATTCGTCACATGTTTTTTTTTCAAATTTTATTTTCATGTTAAAAAATTATCCTGGGTGCCCTGTGATTATGTGATAGATTATTTGGTCTTAAAAATTAGTTCCACTTGTAAGTGACAATCTAAAATGTATATTGTCACGCCCCGAAATTTCAGGCCTCATCGGATTGGGGAAGCCGACCCTTAAGCGAGCAATTCTTGAAGCCGAAATTCGGGCACACAATCGAATACCCAATCACCAGTCAACTACAACATCGTAAAAGGATGCGTAATTGAAACCACTCAGTCTTATGAATCAACATCATTAAACAATATGAAATAAGAATTTATAATATCAAATTATCCCAGAATAAAAATCATTAAAAATATCTTAACAAAATCACTAGAATTTTTTGGCACACGGGCCATTAATGTCACAACTATTAAATTCAAAGGAAACATAAACTTCATGACTTTCCAAATGCAACCTTCAAGCTTTTCATTTTACTGCCACATACTCCAAATCTACTCTTTATCCAAGCCTGCATCACAGGATGCATGAGCATTCCGAAGAATTACCCAGTAGGATACAAAACCCACACAAGCACAAGAGATATAATATATAATAATGAATAATATTCAAACAACAACTATTTAATCTGCAATATTTATATTGAATATAAAGAATTCCATTACCAAGAAAATATCATCAATCACCAGGACTCCAAAATAACTATAATGTATGGAGAGAATATCATTACTCAATAATCCAAACATCGAAAGTGTATAGGAAAACATCATTCACCAAGACCACAACTATCAAGAGTATATGGAGCTACAATTTCTACTCTCAGGTATTACCACCTTCACGTGGTTTTCTCGTCATACTATCCTAGATGTTCTCTCCTTAGAACCCACTGTCATATCTAGATCACTGGCTCTATCAGTGCTTTACAGAATGTCTCTCTTTGGGAAGGAACCTAACAAGGATCCAGAAATATAATTTCTTAACACAGGGGCTTTTGAGTATCCAACCTCTCACCCTAGTAGAATCTCTTAACACAGGGGCTTTTGAGCATCTAACCTCTCACCCTAGCAGAATTTCTCCTAATCCAAGTGCTTTTGAGCATTATCCAACTCTCAACTAGACGGAGTCTCTCCTAATCCAAGTGCTTTTGAGTATTATCCAACTCTCAACTAGACGGAGTCTATTATGGCTTTTATCAGTCATACTACGAACGTCTTCACTCAGGTACTTTTAAGACTACTTATCTCTCATCCTGGGAAACTTATTTAGCTGCCTCTCTTTGGGCGAAACCTCTCACAGTCCTTAAAGAATCTCTGGAGCAACTATTTACTCAAGGACAGAGATATTGAAATATATTCTCTGTGAAAACACATTCTTTCTGATAACCTACCCACAAAATGAGTACAACAAAGATATAACCACCTCTTCCCAATATCTGACTCACTAATGAGTACAATAGAGATTTCAATACCTCTTTTAACATCTGACTCTCGAATGGAGTATCAATGGGATTACTTTATCTCTATCATAACACAAATCGCCATAAGAGTATCAAAAGAAAATCTCAACAACAGGAGTGTTACTCAATACTTCGTCCTAGATAGAGCAAATCCAATACACAACTTGGTCATCACAATATTAGTCCAAACTTCAAGGGTTAAGACTTTGGGTCAGAGAAAAACGATGATTCGGCTCCCAATTAGAATCACGAATTGAGTCAATATCAATAGTGAAACACCAAAGACTTGATGAAAGCCCATAATAATAAAGTATTATACTTAGTCACTTCTATTGTAATAGTTA
Source organism: Houttuynia cordata (assembly GCA_039654745.1). Classification (NCBI taxonomy): domain Eukaryota; kingdom Viridiplantae; phylum Streptophyta; class Magnoliopsida; order Piperales; family Saururaceae; genus Houttuynia; species Houttuynia cordata. The sequence continues at coordinate 12,238,780 of CM077508.1, read as the reverse complement.
CAGTAAAGTGTTGAAAGTTAGTGTACGTGGCAAACCTATCTCAATACAATTACAACTTCAAGGCAACCTGCTATCACAGCATACATAAGTCACCGCAACTAAATCACAATGAATTAAGAAGGTGTTGAAAGTTAGTAAATATAGCAAGCCTATCTCAATACAATCACAACATGTATAAGTCACCACAACTCAATCACAACGAATTAAGAAGGTGTTGGAAGTTAGTGTATGTGGTAAGCCTATACCAATACAAACACAACCTCAAGGCAATCCGCTATCACAACATGTATAAGTCACCACAACTCAATCACAACGAACTAAGAAGATGTTGGAAGTTAGTGTATGTGGCAAGAATGTCCAAATCAAATTACAACATCAAGGCAACCCACTATCACAACATGCATAAGTCACCACAACTCAATCACAACGAATTAAGAAGATGTTGGAAGTTAATTTATATGGCAAGCCTATCCTAATGCAATCACAACCTCAAGAAAACCCGTTATCACAACACGCATAAGTCACCATAATTCAATCACAACATGTATAAAGAATATACTGAAAGTTATAGTATGTGGCAAGCCTATCGCAATACAATCACAACCTCAAGGCAACCAGCTATCACAACATGCATAAGTCACCGCAACTCAATCACAATGAATTAAGAGGGTGTTGGAAGTTAGTGTATGTGGCAAGTCTATCCCAATGTAATCACAACGCCAATGAAACCCGCTATCACAACATGCATAACTCACCACAACTCAATGATAATAAATTAACAAGGAGTTGGAAGTTAGTATATGTGGCAAGTCTATCCCAATGCGATTATAACCTCAAGGAAACCCGTAATCACAACATGCATAAGTCAGCGCAACTCAATCAAAACGAATTAAGAAGGTGTTGGAAGTTAGTGTATGTGGCAAGTCTATCCCAATGCAATCACAACCTTAAGGCAACCCGCTATCACAACATGCATAAGTCACCGCAACTCAATCACAACGAATTAAGAAGGTGTTGAAAGTTAGTGTATGTGGCAAGCCTATCCCAATGCAATCATAACATGTATAAATCACCATAACTCAATCCCAACGAATTAAGGTGTTGGAAGTTAGTGTATGTGGCAAACCTATCCCAATACAAACACAACCTTAAGGCAACCCACTATCACAACATGCACAAGTCACCACAACTCAATCACAATGAATTAAGAATATGTTGGAAGTTAGTGTATGTGGCAAGTCGATCCCAATGCAATCAGAACCTCAAGGCAACCCACTATCACAATAAGCACAAGTCACCACAACTCAATCACAATGAATTAAGAATGTATTGGAAGTTAGTGTATGTGGCAAGTCGATCCCAATGCAATCACAACCTCAAGACAACCCGCTATCACAACATGCATAAGTCACCACAACTCAATCACAACGAATTAAAAAGATGTAGGAAGTTAATGTATGTGGCATACCTATCCCAATATAATTACAACCTCAAGGAAACCCATTATCACAACATGCATAAGTCACCACAACTGAATCACAATGAATTAAGAATGTGTTGAAAGTTAGTGTATGTGGCAAGCTTAGCGCAATACAGTCAGAACCTCAAAGTAACCCGCTATCACAACATGCATAAGCTTATCGCAATACAATCATAACCTCAAAGCAACCCGCTATCACAACATGCATAAGTCACTGCAACTCAATCATAACGAATTAAGAACGTGTTGGAAGTTAGTGTATGTTGCAAGTCTATCCTAATGTAAACACAACGTTAAGGCAACCCGCTATCACAACATGCATAAGTCATCGCAACCCGCTATCATAACGAATTTAGAAGGTGTTGAAAGTTTGTGTATGTGGCAACCCTATCCCAATGCAATCACAATCCCATGGCAACCCACTATTACAACATGTATAAGTCACCACAACTCAATCACAACGAACTAAGAAGATGTTGGAAGTTAGTGTATGGAGCAAGCATATCCCAATCAAATTACAGTCAAGGTAATCCACTATCACAACATGCATAAGTCACCACAACTCAATAACAACGAATTAAGAAAATGTTGGAAGTTAGTTTATGAGTCAAGTCTATCCCAATGCAATCACAACCTAAAGGAAACCCGTTATCACAACAAGCATAAGTCACCACAACTCAATCACAATGAATTAAAAATATGGTTGAAGTTAATGTATGTGGCAAACCTATCCCAATGTAATCACAACCTCAAGGAAACCCATTATCACAACATGCATAAGTCACCACAACTCAATCACAACGAATTAAGAAGATGTTGGAAGTTAATTTATGTGGCAAGCCTATGCCAATGCAATCACAACCTAAAGGCAACCCGCTATCACAATATGCATAAGTCACCGCAACTCAATCACAACAAATTAAGAAGGTGTTGAAAGTTTGTGTATGCGGCAACCCTATCCCAATGCAATCACAACCTCAAGGCAACCCACTATTACAATATATATAAGTCACCACAACTCATTCACAACGAACTAAGAAGATGTTGGAAGTTAGTGTATATGACAAGTATATCTAAATCAAATTACAACATCAAGGCAATCCACTATCACAACATGCATAAGTCACCACAACTCAATGATAATGAATTAACAATGTGTTGGATGTTAGTGTATGTGGCAAGCATATCCAAATCAAATTACAACATCAAGGCAATTCTTTATCACAACATGCATGTCACCACAACTCAATAACAATGAATTCACAAGGTGTTGGAAGTTAGTGTATGTGGCAAGTCTATCCCAATGCAATCACAACATCAAGGCAACCTGGTATTACAATATGCATAAGCCACCACAATAATGTATAAGTTATTATAACAATACAATCACAACCTCAAGGCAATCCGCTATCACAACATGTATAAGTCACCACAACTTATTCATAACGAAATAAGAAGATGTTGGAAGTTAGTGTATATGGAAAGAATATCCAAATCAAATTATAACATCAAGGCAACCCGCTATCACAACATGCATAAGTCAATCACAACGCAATATACGATATCTAACACAACCATATTAGCTTATTCACATATTGGACACAACCACTATCACAACCTAGAGACATATCATCACAACTCAAGATGAGATCTAACCTACAAGTATATCATCACAACTCAATGTTCGACATGCATATAATCTATCATAACCTCTATCACAACCTACAGTTACACCATCACAACCTACATTTATACCATCACAACAGAATATATGATATCTAACAAGCATCACAACCTACAAATATAGCATCATAACTCAATGTCCGACTGTACATATAATCCATCACAACATTAAAAGGTTTATCACAACCTATATTTACACTATCACAACACTAAAAGGGCTATCACAATAACATACGTAAAGACAATGTACAATGATCATCATAATATGGCATCACAACATTCCTATCAACACATACATACATATTCACTGCATGAATTGTAAAAAATAATCACATAATTACAATATAATTAGTCACAACTTATAATGGTGAACACAAGGTATAAGATATAACGTACCTATAAGACAGTTCCACAACCAAACAAATTGTATCGATCTTTCCTCTCTTCCTTATCCTCATCGGCATTACTAATGTCATTCCAAAGTGCATTGTAGACATCCCTAGCCCAGGGATATGCATCAAAGGTGGCAAGGTTGGACTCATCCATCATTGTCCAAAACCCCTGGCCTGGGTTGGAGGAAAACAACAATGCAGTACAACAAGGCTAACCTTGCCCTATCATTTACCTTCAACTTCTTGTTGTCAAACTTTCCCTTTATCATATTTGTGGTAATCCTACTTACTCTGACACTAAGGAACATCCTCTCCTAGAAGGTGGGGGCCTTTGTGCACTGCGATGATTTCCTTCAAACTACAAATCCATCGTGCAGTGGCAATTACATTATCATACTCACATCTATCAGCTTCACAGTGGCTGACCGCCTGCCAATTCTGAAAGTTAAGCCGCTTTCCCTCCTGATCAGCATGTGGCCAATTAGACAATGATAGACCATTGTGTCTGACATCTCGAAGAAGACTTTGAAGCAATTTTTCATTAGTTGCTCGTGCACCCCCCCTCCCTTTAAATCCGGGATGAGGTTGAGTACTTTTGAAGTTGAGCATCAACTCTACCAATCTTCAAAATGTAATGCAATGCAATATTAAGTACACATGAAGCACAACCAAATGCATTTAGGGAATAAACACAACTTCATCGCAACCATAACACAACTACAACACAAGCTCAACACAACCATCATATAACCGATGCATCCCAACCCTACAAAAGAACTATCACAACGTCACCAAAATCCATCAGAGCTGATGACCAACAAGAGGCCCTCAACTTTCCCATCACAAGTTGTACACAACTATTACACGTTTCCATCCCAACCATAAATGCATTCATGAAAATAGTTGAACATACAGACACCTTGCAAGTTATCACAACCTATTAAGCATCATAAAACAAACACATGCAACATAACACAACCATTACTCTTGTCCATCACAACTCTACAGAAGAACAACGTCACCGAATCCATCAAAGCTCATGACCAACACCCCCAATCGTCAACTTTGCCCATCACAAGTTGTACACATCTGCTACACGTTTCCATCGCAACCCATTAAGCAGTTGAACATGCAGACACCTCGCAAGCTATCATAACTTATTAAACATCATAAAACAAACACATGCAACCCAACACAACTATTACTCTTGTCCATTACAACCCATTAAGCATACATGAAGCCCTCGACATGCATAAGCCAAGAGCAAGAAAAAGCTAATTTATCAAGTAATCATGAAAGGAAGTAACTTTTACTATAAAAAATGGAGGTTGTACTTACCTCTTCTTGGTGGGCGGAAGAGGTCGAAACATCTGCCATGGAGAATGCCGCCACGAGGGGAGAGCTCCACCACTAAGGAGATCGCGAGGGAAGAGTGCTGCCGGTAGGGGAGACCGCGAGGGACAATGCCTAGGGGTGTAAACGGCGTCTGGATATCCGTGTCCGTCCATTTTTCTGTCCAAACAGACACAAAATTTTGTTCGTCACGGAAATGGACAGGTTTGATCGTCCGGCAGTTGGGCGGACACGGCTGCGGATAGAGTGTGTCCACCTCCGTAGTCGTCTGTGTCCGTGACAAAATTTAAGGTTAAAATGTCTATGTCCATTTGTGTTCGTGTTGTCCGTGTCCGTCCGTATTCAAAACGGACACATGCAGACAAACACATAGGGATGTCCGCACGGACGCGAACAGACAGACACCAAATTTTCAAGTAAACAGACGGCTACGGACATAGCTTGTCTGCGCCCATGTCCATCCGTTTACACCCCTAACAGCACCGCCACGAAGGGAGAGCGCAAGAGGACATCGCCGCCGCGAGGGGAAGTCGCCTCCGGGGAGGGGTGAGTGCCGCTGTGAGACAGGAGCACTGGGGAGGGTTGCGTGTGATAGGGGAGCGTTGCCGTCATTGTGGGAGGTTGCTGCCGTGAGATGGGAGCATCGCCGCGACTGAGGGAGGGTCGCCGCGAGGAGGCGGTAGTGTTGCAAGATGGTTGGGACGCGAAGTAGAAGCCGTAGTTTAGGGTTGTGATGGAGAAACACAAGGTTGTGATGGAGAAATACAAGGTTGTGACTTTAAATACCATGTGGACAGATTTTGATTTTTGAAATCGCGTGGGTTAAGATGTGGAAAAGACGTTGAAACGACGTTAATGACGCCGTTTGGAAGGCAGTTACGTTGTTCCACGCAGGGAAGGGTAATTTTGTCATTTTTTAAAAAATTGAGTGTGTGGGAGCTCGTGCGGGACTAATGTGGATATGAAATTCTAGGTACTTTGCACCAAAGTGGATACAATATTTTTCCCTTTGTAGTATTTTGGTTAAAATGCACCTACTTGGACTAAAATGTAAACCACCCTTAAACCTTATCATATCATATTACATGATGTTATTTGTATATATTTAGTATTTTCTCTCTGAATTAGCCCACTGCCTCCTGCACAACAGTCCTATTTTGAGGGCTACTATGCTCTGTACAATAAGACTTAACCTCTGAAATTTTTACTGACAATATCCTCGTGAGTCTAGTTTCTAACCCCACTAATTTTATATTTTTCTGATTTTATTTGAATTAGTTATGAATTATTTAATACCGACTGTCAGCACAGACACAGTTCTGGCCGAGATTAATACTCTTAATTAAACTTGATTATCTCATTTAATATCTCATTATAGATAATGATAAATCATTAACAGACTATATACTCCCCTCCTAGACCAATTACAGACCCTAAGATGATCTGGAATTACTAAAGTACACACCTTTCTCATGTTCCTTTATATATAACATAGTTTTAACTATTAATACCTCTCAAATAAGACATTTAATACAAGACACACATTAACACACCAAAACTCAACGTGAATCATGGTCCATCAAGCAATATCAGAACTTCTAGTCTCTGGAAAATAAATAAAGCATCAAACTTTTAGGTGTGAATTCCCATATAGAAACAGAACATTAATGCACATACGATTATGATGCACTACACATTGAAATAATGACACAATTCATTCATCTCACAAGAATCCACACAATACACTAAGGTGCAGAATCAAAACACTTGTCAATATCATATAATCATAAGACAGAAGAGGAGAAAAACCATCCTACTTCATTCATCGAAGATTCTGTCTTTTTACGCGTTGCTCGTCTCCTCCGTTTTCTCCAAAGCTCCCGCTCCAAGCTCTTGCAAACTCCCAAAAGAAGAAGCCTTATAGGAGGTGGGTGAACGTGGGAAGGAGAAGGGGAAAGGTCTCTGGACGTTCTAGGGTTAGGCTTTGCAATAGCACAAGCCAACTCTTTACGATTTATATAGAGTTGGGGGAGAATCCCTTCTTAAACTAATTTTCAAAATTATGGACACTTCCCACCAATGAGAAGGCCTCAAGATCCCTCTAGAGTCGTGCAATTAAAGTCTAATTAGGATTTGGTATCTTTCCCATGCAAATCTACCCCAAAAATAAGCTAAAAATCGCAAAATCGCAACCGGCGATCGATCGGCTATACGGCGATCGATCGTCGTATGCGTTATTCTACACTACCGCATTGCAGCCAATCGATCGCAATTATTGCCGATCGATCACAATTATTGCCAATCGATCATTTTACCCGAAACAAAACAATCAATAATCATAGTAACTACGATCGATCGTTTTGGTAAGGCGTCGATCGATTCAATTTGCCGATTGATCGTTTCTTACGGCGATCGATCGTAGCCACTCTAAAAAAATTCAATTTCTCATATTTTTTTACTCCGAACTCTAAATCGTGCATAATTGGTGGCGTTGGAAAGCTCTTTTCACCAACTTTAATTCTCATAGGGTAAAACACGACTAAATCAAACATTAAGAGGGTCAAATTTCGGTTTTAAAATACTTACTAATTTTTCGGGTGTTATATTACCTAGCGCTAACTTTCGTTTTTTCATATTACTCGAAATATCTTTGTATCTTCCATATGATCTAGAAACTATCCAAATAACCCAGGAAGAAGTATAAGCATCCTACACTCTACATTTTGAGTTTTTCTATATTGCAGGAGCAGAGGAGCGTTCAATCGGAGAAGAAGGCGTTCTAGATAAGTTCTGTCTAGCATCTTTCCCTTATCATCGCCGGCGCCGTCCAAATCGGGAAAGGTCACACCGGGTACGCAAAAACAACTGCAACAGAGGCATCGTACATAAAAAAACGGTACGTTAAGTTCAAATACTACGATTTTTATAATGAAATTTAGTTCAAGAGAAGAAAGTTGAAAATTTGCCAAGTTTTCAACTATCTATAATATCGTGTCTTCGAGCACAAGATTGTAACAATAGTTGTGTCATGACTCATGGACGATGCTTTTCACTCATATATGGTTGAAAACCTTACGGTTTTTTTTACTTATTTCAGTATTATAATGTCAGGTACTGATGGAGAATACATGTGTGCTTACACTACGATGAAGTGTTTACAAATTCTGATGCGTACGTGGGCAAGAAACGGAAGCTCATGCCTCTAGATATACAAGTAAAGTACCTAGAACTGTTGCAGCATGTGGAAAAAAGATTACCGTTGAAGTCTGTATCTAGTATATTATCTTTGTTATATCGTGTTGATTCTAGATCCCCATATGTTCTTGAAGACGATAAAGACTTGGAGTCAATATTTCTCATTTACAAGAACAAGCAAGGCACAAATGGACTACTCGACCTGTACGTGGAGTGGACTTCTACTGGCAATAACATGGAGACTTCCACTCGCAATAAGGAAATGAATTCTAGTGCAAATAAGGAGGAGGAGAGGATACCAGAGGCAGAAATAAGGCCGGCCAGTAAGACACGACAGGAGAGGCCGTCCAGCCCGGGCAATAAGACACCCGCATCAGCAGTTGAATGAGGAAGAGATGAAGATTATTCATTTGAAGCTGCGAGGTAAGATTTCAAATTCGCTAACTGTACACAAGTCGTGTTATCGACGACACGACTGGACTTCAAGTCGAGTTCTCGACGACACGACCTGTCTTCAAGTCGTGTTCTTGAAGATATGAGCTGACACGAGTTGTGATATTATGCAATCCATTCATACAATTTTTTTCACGCAGATTAGGAGATGGGGAGGAAGGTGAAGACCAAGTTGAAGATGAAAAAAATTCTTCGATGATGAAGAATTACCGTGGTTTGCAGATGAGTAGGATGAGCCTCTTACACTACCACATTTTTGCCAGCCAGATCCCACAGGAGGAGATCACTCTATGCCCGATATAGAACTCCAAGATGCAGCAATAACATCTACTTATAGAGATCCCACAGCAGGAGACACATCTAAAGGGAAATATGTCGCAGGTTACGGGGTGCAAGTGTTACATACGGGCTTCGACCAGACTTGATGGAGTCAGTGTGACGAGGAGGGAAGTAACCCATACATGTGACACTTTGATAAGTTCGAAAGATGATCCATTGGCTTCAGACCTCTGGAATTACAAGGAAGTGTCATGCCTCCATAAGGATTCAAACTCCATAAAAATCACAAATATCCAACAGTACATTGAGAAAGCATTGGGGCGTCAAAGTCAACTATAAAAGGGCTTGGAGGGCAAAATAGGAATTAATCAGATTGATCGATGGCAACACTGAAGATGTATATTGCATTTTGCCACATTACAGAAGGGAATTAGAGCGGTCTAATCTAGGTACACATGTGGTGATAGAAAGATCTTGTGATATACTTGAAATTGAAATTGAGTTAGCCGGATACGACTTCAGATGTGTGTTTTGGATGTTCGATCCGTTCGCAAGAGCAGTCCGAAGATCATTGAGACCGCTGTTCACTGTTGATGGAACATTCCTAAAAGGAAAGTACCTTGAAATTTTATTGGTTGCTACAACATTAGACGGGAATTAACAATTAATGTGTCTTGCATATGCAGTTGTCGATAAAGAGACCATCCAAACATGGTAAGTATAGAAACACGTCTTCATGAGTAATCATGTCTACAAAAACATGAATTGTTGCGTAGTCGTGTCTTTGAGCACACGACTACTCATGAAGTCGTGTTTTTTTATACACGACCTTCTAACAATCTGAAGCCTTCTTTGTTTAATATGTTTTGCCTCTCACTTGTGACTTGCAGGACGTGGTTCCACGCCTTACTAAATTTTTTTTTCTTTATGGACCCACCCAACACCTCTTTGGACACAATTGTCTTTGCTAGACAGAAGGGCCTCTTGAGAGCGGTCGCTGATGTCTTTCCCAAGGCTCACCATGGGTTTGGCCTGAGGCATATGGCAACTAATATGCTTAGTCAGTGGAATGATAAGTACCTGAAGGAGCTACTGCATGCTTCAGGGGACTAGAATTTGAAGAAATCATGGAGAAGATGAAGGAACACAATGAGGCGGTCTGGAAATAATTGTTCTCCAGTAGAGACCTTGCGAGGATCTCTCGAAGGTGGAATCATAGTATGCTCAGAAAGCTTTTGGTAGATTTTGCGAGATCTCTGATTATTTTTGGAACCTAGTTGTTCCTGCCCAAAAGGAGGCATATACGTACGTTTAAACTGTGAGATATTACAAAAGGTCTGTAGTCTCTGCCCCATTGTGTCCGTAAGTACTGATGGGGCTAGCATCCTAGACGCATGGCTGGGTTCCCAAGTGAGAACCTCTAGGGTGATTCTGGTAAGTAATCACTAGCGAGTGATAAGATTTGAGAGCAGAAATTGAAATCTCTTTACACTATGGATGCCTGGAGTCAGTATTGGTGGATATCTTCTCCCAACACTTTTGATGTTTGGAGTCATGATGATTATTATTATTCTCTCCCTATACTTGCGAGTTGGGATTGTTGTTGATTGATATTATTACTCAGGTAAAAGAAAACCCTGTGTTCAGTCTTGATATTATTGAATATTCAATTCTCTTTTGTTGAAATTTTCTTCATGCTATCTATTGTACCTTATGTGGGTTTTTATATCTTATTGAGTATTTTTGTGGAGTACTCTTACATCCTTTGATGCAGGCGTAAAAAAGGAATGAATCAGGACAGGTCGCGGTTCAAGGAGAAGTTGATGGCTGTGCAGGGTAAAAGATTGCAAGTTATTTCTTATTTTGTTTATTATTATAGAATAATTGTGGAATGGTGGGCATGACCATTCATCTGCTGACAGCGGATGTCAGAACTTCCACAATGCTCCTGACAAAACTATTCGAAGAGACCGATATCGCTACAAGTTGATTTTTGCGACTTCCTTGTAAGCTATGCTTCTCATCATATTAACTCCAAAAGATTATAATTCGAAGTTTGCAATGAATCAAAGAGAAGTTTGACTGTTTGACATATCAAGTCATAATTTTTTTATTGGAAACTGTAAGTTGTTTGTGGAACTTTTGTATCAGGTTTTGAAGCTCAACCATATAAGGTTATAACGGATATTTGGTAAATGTGACTGTGTGACTGTATAAGTTTATGATGGATGTTTTGTAAATGTGACTATGGTGGACATGTGTTGATGTATGTTAAAAGACAATAAAAACTGTTTTAGATGTATCCATGGCTATATTTGATGTATATTGTGTCAGGATATAGTTGATGTATGTCAATGACAGTAAAAACTGGATATTTGACTGCTCAATGTGATAGTGTATATTCTCTGAACAGACAGATTGAAGCAAGGAACAGGTTATGTCGAGTTTTTGTGCTTTTATCCCAAAATGCTTTTGGGAGATTCTGTTGCTTATGACACAATATGGGTTCTTGGGCATCATCATTAATAGTTTCTAAAGAAATTGACCTGCCAAAAGAGCAACCATACGGTAATACAGTCGTGACAACAACTAAGAGTATAAAATCATGTCTCAGTATGGCAAAATGGAGAATCATAAATTAGTTTGAAATGGCCCCTCCCAACTTGGTCAAGCTTTCACTAGGTTGGGGATTGAACAATATTAGGATGATCCGACCACAAGGTCTCGAATGAAGCCCATCCAGCTCTTGTGCTTATCTCAGTGAGATACTATTAATATGAGTAGAATGTGTGATTTTCATTCCATGCCCTCTGGGTCAACATTTCTTTTAGTTTACGCTTGAGGTTGAGCTTTTTTTTGGAAAATCAATAAACATAATTCGAATGGCATGTAAAACATTAAACGATAAAATAGTAAAATTGAAGCTGAAAAATAGTAAAAGTGATTCAATCAAGGTGGACAGTAATGAAAAAAAGTTTATACTCAAGTAATCCTCTGAACACGCTTGGTGGACAGTATAATAGAATATTTTTCATGTTTGAGTTAATAAAAAGTTTCCTACCATAAAAAATTTGTAGAAAACAATAATCACTCTCTTTACAGCCTCTACCTTGTGATGGCAAACTTTGCCACATTTACTGCATTTTATAGCCTTCAGAAGTCTCCCCGGTTGAAGGAATCCTTTTTGTATTATGTCTTCGTTGACCTCTTTTAATGAAATGAGGTAGCACTACATCATCGATAGTTGAAATTAAATATTCTTTGTCACCTCTTTTAGTGGAAGGAGGTAGCACTACATCATCCATAGTTGAAAGTGAATGCTCTTTGTGAAGAGTGGGATTGGAAAGATAGTCTTCATATAAGACCTTTGGAAGAACACTTTTCTACGGAATGGGTCGCAATAAGCCAAAAAAGAGCCAAAGATATCATAAAACAGTAACTATTAATTGATTGCAAAACAATAAACATGTATATCCGAAATAATAAAGAACAGTAAAATGTCAAAATTTTAAGATAGAACTTACTAGAAGGATTCTTTCCTGCTTTAAGAATAGCAGCTCCAACATGTTTGCAAGGAAATCCATTCAAAACCCAATTGTAAAAAGAACATTCGAATATTCACATAAAGACTTTTATCAACAACAACTTCATAAACATCCACACTACATTGAATAACATTCCAACCTATCACTCTAGTGATCATAAATTTGATCTTATCTTCCATAATGGGACAAAGATAATCAATCCAAGTGGTTGCTTCAATCTTATGATTACTCATCTGTTGTGTACGTCAGCACAACATTGGGCATATCGCATTAGAACTCTATATTTAGTAGCTTTCCTTTTAATAATATTGTAATCAGACCCGTCTGGGATAACTGATATGTAATGGAGCAATTAGGGGTCAATCGTGGCCCATTAGATGGCCCATTAGGCTGTAGTGGATGGCGTGGTTTCCTAGGGCCTGCGCCATCCTTCGTCTTTATAAGGGGACCTTCGTCCTCTTCCTCAGTTATGCAATAAAGAACTTATCTTTCTTCTATTCCTCTTCTCCTTCTTCCTTCTTGCCGCCGGGCAATCCCTTGTGACCGGGTTGGTCACACACTGGTATCGGAGCAGTTCTGATCCAGGGGCAATCATGCCTCCTCGCAAGCAGCCGGCCATGGCCGCTGGAGCTTCATCAGAACCAGAGGCGACACAGGAGATGACCAGCCCACGAGCGAACGCTGATTCCACCAAAGATCCTGTCCTCTCCCTACTCAGCTCGATCAACATACAATTGCGGAACGTCGAGCTCGTACAGACGCAGATGAAGATTGATAGAGACTTGCAGACTGTTGCTATGACCACCCCGCCACCGTCAACAGGGGCGCTGGAGGCCATGGCCGACCAGGGGGTCCTCAAGCGCTGGGTGGCTCACTACTTGGCCACCCTATTGGCCAATCTGTTCCGCGTGGCATGCAATTCGGATCGGTTTACATGGACGCGCAAGGTGGCCGCCATGGCCTTGAGGCGCAAGGCATGGAAGGTGTTCGTGGAAATGCCCCAATGGCTCCACGTCCACGAAATATTCAGCACGAGATGGATAATGATTTGGAGGAATTTTCTGGGTCTCGCGGAGGATAGAGGGCCAGCGCTGAGCCCAGACTGGCTCGGTTGCAATTTCTGAGATACAATGGCGAGGAAGATCCTGTCGAGTTGCTCTACAAGGCGGACAAGTTCTTTGCATACCAGGGAACATATTCTGATGACGAGCGCCTCCGTGTAGCCGCTTTCTACCTGGACGGAGATGCCTCAATCTGGTTTCGATCTTACGAGAAAGAGATGCGCTACCCCACCTGGGTGTCCTTCTCCGACGAGTTGTGCGTCCAGTTCGGACCGAACGAGTTTCAAGATTTCAATGAAATGCTGTCTACTTTAAGGCAAACTACCACGGTGAGGGCATACTATTTTGAATTTATGAAAATCGCTAATCGCTTGCCCGATTGGCCGATGGCAGCTCTCGTCGGTACCTTCAAGCGCGGGCTGAAGCTTGAGATTGCTGATGAGATGCGTCACTTTCCGTGCCATACTATGCGCGAGGTGGTGCGTCATGCTCGCATCGAGGAGGAAAAACTGGCTCGTCAGCGACGAGGGGGGCGTGGGGGGCCGAACCTGCGGCCGTACAGCAACCACCTACCTGTCGTGACGCCAGTGCCTAGCCCAAGCTCTAGTCGGCCAGCCTTGCCAGGTCCTACTTCTCCTCCTGCCAGCCGCCTAACGCCTGCCCAGATGGAAGAACGGCGTGCCAGAGGACTCTGTTACAAGTGCAATGAGAAGTTTGTTCCCGGACATCGCTGTTCCGTCAGGGGTAGCCTGCTCATCGTCGAAGCTGAGGAAGACGACATGGCTGAGACAGAAGAGGCAACCGGCCTCTATGACCATGTGCAACCGGAGATCTCCGTACATGCCTTCTCCGGTACTTTCACACCCAGGACCATGCGTGTCCAGGGCCAGCTCAAACGTCAACAGGTCGTGGTACTCATCGACAGCGGATCAACCCATAACTTCATCAACGATAAGGTAGCCCAGCGGCTGGGATGTTATGTCTCCGACTCCAAACCATTTGATGTGCTGATTGGGGACGACAAACACCTTCGCAGCATGGGCGTGTGTTCTCAGGTTGAGCTGTTAATCCAGGGACACTCCTTCGTCACCGACTTGTTTCTCCTACCTACGAAAGGGGCGGATGTGGTCCTAGGCGTCCAGTGGTTACAGGACTTGGGTGATGTGGTTTGGAATTTTCGGGACCTAACCATGGATTTCGAGGTAGTGGGCCAGCGTATACGCCTCCATGGTGCGCATCCGGGCACTTTGCACACGGCACAACCGGTCAGCTCTCTTTTCAGGTTTGCACCCCAAGGTATTTTCCTATAGCAGCGCGCTCTAGTCGATGTGCGCCAACCAGAATTACCCGACGACATGCTTGACCTCCTTTCAGAACATGTCGACATCTTTGCTGAACCACCTGGTCTGCCGCCAGCTCGGGGCCACGACCACTCCATTCAGATCACACCTGGGGCTCCGCCCGCCAATGTTCGTCCCTACCGGTATCCACATGTGCAAAAAGCTGAAATCGAGAAGTTGGTCTGGGAGATGTTGCAAACAGGTATCATTCGCTCCAGTACTAGTTCCTTCTCCTCACCAGTTCTCCTGGTTCGCAAAAAAGATGGATCGTGGCGTTTCTGTGTGGATTATCGTGCGCTCAATGCAATTATGGTAAAAGATAAATATCCAATTCCGGTGATAGAAGAACTACTGGACGAGTTAGCAGGGGTGACTGTGTTCAGCAAATTGGACTTGCGCTCGGGTTATCATCGAATCCGAATGCAACCTCAGGACATACAGAAGACGGCTTTCCGAACTCATGATGGCCACTATGAGTTCCTCGTCATGCCCTTTGGCCTGACCAATGCTCCAGCCACTTTTCAGAGCCTGATGAATGACTTGTTTCGCCTGTACCTCCGTCGGTTTGTACTCGTTTTCTTTGATGATATATTGATTTATAGCTCGTCTTGGGCAGACCATCTTGTCCACCTCAGGTCCGTGTTTACTATTTTGCGGGCTAACACATTGTTCTTGAAGCGTTCGAAGTGCTCTTTTGGCAGTTCATAGGTCGAGTATTTGGGCCATATTATTTTGTAGGTTGGGGTGGCTACTGATCCATCCAAAGTGGAGACCATGCTATCGTGGCCACGGCCCACCTGTGTGAAGTCTCTCCGGGGATTCTTGGGCCTTACGGGTTATTATCATCGGTTTATTGGGCGGTATAGGCAACTTGCTGGCCCACTCACAGCGTTACTCAAGAAGGGAGCTTTTGTCTGGTCGATCGAGGCCCAGACTGCTTTTGACAAATTTAAACAGGCTATGGTCCACGCCCCGGTCTTGGTTCTTCCTGATTTCAATTTGCCTTTTGTCATTGAAACGGATGCTTCTGATGTGGGCTTAGGGGTGGTACTCCTTCAGCAAGAACGCCCTATTGCCTTCTACAGCAAGGCACTATCGGGTCAGTCTTTGACCCTATCGGCATATAAAAAGGAGATGCTAGTTATTGTGCACGCCGTATCGAAATGGCGACCCTATTTGCTTGGACGCAGGTTCCTCATACGGACGGATCATCAACCCCTCAAATATTTTCTAGACCAGCGAGTTTCTACACCTTCACAGCAGTGCTGGGTTAGCAAGTTATTGGGCTATGACTATGAGGTGGTATACAAGAAGGGTGTGGATAACACGATGGCTGATGCATTATCTCAACGACCCACGGACGGGGCCTGTTTCGCCCTCTCTATCCCTTGATGTCCTTTTATTCCTGATTTGCAAAAAGCTTATGTGACAGACCCATCTACCCAGGAGCTAATTGCGCGGCTGCAGGATGATCCACAGGCGGAGCCGCATTTTGCTTGGCTCGACCGCTTGATTTTTTGGAAGGACCGGTTGTGGGTACCAGCTATTCCGGATTTACATCGGCAGGTGATAGCTCACTTTCATGACTCTCCGGTGGCTGGCCATGAGGGCACATTCAGAACTTTTAAGCTAGTCAGTCAGAGCTTCCTGTGGGCCGGTATTCGGAAAGAGGTGCATGCTTATGTTGCTGCGTGTGATATATGTCAACGAGCCAAGGCGTCGTCTACATCTTCTGCGGGTCTTCTTCAGCCCCTTCCCATCCCGGATAAGGTTTGGGAGGACGTGTCCATGGATTTTGTTGAGGCCTTACCTGCAGCCCATGGTAAGACGGTTATTATGGTGGTGGTTGACCGTCTCTCGAAGTACGCTCATTTTTGTGCTTTGAGTCATCCCTTCTCTGCTCGCATTGTTGCTGAACTTTATGTGAAGGACGTCACCAAATTACATGGTATGCCTCGTACTATTACTTCTGATAGGGATCGGGTATTTGTTTCCCAGTTCTGGCGCGAGTTCTTTAAGTTGCAAGTTACAGTGCTCCACATGAGTACGGCTTATCATCCACAGACTGATGGGCAGACTGAAGTGGTCAATAGGTGTCTGGAGCAGTATTTACGCTGCTTTGTCGGGGACCAGCCCCGCCGTACAACACGGCATATCACACCCGTGCTGGATTCACGCCCTTCGAGATTGTCTATGGGCGCCCTCCTTCGTCTGTTCTATCGTATGTGCCTCACCATTCTTCCATTGCTGAGGTAGATTATATGCTGCAGACTTGCGATGAGGTTCTTCGTCAACTGAAGGCCAATTTGGCTTCTGCTCAGAACCTGATGAAACAACTCTATGATAAGCACCGTTCTGATCGGGTCTTTCAAGTGGACGATTTGGTTTATGTATCCGTTCTTCCGCAGCTCCAGTCTACTTTATTTCGGGCTGATCATAAATTAGCTGCTTGATTCCATGGGCCCTATGCTGTTGTCGAAAGGGTGGGACCGGTGGCGTATCGTCTGGCTCTTCCTTCGGGGTCGCTGGTGCATCCTGTGTTCCACGTGTCACGTCTCCGTCATTTTGTCGGGGACCCTCGATTGGTTGCTCCTAGCGCACCTCCGCCTCTCATGGGCCCTACTGAAACTGATACCTCGGTTCCGGCTTCTCTTGTTGACAAACGTCGGGTGCGACGTGCTGGGCGAATTGTGACTGAAGTTCTTGTGGCTTGGAAAGGCAAATCATTGGAGGACGCAGAATGGATCATTGAAGGCGCGTTTTCTGTCATGGTCGCCTTGAAGACAAGGCGTTAGCGGAAGCGTGGTGGAGTGTTGTGTACGTTAGCACAACATTGGGCATATCGCATTAGGACTCTATATTTAGTAGCTTTCCTTTTAATAATATTGTAATCAGACCCGTCTGGGATAACTGATATGTAATGGAGCAATTAGGGGTCAATCGTGGCCCATTAGATGGCCCATTAGGCTGTAGTGGATGACGTGGCTTCCTAGGGCCTGTGCCATCCTTCGTCTTTATAAGGGGACCTTCGTCCTCTTCCTCAGTTATGCAATAAAGAACTTATCTTTCTTCTATTCCTCTTCTCCTTCTTCCTTCTTGCCGCCAGGCAATCCCTTGTGACCGGGTTGGTCACAACACCATCATGCTCAATAGCTTCATAAGGGTAATTGGAAGATGTCTCTCCTTTAGAACCCAATTATTGAAACTCTAAGCAAGATTCGAGCAGTATTCACAATACCACTTACCCTTAACATAAGCATTTGTCCATTTTTCAGGTGGAAGGCTATCCAAAAACTTCACAAAAGAAGGACCACCCTGTCTGTTTAGATCTTCCAATTTCATATTAAACTTAAAAGAAGCACGGACAAAAGCACATTGTTTGAAGCAACTCATCAAAATAGCATGAAAGCCTTTTTCGTGCTTATTCAATAAAAGCTTGAAATTGTTCCTAAGGTGAAACAAACAATAAGCATGAGGTAATGTAGGGAAGACCATGGACATACCATCAACCAAACCAATATGTCAATCCAAAAGGATAGCAAGTTCAGAGTGAGATGGAAAAATGCACGCGAGTTAATGTATCTAATGATTCTCAAATAAGACAGTAGTTAATATAGCAACTTCACAGTTGGTCTAACAGTTAGTTAATCACAGTGAGGGCGAAAAGGATTCTCATGCAGAAGTTGGATAATATATTTAGGGAAAAGTTTAAATGAAATTGTTCTTATGTAGCTTATATGAGGCCAATTTCATTCGTAGTCGTGGGGGTCTTGATCTAATGGCTACAAATAGCTATACGAAACTCACCTACCCTTCGATGTGGCACACTCACCTATTCATTGATTTAATATCTACCTTTATATAGGAATCTAATGGTCCAAAAGATTAACCTCATGTTCTTTATATAAGAGCGATCTCATGTAAACTGTATATCTAACCGTAAAAAACAAATAATGTATTTTTATTTCCAAAGTTGAGCTACACATGTAATCAAATAAGACACCAGCCTCACCCTTTAGTATAATAATAACATGCTCATGTCCTATTCAAACAAAACTGCTATACTTCTCATACAAACAAAAGACATAATTCTTTATTTTATTAACTAAAAGGAGCAAGCAGCTTCCATTAGTTCATCCTCCTACAATTCTTCCGGATCTCGCCATTGGATCCAGTGAGAGGTTTGTTGTCCCCCATTTTGATCATTGCTGCGGCGAAATCGGAGTTGAAGGTGCCAGGGTTGTTGCTGTAGCTCCGGACCTGGGAGTCGGTGGAGCCTCCATTGAAGAGCTCTTGATCAGAGTGGAGGAGGCCCTTCTTGTTGATCAGGTTCTTGTAGTAGTTGTTGTCAAAGGATGTTGGGGTCTGCAGATCGAGTGGTGCAAGATTGTTGTCGCCGGAGCCGGATCTACTCGGGCAATTGGACTGCCGGGATTGTGCGAAGGAGCTGTCGATGTTGCTCTCGTTGTAAATATGGGCCCTGAAGCTGGTGCACCGGGCTTGTCCTATTGTGTGGGAACCTGTTTCAGCCAAGCTATGCATTATTCTACTGATACAAAATAGGCATTATCTGAGGGAAACTCTGCTGGATGTGAATAGCATCATTAAAGTAGGTGCCAACTCACCCGGATTATATTATGATTTACCCTGTGTGTACGATGGGTTGATTTTTACATGTCTAATGGGATAAGCAGTATGATATGCAATAAAAGGCTGGCTAATCATGAGTTAGGAAGTACAGATAGGAATACCATTTTCTTAAAAAGTAGTAGGATATGACATAGTTAATAAAAAATTATTTATATAAAGTTTAAATATATTTTTATTATAAAAATTATAACTATAAATTTAAAATGATTTTTTGTTCATTATTTCTAGAAAGTAAGAATGTCCTTTTTTTATGATGCATTTGTCAGGATTCGAACACTACTATTGCACAATCTAAACTACTACACTACAAACGCGTCTATGTTAATTCAAGTGCAAGAAAAAAATACTCCATCCATTCCAAAATATTGTGTACATTTGATAAAATTCCTATTTTTATTGGACCATGAAGCCCACAAGGAATTTACATGACTTTTTCTCCCTTATATCCTATCCAACTCGTATGATCGTTTATGAACAAAGTTCTAGTCAATCCTTCCAAGTCTCATCCAATTTTGGAAGGAGGAAGTCACGTGATTTGGCAAAATGTACACAATATTTTGGAATAATAATATTTCCAAATATACATGGTATTTTGAAACAGAGGGAGTATAATTTAATTCAGATACGGCAGGACCCACTTACAATCGTGTCACTCCCGTATCCGATATGTATCGGATACGGGAGCAACTTTGCCATGTACATGTTTCCTAGATCATGAGTGCATTCCCATTTAAATGCAAATCAGTATACGTTGGGTGCGTTTGAGCCACCTGATTTTGATCGTGTGGCGGGCTTCAAATTGTGGGTTTAAATCCCTTGCCCATTCTTCCACGTGTGAACGACAACGAGAACACATAAGATAGGTCAGTCACACATATTTTTGGAATATGCGACCACACATTAACTTTTCGATCTTAACATATGTAGGAAAACTATACATAAAGGCTCTGTTTGGTTGTTACTTTTAGAAGTAGGAAAGTTGGATTTTCTAAATGAAGTGAAAGTGGTGTTTGGTTAAGAAAAAGGTATTCTTGGGAAGAATTTAAGTCATAATGGTATTTTGTGTAATTTTCAAAATTGACAGGGGCAGTTTTAAAAAAAACAACACAGTTTCTGTTTTTTTTTAAAGTACCCTGTTATTTTTTTGAAAATTATACTAAATGCCATTGCAAGAAGCACTGCTGATTTCTTTTGGGAAATCTCCTCGAGGAGATTTCCTAAAAGAAGCTGGATTCTTTAGAATGGGGCTTCTTTTGAGCCAACCAAACGGGGCCAAAGAAGCATTAAAAAAATTTACATTAAGAAATATTAAAATTATGAATCACGTTGGAAAATTAAGTGTTTTTTTATGCTAAAGTGGCCTGTGACTAAACATAACATTGGCAATTAGGAGGATTGAAAGGGCATCCATTGGGTGGATCACCAAAACTCAGGCTAAATCAAAGATCCACCCGTGTAAGAGAGAGAGAGAGAGAGAGAGATTACCAGACAAGGCAACCATGTCCTTGGTAGAGAGTCCCTGAGCTTGGAATTTGGAGATGAGGTTGCTTAGGCTTGAAGTTGGTGGGGGAATGTTATTGTTAGCAGCAGACCGGCTAGCGGTTCTTGCATCTCTTCTTCCCAGCTTCACACTCCAGCTAGGTCCTCCAAGCTAGAGAAGAACACACAAGCAACCGATATTTATGAGGAGAGTTCGACATATATAATTGCTCAGCCATTAGTGGTTGAAGTTTATTCTCACAGCAACAACGGAGTCTCTTGCAGCGATTGCAAGAATGTCTGCGCAAGACACAACACCAGGGCATGCCTTCTCCACTGCAGATTTGATGTTGTCGACTACATCAAATCCCCTCGCAGAATTCCGATTGGGATTTGCAGTTTTCTCTCCAGTGAAGCTGGACGTATCGTCCAAAAGAATCGAGCCATCGCACCCCTAGAACAATAAAAGATATAGCACTTCATTAGCAATACAATTTACTAGGCCACATGACAAGTTGCATGCTCCAATCTACATGAAATGTTTTGAACTTTTTATGAAACAATGTCTTAAAACCATATGATTGGAGCATGGAATAGGTTGGTAGAGTTAAGCATCCTCCTCCTCCTGGTATGGTTTAACCCGGCTAAGTGGGGTCGGCGACATTGATTCTTTATCATATTTGACTCTTATTAGAACCAAAATGATAGTACAAAAATGATAGTACAATATCCTATTTTCCCTTTACATAGCCCTCTGAAGAGGGGACAATAAAGCATACTCCCTCTATCCTGTTTAGTTGCTATATCAGTAAAAAAGGATGGTCCCTTTTTAGGGATTTTGGACCTCTTCTAACCCCATTAGCTGGGGTTTCCAAAAACTAACTTTTTTCCAGATGTAGCACTTAAAACAGGACGGAGGGAGTATTTCAAAATTAGAAAAAAAATAATTTGAGCTGGCTTTTCTCTATTTGGTTGTTTTGTGAAGAAAGAATTACATTGACAAAGCAGTCGTGGAAGTGGAGACGAAGAAGGGAAGCGCCCATCCGACGCTCGTTAGAGACAGCGGATTGAACTGCAGACTTGACAGTGGAGAGGACATTGGGGCATGATTTGGAGTAGAAAGAGGTTGAGAGCTGAGCAGAGGAGCTCCCCACAAGTAATAGGAAGAAAAATGGAAAAGCCATGAAGGAATTAGAAGAAGCCATGGCAGTTACTAGTGTTCTTGACTTACTCAAATGAGGAGTGTGGCAACTAGACGTCCAGGCGAGGCCATATATAGCAGAAGAGGTGGGCCCATACTAGAATGGTGGGTCCCACAGATGGGATTCATTTATGTTTGGCTGGGGTAGCTCACCTGCCCCATGAGACCAATGCATGGCATCTGAGAAAGGTGAGTGAGCGTTCATATCAGGAAGATTTGATTGGACTTGGACTTGTGGAATGTGGAAAATGGTAAAGACATGTTTGGCGCAGAAATAGTCCTCTCTTGGAAAATTTGATGAAAGTTTGGTTTGGGTAGTCTAGTGTGGGACCCCTTGCATGGGTTTGATTGTTAGATAAGCTGGTCATCATTTTACTACAAAATGGAAACTTTTTCAAGGGGGAAATAATTTATGATGTTTCCATTTGTTGAAGATTCTGATCTGTTTTAAATGTAAACAGTGCTTTCAGGAGTTTGACTGAAATCTGCTTAGAAAAATGCTTCATTACAATAACTTGGAAAGTTCAGGACTTCATGGGCTACATTAGATATGAATGAAGGTCGGTATGAATGGGCTGTTTGGGAGGCCATTTGATAATTGTAAAAAAGGTAAAAAATTTCATTTTTCTTTCCCCAAATAATATAAAAATAGTAGTTCGTTTGAGAGGCCTTTTTTCCCCCTTCATATCATTTAAGGATATAAAGGGTTGTTTGGGAAGTTTATTTAAAAACCCATTCAAGTGTATTCATGGTCTCGTTTCACCATTCTCATTCTCATTTAACATTTAAATATCCTTATGAGGACATTCACATCTTAAACGATACTTTGCCATTTGATTGTAATTCACAAACAGCCCAAAGTTAGTCAATTATTACACACTAATATGAGAATATGATTTATTCTCTCATTGTATTATATCTTATCTTAACATAAATGGAAGACCTAGTGTGTTTGTTTGCTGAAAAATGAAAAATCGTCAAGGTGAAAGAAGTACAAAAACTTTGTAAAATCTGAAATATGTTTGGATAATTTAAAATAAATGCACCCTAAAAGTACGTTTCAAGTCTGAAAAATTTTCAAACTAAAAATTTTTATACTTCTTTCACCTTGACGATTTTTCATTTTTCAGCAAACAAACAAAACTTTACTTTTTAGACTGCCCGGGTTAGATATAATACATCCATGCAATTATTGTCAAACATTAACAATTTCCTCTAATAGCACCACATCCACTGACAATTTCCTTGGTGCGCACAAGGCCTTCACAACATATACATATACACTGGGGTAAGTTGGACCCTCTGCTTCCTGAGGCCTGGTACGGATCCTGACCATCCCCCGACACCATGTTGGTTTTGTATATGCGGGATAATACTCCCTCCATTCCATTCAATAGTTCTATTTGATTTTTCAAAATAAACTGATTTTGGTTCATTTAAAAAACACCAATAGGAGAATTAATATGGAACGAAGGGAGTATACGTTGACTGTATGTATGGATTGTACATCAGTTGGAGAATACGTCTGAATTTTCTTTACTGTTAAGCAATGTGGTTTGACATGCCACAAATAATGGGCCTTTTCCTTTATGATGCCCGAGGGATTGGTAGACAAAATTTTCCTACTGATAGCTTCTACCCTAATTGATATTCTCCAGTTGCACTTTGGTGGACATAGAAGGGACCCACATGGCCCACCGACCATTATATATCTATATCCTTTGTCAACCGAAAATTTAATAGTTACCTAATTCATGACACAATTTGTCAAATAAGACGGATAGAAAACTCAAGGCACTCTCCTTGAGGAGAAGATAAGCCTTTTGCATCAGTGTTTTCAACACTTCTCTATATCGGGAACTATTTTGAACGAAATTGCATTCAGTAAATTAAGAATTAATTAGCAATACCACCAAGGACACATATTTGAATGTGTTGTGATTTATAATCTCATGTCGTCGGATTGATATCTTACAGTGTGTGTTGTGTAAATATATCTAAGTCATATGATTAATAATTGTGAACAAGTGAAATTTACTTAACCATTGCTCTCAATCAGTCAGGTCATGTACGTAACCGTTTTCAATAGGAGACATGATTATTAGTGCCTAATCCACTCATTACATGAAGCTTTCAAATTGTGGACTTTCCGTTAATACATGTCGTTAGTGGATACTTTGGCTTCTCCGTGTGAAGATTTACCTAAGCCCTATCTTTTGTTCTCCCTGAAATTGACTTTCCAACTGTTAATTAGCTACAAATAAGTGACATCATGGCTGTGGTAAACTCTTACCTAACTCTTTCATGATAAACGGATAGTAGGGCCATTACAAGCTAACGTGAAATTATTTTACGGTTTATGACAAAAAAAAAGTTAAATGTATAGTTACATCTCTGAACTGTAGCCTAGAAAGGTAGCATGAGCTGTATTTCACTCTAAAATTGTGTACCTATTATATGCAAATTCTTGCTTTCTGATGCAAATTCTAGATGAGATGCCCAGTGAGTCTTTGAACTGGACAGCAAGACTCAATACAATACTCCTAAAGCTTTTGGCTCTTTCTTTGGAGCTTTTTACATATTACTTAGTTCTAACTTTAGTTTTCCCATATTACTTAGAATCGTTTTCTTTCTTCCATATGACCTAGAAACTATCAAAAATACCATTCTTCCCAAAATTTAATTCAAAATGCTTCATTCTTTCCAAAATTAGCGATTTATGGGAGCATCCAGTTGGGGAAGAAGATATTCTGGCGAAGGTCCATCCATCATCGCGGTTCAAATCACTGCCCGTGCCTTCCAACTCGGAAAAAAATAAAATTTCATGTCTTTTCTCGTCTTTTATTTTTTCTGGGTTGGATGGCGCCGGCGGTGATTTAAACTGCAATGATGGATGGACCTTTGCCAGAATGTCTTCTTCCCCAACTTGATACTCTTGTAAATCGCTAATTTTGAGAAGAATGAAGTATTGAGATATAAAATGCACGAAAAATGTGAAATAATGGCATTTTTGGTACTCTAGGTGCCGATTCCAGGTCATATAAGATTTCATGGAAAAAATCAAGTAATATGGGAAAACTAAAGTTTGCGCCAAGTAATATATAAAAAACGCCTTCTATGTGATTATCATGTAAAAAACACATGAAAATTTTTTTACTTAGTTTTTATGCAATCTTCCAGCGGTCAGCGATATCCCACCTACCAAAAAGTAAGCAATTATAAAAATAAGGAGATGTACATGAAAGTTCATATTGCGTAAACTGGGGGTCCACTGTCCACGTATTAGACTACTATAGATCATCTGCTGTAGCTGATATGTAATCATTGTGATGTAGAAGTCCTATGAGCTTTAACGGCTTCTAGAATGATTTGAATGATTATTTCGTCTTTTTGGACAGTTTCAAAGTCAATTGGTGAAAGTTTTCAAAAAGCCCATGCATTTTTATCTTTAATGATCCTACCACTTCTTTCTCCAGCTATACGCGGTTCTTGACTGCTGAGTGTAAACTTGAGCTTTACAGGTAGCCGACTTCTTTTCCCTTTTTTATAAGGCGAACATGAGTCAATGCATTAAAAGATAAAACACCTAAATATTATTATAAAAAACATCTAAATATTATACTTTTGCATAAAATATGTTATCTATGCTTACACGTCAATGAGAATATTTTTGTTGTTTTCTGAGATAGATGGGCTGGAATCAACGTTTTACAAACAGTTAATCCACAAACCAGGCTTGTTCATAGGGGTTGTTTGGGAGGTCATGTGATGATTTTTGGAAAAGTCAAAATTTTCATTCTCCTTTCCCCAAATACAATGCCTTAGCTGCCTAGCAATGGCCATTTACAAAACTTATCAACTTTACAAACTACTGTCTGGACTCCCAAACAAGAAAAAAAGACAAAACTGTGAACTCCTCAAAATCACTTGGGCATATTGCATAACATGTAACATGCATTCAAGACACTAAGTTCCATACCAATTCAAGCATACAGTTTTTACTCTCCTGTCCTTATGAATTTCACCAATTACTCCTCATACAATCCTTTCGAGTTGCCCTCGAATTTTCTCTCAGACTCAGTTGGTGAGTCACGATCTGAATCGCCCATCTATATATGAATATCATGGGCCCGCAACCCACAAAATTTTTTTAGTTGTTGGAGGGGGGCCCTAAACCCTAAACCCTTAGACTAAACGTGGCATGGCACCCCACACCCATCAAACAAGAAAAACAGCTAAGAAGCACGGATACGGGTACAAGGATACAATTCAATATGATACGGGTACGGGATACAACAAATTTTGAAAAAGTAAGATACAATTAGGGAACATACACGTGTTAAAATTATTTTTATATATAGTTTAAGTATGTGTTGTGTTAGTTGCAATAAGCACAAAAAAAGCTTTTAATAAGATACTTAAAAGCATATTCATTCTACAAGTTCATTAATCATTATTTGTACATAGTGATAGTCCATGTCAAATACAGATGCAATGAAGGTTTTGCTTGGTGCTTGAGGTTGCCAAGTTATGTCATCTTTGAAGTAGCAAAAAGGCAATGTATTAAAAAAAAGAAGGAAAATGACAAGTAATTTGGAAAACCAAAAAGGAAGGCCCAAGTGCTGTTAGCACTTTCCATTTGAATCCACTAGCAGTTTGATGACGAGAAACGTTTGGTAGAGAAGGCATTCGGGATTTTCTGGGTATGCTGTGTTTCAAATGGAAATCAGGCTATAGTTTCTCAGGCAGGTGTAGTATATGGAAGGAGCAGATAATTTCTATGGCTGGAGCTGTATATGGAAGGAGTGGTTCAGGAGGATTGGTGGCAGATTTGTGGAGGCTGCTGAAAGCCAGTGTTGGAAAGTGTTGTATCCCGATATGGGACACAAACAGGGCCAGGTATCATGGCCGGAGAAAGAGGAAGAGACAAAGAAGAAAGAGTAAAAGGAATAGTAATTTCTTATTGCATAACCTAAACTGAGGAGGATGATCTCCTTATAAAGGGAGAAAGGTGGTGCCGTGCCCTAGGGGGACGCGCCACTAACATGCCTGGAATAGATCTATTATTCAATTAAACAATTACTCAAAGTAAATCTAATATCCTAATAAAGCCCAATCAATTATCCAACGTGATGTCCGTTCATGTGACGTGTGCGTGCTGACGTCCTGGGCCTGACGTTCACAACAATCCACCACGCTCTGCTATTGCCTTGTCTTCAAGGCGACTAAGTAATGAAGTGCTCCGTACATGGTGTGAAAATGATGTAGACACGGCGTCTATAACGGAGAAGAATGCGACTAAACTAGAACAAAAGAAATAAGCATAAACTAATCTGTGATTCTCATTGATAATCCCGTTTTGGCCATAGGCCTTATATATATATAGAGTAAAAATAGCCTAATCCTAATAGAAGTAGTAAATCCTAACTAGGAAATCATATTAAAGAAGGAGTCCTAGTCCTAATAGAAGTAAGGAAGGCTAATTGAGTTCATAACATTCCACCAACGCTTCCGCATCACCTCGTCCTCGAGGTGCTCGTTTTACTGCAGCGAAGGCGAAAAATGGGCGAAACTCAACTATAGCAAAATATGGCGGTCAAGCTGAAGGTGGTGGCTTTGGAAGAGGCGGCGGCGTTGACAGAACCATAGGCACCATGGTCGGCGGACCGGTCTCGGGGACCTCATCCAGAGGTGCACCAGGCTGGATAAGAATCTGGTGATCATATGCACAAGGAGGAGGTAGTCCATGAGGCTCCTCAAAAATAGCATAATGCTCCTCAAGTAAAGTGGGCAAATCCGGTGAAATAGCCATAGATTCAGGAACATCAACTCCCGGGTGGTGCTGTAGCAAGTAGCCATGACAATGATAATGACCAAGTATCGCTGTAGATTCTGCAGACTGAAGATGGCCTGGTGGTTGAGCAGTGATACGGACCGGTTTGCCCCCATAAGTAAAGTCCATAGTCATATGACGAAAATCCCAAGAAACAGGGCCTAAATCCTCAAGCCACTGAACAACGAGGACTACATCAGCCCCCTTGGTGGGAAGCAAGTATAAGTCCATAATATAAGACTGGCCCCTGTAACTGCAAATCAACTTTAGAGCAAACACCGGAACTCTTGAGACAATTACCATCACCAATCAACACATCAAAAGTCTCAGAGTCCTGTATAGGATAGCCCAGACGGCAAGCAACACGGTCATTAACAAAATTATGGGAACTCCCACTATCAATCAAAACTGAAACCGGTTGGTTTTTAATCAACCCTTTGACGCGCATAGTACGTGGAGTAAAAGTACCAGAAAAGGCCTGCAAAGTAATTTCCATCTGACAAGCCTCAATAGAGGTCGAATCCTCCGCAACAAGATCAGCACAAGAGTCATCCGCCTAATCAGCATCATAACATTCATCAAGCATATAGAATTGACGCGCAGTGCAACGATGTCCAGGTGCATATTTTTCATCACAATTGTAACATAGTCCTTTTGAACGTCGATCGGCCATCTGCGAAGGAGTAAGTCGAGTAATAGAAGGAGTTGAGGAATTACCAGGCAGTTGAGTAGCACGTGGCTGTCCAGATGACAAAGGCAAGGGGGAAAGAGAAGGGGAAGGCTTAGAGAAAGAACGTCCCAACTGAGTCAGCTTTTCCTCACAAACACGAGCCATACGCATCGTTTCTGTGAGGGATACTCGTGGAAAAGACTATAACTCAGCTTTAATATCTGCTCGTAAGCCCGCTTCAAAAACTCCCATAAGTGTATGCTCAGGCCATCCCTGAACACGGTTCACCAATCGCTCAAACTCATCCTGATAGTCCTGAACTGACCCACGCTGGCGAATCTGAGGAAGTAGACTATTATAATTCGTATAAGCAGTTTGGCCAAAGCGTAGACGAAGGGCCTGCTCAAATGCGTCCCATGTAGAATCTGGGTGACGCCCCAAATACTGGTCCATCCAATGCATAGCGCGCCCTTCCATATGAAAGGAAGCCAACTCGCAACGCTCATGAGCGGGGGTCCGATGAAAATGGAAGAAGCGTTTGGCACGTGAAATCCACACATCTGGATCGCATCCATTAAATACGGGAAACGTGACACGTACCGGTCGAGCTTGGACAGTGCCCGCTTGGACAATAGGGGCATCCGCGTAGCGACGGTCCACATGACCACGACCATGATTGTGATTGCGCCCTCCACGTCCCCGATAGTCAACGTGATCAGGAAACTCGTCTTCATACGCATAATAATCATCCGAATTAGCAAAAGCAGATGCTTGCGGGGCCTGAAACCCAGGATGCATCGGAGCATATAAAGGGGGGCCCACAGCTGGACCCACGTGAGGGAGTGGGGCACTCGATTGATGATCGGGCTGGAAGTGGGCAATGGTTTGGTTCGGCATGGCAGCATAGGAGCGAAAGCCGGTTCTCGGGCATGGGCCGGAACCAGTATTAGCGGGTCCATCCGGACCCGCCGGGATAAACCCGGAAGCCATGATCGAGCCCTGGTGGGGAAGACACAGGGCAGGAGGGGTAGCGACCGGGGCGGCGGCGCAAGTCTGAGGCGGCGATGTCGAAGGCGGTGGCGGCTGGTCCGGTGGTGGCCACAAAAACCCTCCAGAGGCGGCGATCGACGGAGGAGCGTCGAGATGAGGCTGTAGGAGAAGCCCGTCGAGAGCCACGGCGGGGACGGCTGGGGAAGAAGGGTCATCGGAAGGGAACCGGCCGGAGGAAGGCTGTGGCGGCATGGAGAACGGCGGAAAAGCACCGGGAAGCATAAAGGCGCCTCCTTTAGCGAGGGGGCGCTGCCGATCGAGGGAGGCGGCGAGGTGCGAAGGAGGAATTGCCGGCGCCATCGAAGGGGGAGGCCGGTCCACGGCCGCCAGCGACGGGCCGGACGCCGCCGCTGTCTCCAACATACCCGGCGGGGATGGCGCCGGCAAGGAGGCGGCGGCCATGACATCTGTGGTCGGAAGAGCGGCCGTAAACCGAGGTGCTAAAGAGACGAGGGCGGCCGAACCCGACGAAGCTGCGGTCGTCGCAAACATGCCCGACAGCGCGAGGTCCTGCGAAGGCGACATGCTGGCCAGCGGCAGATGGGTGCCGACGGGGAAAGATGGCGGTGGAAACTAGGACGGAGCGGCTCCATAGCTCTAGGAAGGAGCCGACGCCGACAACCGATGCAGTAGTTCCTCAAAACGACGATCGCGAAAATGGTTCACCTGATCGCGATGACGGTTGGACTCCGCAAGCTCGGCAATTACAGTCTTCAAATCGATAAGTTCTCGCTCCAATTTTGCCTCTAATTGTGTAGTTCGGGTAGTCGCATGGGGGAGAGTAGTAATGGGTACGTCGTGAAAGTCTGAGGCCGTAGTCGTCACGGACGAGGGTCCGGAGGACGTCGGCGGTGGGTCGGGACTCACCCGACGGTCGCCTGTCATGGCGATAGTAAGGGTGGGTGGGTGGGAACCAGGGTCGAAAGTGGCTCTGATCCAATGATGTAGACACGGCGTCTACAACGGAGAAGAACGCGACTAAACTAGAACAAAAGAAATAAGCATAAACTAATCTGTGATTCTCATTGATAATCCCGTTTTGGCCATAGGCCTTACATATATATAGAGTAAAAATAGCCTAATCCTAATAGAAGTAGTAAATCCTAACTAGGAAATCATATTAAAGAAGGAGTCCTAGTCCTAATAGAAGTAAGAAAGGCTAATTGAGTTCATAACAGAAAACGGCGAGAAGCAGAACACGCTCTATGCTGGCTTGAAGTATGACCTCGATGTGGACAAACTTGGTGTAACCGAGGCGGCCGGCGATATAGTACATCCTCCCAAAGCAATCAAATAGGGTCCCACCAATCTTGGTTCCCACAGGATGCTTGATGGCGAGCCCGTTGTATAGAATCACCTTGTGCTTCTCAGCTGCCTCTCTTAGCCTTTGGATAACCAGCTTATCTTTAGTAAGGTCTATATTGTCTGTCCTCTTGAAGCCACTAAGTAGTCAACCAAGGCATTATCAAAATCTTCCCCCCCTAGGAACGTATCTCCGCTGATAGCTTGCACCTCAAAAGCTCCATTAGAGATCTCCAGAATTGAAACATCCAAAATACCACCTTCAAATATAGTCAGATCCTTGCACAGTTCTCTGATACTGGCATCTCCTAACTTTCCTACTTCATACAAAGTCACTGCATGGGATTTCAAACCTCGTGAAAGCGAACCCATCATAAGATAGGATGTAATATTAGCATCAACAACCAAGGCAAGCCTAGTGGCTCCATCCCAGGAGGTTTCTGAACGGTTGCCATCTAAAAAATTTCCATCTGCAGACACGTTTGTAGAGCCAATTCTAGCATGAGATCCATCTTCTTCATTGCTAAGTAAATGCACAAGGGAAACTGGTTGATTTGACAGATCCTGAAGAACTGATCCGAAATCAATTAGTTTTATAGTTCATCTTGAACAACAAGCAAAAGGTGCAGCAGCTTGCAACTGAAGGAGATCAGCCAGTAATGTTGCAGCCAATTCAGCAACAGTTGCATTCTCACTTGAACCCACGAAAACAGCATATAGCAACTCTTCTATTGGATCTTCATACGACTGCTCCCCATGGGCAATGAATCCTTCCAGCCTAGAGACATTAAAATGATCATCAGGATAAACAGGGACTTCAAAATAGATTAAACCTCGCCGATAAAGGCCTTTTTCAGCAGCAGGATAAAAAAGGATGAATGAATTTTCCTCTTCTTTGCACACCTTGTCAACTGATGTTGCTGCTTCTTCTGAGAGTTTCTTAAATTCTTTTAGCGTGAAGTGAACAAGGCAGACGCCCCACCAATGTTCTATTGCAAAGTCATTTGCAAGTGTAGCTTGTTTTAGAGTTATGCACCTGGTCGACAGAAAGTCGCCTAAGTGCTTGTGAGGCAGAGAAAAAGCATAGATGTAGCTGAGATAACTCAGTTGTTCCCTAACAACCGGTCGAGGAATAGCCTTTCGAAGCTTCTCAATAAATTTGAAAACAGCAATCAACCGACAGTGAGCCACAACAGCCTCCACTAAATCAGCAGAGAGTGCAGCAAAGCCTTCTTCAGGATTTGATGCCTTGTTGATGTTTTTTGGCACACGCTACAGCCAACCTTGCAGCCCTAGCTTCAAATGCCTCCATGAAAAACTGATTCAACCAGCCCCTAGCATTCCTAACACCACTAGCACACTGCATCAAGTGTTCTAGCCGTGCCATATATGCTGTAGTACCTACTAACTGTTTTCCTGTCCACAACTGAGACACAGTCGTTACCAGAAACCATGCAACCTGCATCAGCAAAACAGAGTCATCTCCCTCATATGTACAAGCTGGGACATACACAGCAAAGAACTCCGGCAGTCTACTGCTACACAGATAGCCATGGCCACCACATAATTTTCGACATTCTTCAATACCATCAGCAATGGCAGATGTTGTAGCAGACTCACACTTTGGGTGATCAGTTTTTGGTGCCTCAGACATAAAATCATCTTGAAATTCCACTATTTGAGACTGCACGCTGAGATGGGACATGATACTCTCATTGATAATATCAGAGTCTGTGATCTGAAATTTATCATCGTTCTTGCATTCAAGATTCAAATTGGGGAACCTGTTCACTGACCCTGTGATCTATACATGAAATATGCATTATATTATCTCCTAAACTTATATTTATGCTAGTGTTTGATTAGAATTACTACTACTTTAATATAGTTTTTGGTTTTTGTAAGAAACAAGAGTAATATACAAAAATGAGGTGAAAACGGACTTCAATGGTTAAATCTTCATAACTTCGTGTACACATATCAGATTGGACTGATTCAAGCTTCATGTTAAAGTTCAAGAAGTCAGCTTTCCAACGCCACCGACCGCGCGTAATTCGGAGTTCGGAGCGAAAAGTTATGACCATTGGAAAATCGTACTGCAAAATGAATAGTAAACCGATCGATCGGCACAAAAGTGATCGATCGCCGTATACGCAGAATTGAAATAAGACCTATTTTGACTTGGATTTGGAAGGGGATTTGAGGGTTTTCCTTCACCCATATATATATGCCTTAAGGGAGAACGTATTGGGCATTAGAGAATAGAGTTTTGAGTCCCTTTGGAGGCTAGAGTGGAGCAAGAGAAGAGGTCTTTTGGAGCAAAGAAGAAGAAAGATTCATGACGATGGATCTACATAAACAGGCTTTTCTTTTCTCTTCATCTATGTGTAACTAAACTTTCATTCAAGGCTTGATGAAGCCCTAGATGTGTATTGCTACTCTTGATAGTTTAATTCTATAAAGTTGATTTTGATTTATGCTTAATGCAATTTCATGAGTATTCTTTTGAGTGCTTGATCATAGACTTGATTGATTATGAATGAAATTAGATATTGTGATTGATTTTATGCCCGATCAAGGATAAGATTAATTGCATTATACTAGAGTTGTGATTGATTCAATGCCCGATCAAGGATAGGATTGATTACAAAATAGTGGATGAACTTTTGTGTCCGATCAAGAACGTTAGTGAATTCATTATTAATTCGTGTGTCCGATCAAGAACATGAATTACCATATCATGTCAATGTATGCTTAATAATAATTGAGAGTAGTAATTGCATGTCTAGTGGTGGATTCTCTGCCTTGATATTTCTCCATATTGATTAAATCTCAGTTAGATTAGATAAAGTCCATTGCTTTCTTTAGAATTAATTAAACTACATCTTTTTCTTCTCTTGAATTTGGTAAAAGATTAATCCGTCCCTGAGGTTTGACAACCCTTTAATACTCGCCGTAGTACAATTGCCTTGTGCACTTGCAAAGGTTTATATTTAAACGATCACCCTGCAACATGCAGAAGTTTTGGGTCTAAAGAATCACCACGAATAGTAACAGGCAGAAGATTTTGTGACAATTGAGCTCCAACAAAATCCACATAAACTGAATGATTGGAGTAAAATGCACGAAGTTCATACCCAGCCTTTCGGTGTTTTGCCTCCCTTGCACATATAGGATGAAAAGAGGTTATGCAATTCCCAGGACTGCAAAGGGTGCAGACCCCATTTTTCAGTTTGCATATGTGACAATTCAGTCGTAACCCATAAATGGTCTTACCTTGTCCAAGACACTCTTTGCAGACTTGACAGACCTTTTTGTAAACCCTTAACCATTGTCTCATGCAAAGAAAGTTTGTCAAGATGTTCTTTGGCTTTTGCTGCTGCATAGGGCTGTAGACCCTCCTTATTAGTGACAAATTGGTCAACCCGATACCATCTGTCATGACTAACAAAATCGCCTGCCTTGTCAATTAACTGAAGAATTACATCAATATACCATGAGAGATATGGAGCGAATTTCTCAGCAAGACTGGCAGCCTTCCAGGCCAATTCTTCCCTCGTTGCAAAGTCTGCTGTGCTGAGATACTGCGACAACTCTTCCATTATGTCCTTTGCATTTGATACATCACACATGCCATAAAGTAAAGCAAGGGCACACCTTCTTATACTAATGTCAGGATGCTTCAAAGAAGTGATTATCTGTGCTTGATGTCTTTGTATGATATCCTGTACATCTGTGACCATCAACATCTAGGTCATGTTCTCCAAGCCAAGGTATCGGATACTGGGTTCCCATACAGCAATAAACTTTCCTAGCAAAGCAACACTATGAGACATCATTTCTTTCTCAGCATCAAGATGCATGACTAATGCTAGGGCCTCAAATAGCACAGCATGTGATGCATTATTTTTGTTCACATGCTTAACCTGTTGAAGAGCGGCAATGCTGAGCTGTGGATATGCAGATGATGCAGCAACCTGTTGAAGAGCGGAGACAGTTTCTTCCACTTCACCCGTGATAGAACTGGCCCAAAACCGAAACTTTCAAACATCCGGCGGCTACCCTCCAGTTCCAGCACCTCCGCCACCACATCCTTAAGCTTGTCCGTGAGTTTGGTCGGAACTGGTCGTAGGGGCATTTCGTCAAACACCTGGGGGTCATGAGAAAGGTGAGAAGACATCCGTCGCTGGAACTAGCTACGCTGGCCAAGGAGGCGAAGGCGAGGGCACAGCTTTGGGCGGTGGCGTGGCCACCGTAGGCGTCGAAAAAATCCGAGCTTTGGGCGTAGTCGGCGAGGTCGCTGTGGCCGACGATGGTGCTTGGTAGTGGTGTCGCACGGTACGGCGGTGGAGTTGGGGTTGGGGTCGGTGGTGAGGTCGAGTCAGCCCAAGGAGGGGTGGATGGGCAGCGGTGGTGGCGCTGTCGGTTTCTGCAACACTGTGGTTGGAGAGGAGGAATCGACAGAGGCAGGGGTGGCTATGGCTGGGATGGCATTGTCATGGCCGGCGGAGATAATCGCGTCGATCCTGTCGATCGGGACGGCGATGGTCATCAAGGTCGTGGCTGGGGCTGACGACACATGCATAGAGACGGCGGAGGAGACCACGGGGATGTCGACAGGCCATTGTGGTTGGGTAGAGGAATATGGCGACGACTGTGAAAGGGGTCTCCATGATGTTGGTGCCGGCGACCTTCCTGTCGATGGTGACGAATCCGGTGGTGGCGGCATCCGGGAGAGATTCGCTGGCGGATGAGGTGCTGCCGGCGGAGTGAAGAAGCGGCCGTATTGAGGCTCGCATGACGGCGGAGGTGGTTGTGGGAAGCCCCACCGCAGTTGGGCGGAATACCCGATGTCGGTGCTAGGCGGCGGTGGCCATGAGTAGCCCAAATGATTGTGGGATGAGGAGGGACCGTGGGGGACTTGATGTGGGTGGTGACGTGGGTCCCACCGCGGTTGACCGGAATACCAGGCGACAGTGCCAGGCAGCGATGCCGACGGCGGTGGAGCCGTCGGCGATCTGGCCAGCAGCTGAATGGCTGCCGCTCCTTGGGCTTCCTTGATTCGTTCAATCCGCCTTAGTATGTCGACACACATGTATAGCATATCATCCTCCGTAATGGCCGATCGGAACTGCTCTGATACCAATGTTGTGTCCCGGCATGAGACACAAACAGGGCCAGGTATCATGGCCGGAGAAGGAGGAAGAGACAAAGAAGAAAGAGTAAAATGAATAGTAATTTCTTATTGCATAACCTAAACTGAGGAGGATGATCTCCTTATAAAGGAAGAAAGGTGGCGCGGTGCCCTAAGGGGACACGCCACTAATTGGGCCAGTAACGGGCTTGGAATACATCCATTATTCAATTAAACAATTACTCAAAATAAATCTAATATCCTAATAAAGGCCAATCAATTATCTAGCGTGATGTCCGTTCATGTCCCCCCCCCCCCCCCTTTTTCCGAAATGGCACAGATATGCAGGCAGCCGTATTGGCTGCATATTCATATCCATACGTATTGGATATAGTACGGACCCAAAAGGAAAACAGGCTAGGAACTTTCAGATTTGAATCTGCTTTCCTTCAACTTCATTGAGGTTTTATGAAGATCTTTAACAGATTGAGAAATATCAAACCATTCATAAGGGCCATACAAATTCTCGTAAAGAAAAGAATCCGCATTATCAAATTCTAGTAATCCATGAATTATAGCCTGAGCTTGTTCTCTGTGGAAAATCTAAACGTAAAGACGGAAAAAAGTACATTCTATGCACTCATAACTCACTCTAAAATATTTCAAAACTCATTTTTCCTTGGGAATGATGTGTGAAAACCTGTAGTTCTTATTTCCCAACGTCACATGAATCTTCATCTTCAACAGTTTCTTCACTCCTGAATTTCAGTCATTTGAGATTCTATTTTCTAACAGGAGAGATCAAACCAAAGCACCACTATCTGAATTACCATTTGTATTCTTTACTCTATTTAAAATCATATTACAATTCCCTCTTGTGTATTTATCACGATGCTAAACTTTCTATTAGTATACAAGAGTAGTTTATAAACACCCCCGTACATGTGTATGCCAAAGCTACTGCTAATTATAATTAACTAGGACGCCACTAAAGAGTGTACAATAACAGAGGTAGCAAGATGATGAGGTGGCGCATGGTAACTGTGGAGATATAGCCATGGAATTTGCATGGTCATCAACGTCCATAGAAGGTGGCGAGTAACAAACTATAACATGGAAATAGTAAACGAGGGTATTATAGAACTAAAGACTTATGATTAGTGTCAAACAACTAACAAATTATAGGGAAAAACCATCAGGAAATTTTATCCTTGTAAGATGTTGAACAAGTTGCAATTCAGGCCATAACCAAACAAAAAATTTCCTTAAGGCCATTCACACAGTGATAATTAGGCAAGGTGCTAATAATAACAACCTAGAATATAGGGCTTAGAATTAAAAGAAGGTGGTCACTCGGTTTAGACACCCAAGGCAATACTTGTGATGTTATACATGATGATAGAAATGCGCATCACTAAAGATTGTAATTCTCAATGAATTCAAATAGCAGGCTTTTGCCTTTCCCCTTGGCTTGTAATCAGAATCGAAACTGCATTAACGTTTCTATCCCATCCGTTGCTCGCGATGGAATAGACTGACCACTAAAACTTGGGACCATATACAGCTTTAACGATCTTATTCTCTTCCACATACCATAGCTACAAATAACAGATTAAAACATGCGATGTTATATTATACCTCCACATAGTTCCCAACACTGCTATTATCTACTGGCGATTGGCTTCACTCACCTTTAGCTTTCAGCATAATGAGACATGTATATTTCATTCAGATCTATGTTTTCACCGAAAACACATGAAAATTACTCAGGAACCATGCTAATTCAGTGTTCATAAAGTGTATGATCCAGTCCAATCACGACGGCCATGATGGGGATCATCATGATTTTAAGGCTTAAGAACATGCACTGGGTATAAATTAGGTCATGAGTTTTCTTGTTTTCACCTAAGTATACATATTCGAACTAAACTGCTAATGTTACGCATCTTTTTCGGTAACTCCATACATTATTGGAATAATAAAAAGAAATAAAATACCTAGATCAGGTCTGAGTCTGTTAGGCCTCCAGGGAGTCACATATCTGCTGGTTCAATAAGTGCCAATTGAAATCTTGATAGGGAGCAAAGAAATAAATAAGTGCCTCCTCCCTGAGTTCTTTCTGAGTTCCCTTTGGAAAGTGGCAAAGAGAAAATATATACGTATTATAATGGGTAAC
The DNA here is from genome assembly GCA_039654745.1 of Houttuynia cordata. Lineage (NCBI taxonomy): Eukaryota > Viridiplantae > Streptophyta > Magnoliopsida > Piperales > Saururaceae > Houttuynia > Houttuynia cordata. The sequence continues at coordinate 12,200,504 of CM077508.1, read as the reverse complement.
AAACAGAGCGAAGACAACAGCAATAATATGGATTTTAGTGGGGCCAGGATGTTGTTTAAAAATCCCATGATGACCAAGAAATTGCACATTGCAACAAAAAAACCATATGATTAATCGGTATACGGACTCTATCTATTCATCAACTCATACCCAACCCAGTTAATCATGCAAGGATATATCAGCTTTAAGAACAGAGCCTAAGCTTATCATATGGCACAATAAACCATCAATCACAACAGATATTTCATCTTTGGTGGTGCTAGAACAGTCTTCTACTTTAAATTTGTAGACATTATTTCCAATCTCAATCCAACTGTACCCAATATTTGGCTTCAAATGCTTCTCTTTCATCAGCTTCCTCACTCTGGCAACCTGATCCCAACAACCCACAGAAGCGTATAAACTAGCCAACTGAACATGGGTAGAGGAGCAATCTGGTTCCAACAAAAGTCTGTTTTCAGCAGCACGGATTCCCATCCAAACTTTCCCATAAAGCCTACATGAAGAAAGTAAAGAACCCCATATAATTGCATTTGGATTAATAGGCATCTTTTCAATGAAAGCCCAAGCATCATCTAGCATTCCACAGCGGCCAAAAAGGTCTATCATGCAGGAATAGTGATCTAGTTCTGGTTTTATTCCTTGGTCAGCCATCAAACTGAAGTAGAATAGACCTTGTTCAAGAAGACCCACGTGGCGACACGAAGAGAGAACTCCCAGGAAGGATATGGCATCGGGTTCAATTCCACGTTTCTCCATGTTCTTAAATAGATGAATAGCCTTTTCTGCAAGTCCATGCTGAGCATATCCAGCAATCATGGAATTCCATGAAACCTGATCTTTGTCAACCATACCTTGAAACAGATAATCCGCTTCCTCAATCAAACCACATTTGGAATACATCGAGATCAATGCATTGGAGACATGGACATACAAACAAAATCCCATCTGAACAATCAAACAGTGAGTTCTCATGCCCTGTCCAAGGAACCCACTACCCGTGCAAACACTCAAAAGACTAGCAAAAGTGAAGTCATTGGGCTTCACTTCTGTCTCTCTCATCCTACAAAACCATTCAAAACATGCCTCAACCTGGCAGTGATGAGCAAAACCCATAATAAGTGCAGTCCAGGACACAACATTTTTCACAGGCATTTCCTCAAACAAAAGTTGGGCATTCTCTAACAACCCACATTTTGCATACACGCTGACCAAAGAACTTCCAACTGATACATTAATATCCAACCCAATCTTTACAGAAAAACAATGTAACTGTACACCAGAATAAATGGCTTGGTTTGTCCCACACGAACTCAAGACACCCGAAATAACAGTAGCACTGGGTTTCATCCCTTCCCTATGCATATCGACAAATAAGAGAAGGTTCTCGTCCCTTGGCAAAACACTCCTTCCCATTCTATTTCTCCTCTGTCTACCTCGAATTCGATGATCTTGCAATAAGTTTAATATAAGAATCTCCTCTAAATTAGATTTCAGCTTATTGCACTTGGGAAACTTTTGAGTCCTCTTCTTTGAAGCACCAACACTTAGGAGCTCCTCAACACATCCCTGCATGACCTGTAAATGGTTCCAACTCTCTCCAACAGCAGCATTAGATTTTGGCATCACAAGGTCGAGAACTTTCAGAGCCCTATCCAGGCTCCCAGCACAATTTGCTTCTTCTAATGCACATGTCGCAAACAAAGCAAGAGAGTGAAGAAAAATTGGAGATGGCTTCTTGAGGATGACGGCACGGATAAGTCGTAGCATTATAGAATTGATCCAATCCCTCTCTCATGGTTATAAATCCAGGATTAAAGCTTAGAAATTCATCAAATGAATTACTTCACATTCATGAACAAGGAACCTTTTGAACATGAAAATAACCTTGTGTAACAAGATTGAACAAGAGGTCAGTTAGCACATTTGGGACACCCCGTCCTATATTAAATGTCCTACTTGATTTTCCAAATGCACCAACTTCAAAAGAACCTTCTGTAACAAGATTGAACAAGAGTTCAGCTGCCACATCGAAGACACACAACTGACAATATACTCACACAGTCCCATATAAAGTGTCCTATTTGGTTTGTCAAATCAACTAAGTTAGTTCATTTAGAAAACCAAATAGGACACTTAATATGGGACGGAGGCAGTAAATTTTTGCAACTGAGAGAAAGAACCTATAATGACTAGAAGTACCTGGAAAGCCAGATGTTTGCTCTTTTACCATTCTTTGAGTTCTCATGCAGGAGGGAGCCCTTTTTGCAATTCTAGCGACTGAGAAATACTACTACACGCCTACGCTGGCATCCGGTCGAAAAACCAGCTCATGAAATCTAAAATCAGAGAAACCATGGTCAGAGTCAGAAGACAGAACCAACATGCAAATGCCCAAATGAATGGGAATAGGATCTAGTCAGTGAAAACAATCCCATAATGTATACATTTCCTACTAGCTACTACTCTCATCTTTAGAACAGGCATAGTTTCTACTCCCCCATACCATATTAATAGTCCTATTTGGTTTTTCAAATTGAACCAATTAAATAGGACTATGAATAAGGACAGTGATAGCCCTACAGCGGATCCCTACACATTTTCCATACACAGCATCATTTCCATACACAGCTGATGCTGTGTATGGAAAATGTGTAGGGATCCGCTGTACAAATATCGTTTTCCATTAATAAAGAACAGAGTAATTTTTCACAGTAGCAATGTAGCATAAAATCATTAAATCATGAGCAAAGAAAGGTGGATGCAATGGTGGACACAGGATTTTCAAGGATGGGGGACATATGATACAACGCCTCAAAAATAATTTCTTTCAACAAAAGAACTACGCTAGCAACTAAGGAGCATAGTAACAAGACATAAAAAAGATAAAGAAATATAAGAAACCAATACAACTTCTCACTCCGTCCTATTTTAGATGCTCTGTCTGAAAAAATGTCTGAGTTTTATTGGATGGTGGAAAACCCAAAAAATGAAGGGAAGAAGAGGTTCAAAAGGCACTGAAACTGACCATATGGAACATGTAAAAAACGACTGTCCTCTTTCCCAGATGGAGCATCTAAAACAGGACAGAGGGAGCATGTGTTAATGCATACCCACCCATTCACAACTGTTATCTCCAATCAGACATTCATACAATTTCAACCTAGGCCAATGAGAAATAGATTCTTCCCTCTCATAAAATTGCAAACGTCCTAAATCAATATACATGTGGCCAGATACAAATTAATACACCAATTCCTAAAAAACGAATCATTTTTTTCCCATCCACCCATTCAACAGATGATAAAAAATTCACATTTGGAAGATTTCATAGAAGGTTGCAAATTTAGAAATCAATGATTCAGTGAAAGGGGAGGAGGAGGAAGAAAGAACGAACATTGGGAAGCCAGAGAGAGAGGAGCAGCGGCTCCGGTGGGAGACGCGATCCGACGCATTTGCCGTGCGCGGGAGAAAGAGGACACGACCGGGACTGAGAGGGACGAGCGGAGGCCGGCGGACGACAGGGAGGAGCGGCTCGGGTTTAGTTTTTGGTCCCGATGGGGAAATTGGGTGATGTTGGGTTGGTTCTTGGGTTGTGGTATTGAGGTATAGGTGAACCAAACCAAAGTCAGGGCCTGTTTTATTGGGTAATTGGATTGGTCTATTTGATTAAGATGTTGGCTGGTTTGTTGAACCTTAAAATCTACGTGTATATATGCGTAGATTTTGAAAAGTCTTTGTTTTTTTTTTGTTAGACTATGGATCCCACTAAAAAGTCACATAACTTCTTTAAATGAACCGGATAAGAATAAGCATTCTTCTAATATATCCCAACTCTGTACCTATTTGTTGGTTCTCACCCTCATAAAGTAGTTAATAATAACCATGCATCTCAAATCACTTGAGAATGAATGGCAACGTGGATTTAGACTATGTAATTTTAAGAATTACGTGATTTGTCTAAATCTTGTTTTTAACAACTCCTTTTTGAGTAAGATCTGATTCTTTCCATAATCTCACTCGAGAATGACACGATTCTTATTATAACGTGAAAGAGGGTCGCCCAAAATAACAAACCCAACTTTGTCATTTGCCAAATCATACGAGATTCTTTTAACGATATGATTCCAAAAATCACACATCTAAATCCAAATCAAGGTTGCCAAATGCACCCTAAATGAATAAAAGTAAAGTAGAGCCAATTTTTTTTTATCAAATAGGAAGATTAATTCCGAAGGACAGAGTATTAAGAGTATCATTTTGCCCACACATGAAGTTGGGTCAGCGCTAGGGGGTAGGGTCATTTTGAGATGGGGGGCCAGGTAATGGAAATAAACCAATTCATAGCCACCCTGGGCCAATATGCTCACTCCATTCTTAAATACATGCCCATATGGACAATTTAGACCAAAGTACATGACACATCGAGTAGTTAGTTTAGGGTAGTCATCGTTTTGATTTATATTTTATACTGCTAGCTTATCCCTGTTTCTCTCTCCCCATGACCCCGAGCAACAGCCTTAGGTCGGACCATGACGAAACAGATGGCGCTCGTGCAAGCTGGCCCTTCATCCACTAACCCCACTCGTCCTCCTTCCTACCCTCCAAGCCGTCGTCAGGATAAGGCTCCTCCAACAGTGACGCCACCACCTCTATGGACACCACGACCTGCCGTTGCCAGACCTCCCAATTGCATACGCCTCCACCTGCTACAATGGCGATTTCCTCAGCCACAGGAATGAGCGCCGGCGGCTCCGACCAGGACCTTGCTAACGACAGGTCCCACACCACCTCTTGCTTCAGCGTTGTGAAGAAACTCTATTTCTTGCCATTTTCCTACAAGTAAAAAAAAACCTGTTTCAGTAAGAATCCAGATTCAAAGAAGAAATGGAGGAGAGAAGAAGACGAAAGAGTCATGGGAAGATCTTCTGCAGTGGAAGCTCAAGCGCTTGAAGAAGAGAGAGTGTAGAGCTAAAGCCTTATTCCCCTTCTAACCATAGACAAAGGAGAAGGCATCTCGCCAGCTTCACATATTTTCATTAAAAATGTCCATTTTTTAAGATGTGGCATGTATTTAGGATGGAGGGAGCTCTAATAAGACCAAATAACCATTGCGAACACCTAGATCTGCCCTTGGTGAATGATGTGTGAAAGATTGAAAAGCAAAGCAAGAATGTTTAGGGGCTATTTGGAGAAGATGCACCCTTTTTGAGGCAGAAAGAGGATTTTAAGGGGTGGAAAAATATTTTTCCTAAAAACACATTTGGATGTCACTTTTTTGCACAAAAATTTTTTCTCGTAAAAAGGCTTTAAAAAGTCCATTTTCTTTTTCACCTAAAACCTTCTGAGGAGAAAGGTTATGGTAGAAAGTTCATTTCCAAATGAAACTAACGAATTTCTAACTCTTTCAACGTGAACCCAAAAATTGTCTTCTAATGATTTTCAAATGGAACTAATGGGTTGTTTGGGGCGTGAAAAATCAGCTCCATCCAGCTGGTTAAGGATTTTTGGGATAATCCACTAACCAGCTCGCATAAGGTGTTCAATGTAAAGGGGAGGTTGCTACATTTCACAGAGCAAGAAGTTGCTCTTATAACTAGATTACTTGCAAAGGGCAAAAATGTTGAGATCGTTTCCGCCTCGTCACGCCAACCACAAGGGAAATTCTTCACGCAGTACTTCTCCGTGAGGAGACCTGATATTTCATATGTTGAGGAAATTATTGAGAAGCTTAACATTGGCGAAATGAAGATGGTGGAGGATGATATGGCGAGAATGATCATCTGCCTCGTCTTCTCCACAGTGCTGTTTTCACACAGCACTAGAGCGCTAGTACCCTGTTTGTACCCATACATAGAAGACCTCCCAAGATTGAACTCCTACAATTGGGCGGGGGTGATCCTGTTGTAATCAGTCTAGGAAGATGAAGAGTCAGTCTAGGAATATGAAAGGTCAGGAATGTTGTAATCAGTCTAGGAAGATGAAGAGTCAGTCTAGGAAGATGAAGAGTCAGTCTAGGAATATGAAAAGTCACATCTTGTAATTAGTCTTGGAAGATGCGCATCTCCTTCCTTATAAGGAGGACGTCTTCCTCCTTCTGGGTATGGAATATTAAGAACTATTCCTTCCCTCTCAAATCTCTTCTTCTCCTCTTTTGCGGATTCCAGTACTTGTGATCCTTACGGGTCACAACATTGGTATCAGAGCGTTGATCCACGGGAATTCATGCCTCCTCGCAAGCCACCCACAATGACTCAAGAAGCTCCACCGGAGCCGGAGATCGCCAAGGATCCTGCGAGCCCAAAAACTAATCCCGATCCTACCCAGGCTGCCTTGTTGTCCGTCCTAACCGAGATTCAAAAGGAGCTCCGGGAGATTAAGCTTGCTCAGGCTCCTTCTCAGTCGCTCAAATCAGCCGCCATGACTCCACCACCACGAGAGATGGGCAGCTCCAGCCGCCAAGATGGATTCCCTGGCATGGGAGCCTCTCTGCTCGGCAAGGCCAGCGAACGGTCCCTACCTTATGGGATTCAGTTGGGCTCACTCAACTCCAACGCCGACGGAGGGCGCCAGAGCGCCACCACAAGGGATATGCAAGGTGTTCGACGAAATGCTACAATGAACAACTGTGACCGGGCCTTACATGACGAGTTGGACGATGCTTGGGACAAACCCCAGATGCGGTCACAACAGATCCATAAGATGTTGCTTTCTGGTATAACCCACACGAGCAGACAAGTGGGTGTCAGATTTGAAGGAGGGTAACGGGGCGGTGGATGCCTAAACGGCGCCTCATATGTCATTCAGTTATTTAGCATTTTTTTATTTTTAGTGTCTTCGAAAGACACGACACGTACACGACTTAATATATAGTCATGTACGAAAATACCCGACTAAGTATATAGTCGTGTTGCAAAAGACACAACCAAATATATAGTCGTGTACTATTATAGTCATCTATAATAGTACACGAGTTGCCTGTATTCGCACCTTTTACTAATGTTTTCATCTGTTTACTATGCATATTTGGTTTTTTGAGCACACGACAATCTTCCATGCTATCGTGGGCCCTACGAGTCCATGGGTGAAAAGGTGGCCAGGAAGTGGGGCCCTAATTATGGAGGTGAAGAAGGGTGCACAGAAGAAGCACCGTATGACGGACTACTGGAAGAGGGTGTTTGATAATCTCGACGTATGGGAAGAAGTCATCGACGTAATGATCCCCCTAACAGAAGACGGAGAGGCAGGAAATGAAGAGGACTCCCATTCATGGTTCCCCCTCTTCCTCGAGGACAGCCGCTCAGTCAAATGCAATGGGGCGATTGGAGGGTTCGCTTCAGGGCATTAAGTCATTAATTGAGATCGCTCTGTCTTCGTATGACAAGATGGGAAGGAGTGTCGGACCTTTATGAGAGGTTCTTCACTATCAAGGCATATACCGCCACAACGTCAATGCTGTTAGAGGGTGAGAACATTGAGGAGCCCAAGGAGGAGAAGATTGAGAAGCCGAAGAAAACAGAGAAGAAGGAAAAGATGAAGAAATCATCAGGGCATCAGAAGGAGGAGCCGAAACAAAAAACCGATGACATGGAGCAAATGAAGAAAACTCCGGTGCATATGCGGAGAAAGGAACTGGCGCACAAGACAGTCGACGACTCCTTCAAATGGGGTAAAGGTAAGTAAGACACGACTATTTAAAATTTCGTGTCACGTTCTACACGACTATTTAAAATTACTGCTGCAACTGACACGATTGTGTAAACTTTCAATTTAGCTCCCATCAAGCGCTCGCCTGACGAAGAGAAGCTACAGCGGGTAACAATGAGATCCTCTGCAAAGATGTTTCTGAAGAAGCTCCAATCAAACTTCGATGAAGATATGGAGCGTGCAGAAGTGGAAAACCATCAGAAGTACAGACGAGACCTATTCCCCCTAGGTTTGGTGGTAAGGAAGAGAATGAGGGCTGTCTCGAAGAAGAAATTGCAGAGGATACGGGAAGATGACCATATATAGTGAATGGCGGAGGAGCAGGCAAGGAGGAATTTGGCGGAAGAGCGGAAAGCCGACTCCGAGGAGACCGTATCCGATCGACAAACAACCTCTATCATCAATGAGGTGATCTCTTCCTTGCAGCAATTGAATATCGGGGCAGCCGAGGAGGAGGAGGAGGAGGAGGTGGAGGAGGCGAAGGTTTAGGAGGAGGAGAAGGAGGCGAAGAATGTTGAGGAGGAGGGGGAGTAGAAGGAGAAAGAGGCCACATGCTTAACCTCATCCCAGCCTGTTGACGTTGATGTCTTCCAAACCTCTTGAAAGGCTACAATTGAACTTCCAGAAGACTATACTAATTTGGAGTTCTGCTTCGACATGGGAGTCTTGTTAGAAAGGGATAGACTCGCAATCGAAGGATGGATCGCCAGTCCGAGGAAGCCTTATCCAATCCCCACGCCATGCAATGAAGACTACATATCCCTCCTTCAAACCACAGAAATAAACACTAATGTAAGTATACATTATGTTTCGTTTTTTCGATCTTTTCTTCAACAGTTTTCATTTTTTCCTCTTTCTTAATGCAAAAGAAGACACGACTTTACGCATAGTCGTGTATTCGACGACAAGACTATTATTGAAGTCGTATATGAAAATACTCGATTATTCATTAAGTCGAGTATTATTATAGTCGACATAATTAATACTCATATGTTTCCATAATTCGTCTGTTCTTAATCTGTTGTTATTTTCTACAAGTTATAGACGAGTTTTAGAGTCTCTTGCGGCAGTGCAATGAAAGAGAGCGAATGAAGTATCCGTTCTATTTTTTTGGATGTCATGCATTCAAAGAGATTTTCGACAATGTAAGTGTTCCCTGCATCAGTTTCTAAATTGACGTTCCCTGCATCAGTTTCTGGCTCGCTTGTGGTTTTGCAGGAACACAAAGAGGTGGGCGATAATTCAAAGTTGATACATAAGCTTGGGAGGATGTTGAAGGGATTGAACAAGAACATGTTCTATGCCTTTTTCCCAATCCGCACCAGCTCCCACTTCTGCCTCGTCTACGTTAACTTCCCCAACTGTGTATGGCACTTCTACAACCCGCTCTCTGGCAAATCCTAGCTGTTCCTACATCACAGGGCCGAAGCAGATAAATTCTCGAAGTTCATGAACGTTGTGATGGCACACACGCTGGAGTGGATGGATTGCATCGACTGTATGACTCAGATTGCCAAAGCGTCGTGGCAAGAGAACTCAAAAGACTGTGGCATATTCATCATGATGTATGTGGCACACTTGGCGTCCAATGTCAACCCACCCGACTTTGATCAGGCCAAAATTACACGTTTGTGGTGCCCAGTCATTGCTGCATGTATGATTCGCAGGGAGATTGATAGCGAGTTCGACGATGATTCAATTAAAGACAAAAATCAGGAAGTCACAGTTGCGGTTATCGGATGGGAGCCGGTGCGGATGAAGACTGAAATTCCTTTTGTACATATATTCTTTTGTACACATATTCTTATTCTTTTTTGTACAACATCCGGATGGGCTGTACATACATTATTTTTTCCAAAACTCAAATACATTATTTTCATCTATGTGAAGAAAGAAAATTAACTGCTTCCGTTTGTATAACACGACTATAACGGAGATTTATAGTCGTGTCCTCGATGACACGACTATAATGGAGATTGGCTGCTTCTGTTCGACTAGTCGTGTCGTCAACGACACGACTATAACAGAGGCTTCTGTTTGTATGGTCATGTCTTCGATGACATGACTATAATGAATATTCACTACTCTGTTTGTTTAGTTGTGTCTTCAACAACACGATTACTACATTTCGGTAACACGACTATAACAGAGAATACATGACTTCGACGTATCAAATATTTTTTTGCATTTCTAAGATTTTTTCCTCTACAGGCATACATTTCAATACAAATATTCTTTCTTCTACAAACATTTCAATACGATCAACATGAAGAATGGTGGGGGCATAGGTAAGCCGGAGCGACGTATCTATGAAGTCTCATTTGTAGTAAGTTTGCCTTGTTGCGGGAGTCTTTGATTCATGCACTTCCTTTCTTCTTTCGCAACTGTTGGGTTAGTACACCTTTTATGGTTGTGACCAACTTGCCGACAATTGCCACATTTCATCCTCGACCTTTCTGGTGGATCGGGTTGTGACTCAATTCTCTTTGTCCTTCTCCTGCCCTTCTTTGGAGCTTCAAGCATGGGCGGTTCACATTTAAATAAAACCCCGTAATCCCCCCACTGACTTTTGTCTAAAGTAGGTAACACTACTTCTTCGTACGTGGTGCGGTACATACTTGCGTAGTACCACTTCTCACAATATTCTACCGGGTCCAAACTCTTCTCATCAATACATGTCATGGCATGCTTGCACGGAAGTCCCATGCTCTGGAAGAAGCCACATGTGTAGGTTTTCTTCGTAAGGTCAACAACATCCTGATGCAAAAACATCAACAACATCAGTGTCTTCGAAAACAAGACTGTATGACTAGTCATGTCTTCGAAGACACGACTTCATACCTAGTCGTGTCTTCGAATACACTACTTTATGAATAGTCATGTCTTCGAAGACACGACTTTATAATACACGACTTCATGCTTACCACATGGTATAAAGATGTCACTTCAAACTGTCGTAATGATAGCGGTTGCACTTGAACTGTTCCAACACTCTAATTCCTCATTTGATTGATATGATTCTGTGCATAATTGCTTCCATTCGGCGTCTCTGAAAATGGGTGGTTGTGGTCGCACACGTTTGCTCGATCAACCAAGTTATTGGCCAAAACCTAGCCTTCAGAAGCATATTATTTATACTTTTGGACCTGCTTGATGTGAGAGTGCTGTATCTTTTACCCGAATATTCTACGTTAGCCCAATGTTTTTTATGAATCTTGCCAACATATTTCCAGGCCGCCTCATTGTGTTCCTTCATCTTCTCCATGATTTCTTCAAATTCTGGTCTCTTGAAGCATGCAACAGCTCGAAATAGCAGCTCCTTCAGGTACTTATCATTCCACTGACTAAGCATATTAGCTGCCATATGCCTCAGGCAAAACCCATGGTGAGCCTCGGGAAATACATCAGTGACCGCTCTCAAGAGGCCCTTCTGTCTATCAGAAACAATTGTGTCCATAGAGGCCAGGGGGTCCGTAAAGAGAAAAAATTTTAGTAAGGCAAGGAACCACGTCCTGTAAGTCACAAAGAGAGGCAAAGCATATTAAACAAAGAAGGCTTCAGATTGTTAGAAGGTCGTGTATAAAAAAATATGACTTCATGAGTAGTCGTGTGCTCGAAGACACGACTACACAACAAGTCGTGTTTTTCTAGACACGACTACTCGTGAAGTCGTGTTTCTATACTTACCACGTTTGGATGGTCTCTTTATCAACAACTGCATATGCAAGACACATTAATTGTTGGTTCCTGTCGAGTGCTGTAGCAACTAATAAAACTCCAGGGTACTTTCCTTTTAGGAATGTTCCATCAACAGTGAGCAGCGGACTCAGTGATCTTCGGAATGCTCTTGCGACTGGGCTAAACATCCAAAACACACGTCTGAAGTCCTATCTGGCTAACTCAATTTCAATTTTAGGTATATCACAAGATCTTTCTATCACCACATATGTACCTGGATTAGACCGCTCTAATTCCCTTCCGTAATGTGGCAAAATGCGATATGCGTCTTCAGGGTTGCCATCGATCAATCAGATCAATTCTTCTTTCACCCTCCATACCCTTTTATAATTGACTTTGATGCCCCAATGGTTCTCAATGTATTATTGGATATTTGCGATTTTTATGGAGTTTGAATCCTTATGGAGGCCATAACACTTCCTTGCAATCCAGAGGTGTTAAGCCAATGGATGATCTTTCGAATTTATCAAAGTGTCACATGTATACGTTACTTCCCTCCTTGTCACGTTGACTCCGTCAAGTCTGTTCGAAGCCTGTATGTACCACTTGCACCCCGTAACCTTGCACGTTGTAGCAAATGTGTCCTTGCTCTCATCAGCTGCTTTCAACATGAACTTCCTTTTGATTGCCAGATTAGTCAGAACCATCTTGTATTGCTTGACGCTTTCGAACCTAGCCCCTAAGGCAAGTTGTGCCTCGTAGTCTTCTGCTTGCAAACTGCCGGTCAACATCATCTCCTCTTCACAATGTTTTGAAGGACCGGCCTGTGCAGAATAGGTACCTCAATCCCAACCACCATTACCATCAATATTTTTGTTCTCATCGTTCTCTAAATCTTGCGGCTCCAACGTGACAGATTTTCCTTTACATGTGTCTCTTGCCGTGGGAACTCTAGAAGTAGATGCTATCACTGCATGTTGAAGTTCTATACCGGGTACAAAGTGGTCTCTTCCCATGGGATCTGGCTGGCAAAAATGTGGTAGTGTAAGAGGCTCATCCCATTCATCTGCAGACCACAGTAATTATTCGTCATCGGAGAATTCTTCTTCATCTGCATCTTCATCTTCATCTTGGTCTTCATCTTCATCTTCACATTCTTCCCCATCTCCCAATCTGCATGAAAAAAATTGTATGAATGGACTGCATAATATCACAACTCGTGTCAGGTCGTGTCTTCGAGAACACACACTTGAAGTCAGGTCATGTCGTCGAGAACACGACTTGAAGTCCGATCGTGTTGTCGATAACACGACTTGTACTCAAGTCGTGTCTTCGAGAACACGACTTGTGTACAGTTAGCGAATTTATAATCTTACCTCGCAACTTTAAATGAATAATCTTCATCTCTTCCCCCTTCAACTGCTGATGCGGGTGTCTTATTGCCCGAGCTAGATGGCCTCTCCTGCGGTGTCTTACTGACCGGCCTCACTTCTGCCTATGGTATCCTCTCCTCCTCTTTATTTGCATCGGAATTCATTTCCTTATTGTGATGGAAGTCTCTATGTTATTGCCAGTAGAAGTCCACTCCACGTACAAGTCGAGTAGTCCATTTGTGCCTTACTTGCTCTTGTGAATGAGAAATATTGGCTCCAGGTCTTAATCGTCTTCAAGGACGTATGGGGATCTAGAATCAACGCGATATGACAAAGATAATGTACTAGATGCAAACTTCAGTAGTAATCTTTCTTCCACTTGCTGCAACAGTTCCAGGTACTTTACTTGTGTATGTAGAGGCATGAGCTTCCGTTTCCCACCCACATAATCAGAATTTGTAAACACTCCATCGTATGTAAGCACACAGGTATCTTCTCCATCAGTACCTGACATTACAATACCAAAATAAGTAAAAAAAAAAACATAAGGTTTTCAACCGTATATGAGTGAAAAGCATCATCCATGAGTCATGTCTTCGATGACATGACTATTGTTACAGTCGTGTGCTCGAAGACACGATATTGTAGATAGTTGAAAACTTGTCAAGTTTTCAACTTTCTTCTTTGGAACCAAATTTCATTATAAAAATCGTAGTATTTGAACTTGACATACCGTTTTTTGATGTACGATGCCCCCGTTGCAGTTGTTTTTGCTTACCCAGTCTTTTCTGGTCGTTTTCCCATTTTTTGGCACGAAGATGACCTTTCTCAATTTGGACGGCACCGGTGTCGGCGTTGATATGGGCAGCGATGCTGGACGGAACTTCTCCGGAATCCGACTGAACGCTCATCTGCTCCCGCAATATGGAAAAACTCAAAATGCAGAGTGGGATACTTGTACCTCTTCCTGGGGGTATTTTGGGTAGTTTCCAGGTCTTATGGAAGAAACAAAGATATTTCGAGTAATATGAGAAAACGAAAGTTGGCGCCAGGTAATATGGAAAAAGCTCTATGATATGGGAATGAAATGCATGGACTTTCATATAATAACTTCATGTTGAAGTATAATATTGTTTTATTTGCTTCATACTTGCAGTAATTTCTAAGTTTCAACTCAACTTTGTTGGTTGAATGTATAAAACAGATCTCAAAATTTTCATCTCCTATTAAATTAACAATCTCTAATCTTATATTATCTGTTTTAATCGTCACCTAAACTATATAGCTAAAAGAAGAAATTAATACTCATCTTCGACCAACAAGCACCATGATTTAACTTTTATATGACATTATTACATTAAAAAGGCTGAATTATACATGAGAAATACTCACAAAGTATTATAATTTAATTATTTGTGTCATTTTGGAATTGCCTAGAACTTAATTATATTGGGGACTGGGTCTAACCATACCTCTTTGAATATATATAGTATTGCTAGTCTACTTGTCTTTCTTATGACATTAATCGTAGGTCAGTTTTTATTATTTCATCTCTCAAAATCTCTTTCAGTAAAAACAAAACAATATGGTCAAAACTATTGTAAATAAAATAAATGAATTAGAAAAACATATAATTTTATATATAGTCCAAAGGTTTTGAAAATTTCTTTCATCACTTTCTAATTTTGAAAAAAAATATATTAAAGTATCAATTTTAAAAAGTACATCATGTTTAAAAAAAAATCAAAGATCCAGACATTTTTATCAAACTATCGTGATTTGATGATTTTATTGTTTTAATGTTTTAGCTATTTTTGATAGTGCTTTTCTAAATTCGCTAATTGTTGAATGTCAAGTATACTTGAAAAATGGGTAGATTTTTATCTTTAAGAAATATTACAAACATTGTTTAATTATCAAATAAGTGTTAAAGTATTCTTACGTTAAGAAAATCTGGACGGAAGGAGAGAACGCAATGGCAGAAAGTGATCCACAGTAGACAGACTTGGGGTCCGTTTGGTTATGACTTTTAGAAGTAGTGAAGTTGGATTTTCAAAATGAAGTAGAATTGGTGTTTGGTTTGGAATTTAAGTAATGATGGCATGTGGTGTAATTTTCAAAAACTGACCGGGGCTGTTTTAAATCATGATGGCTCTGTTTCTGTTTTTTTTTTAAAGTACCATTGTCAATTTTCAAAAATTACATCAACTGCCATTGCAAGAAGCTCATATGACTTCTTTGGGGAAATCTCCTCCTACAGCTTCTTTGGGCCAACCAAACGGGCCCTTGAATGACTTTCAATCGACTTCTCTGCATAGCTACAAAGGAGCTTCAGTTTCCTAATTCCAAGCCGGAGGGGGATAGTGGAAAGACTATTATGCCCTTAACCAATCTGCCGAAAACAGGAAACTAGTACCTCTGGGCCCTGTCGGTGATGGCCGGATCACGTAGGGTTCGTTGTCGTTTTATACTTCCTCCTTTTGCTCAAGTCTGAGTTACGCAGGAGGTCATTTCATCCATAAGAGTGGAATATTTAAACATTATATACTCATGGCCACCATCTAAGGAATAAATACCCAAATTTACCTATTGAATTGTACTAAAATATACTTATTAAAATAAAGAACTTTCCAACATAAAAAAAATAACAAACTTTCCGTTAATTCCCCACATGCTACATTAGAGAGAGTTGAATGTGGATTTATCCAACATCCAACATAGGTGTTTCAGCCTGGTTAGTGAAAGATCAGGAAATGAACAGTATTTTCAGATTTTTCACTGTAGATGTTTTGGTTTTTTCACGCCCCAAACGGCCCCAAAATATGAATCTCTAAACCAATAAAATAGTCAACATGGTTCCATAATGAAAAAAAAAATCAATCATCATCCTTGAGTGATTTGGACAGGTAAATTTGGACCGAGGGAGTATGTCTGATGTGTAGGTGTAGTAAGTGCCCAAGGTGAGTGGGTGTTGTAACTTGTACATACCCAAGGTGTTACATGTATCATTGTATTTGGAGCTCTTTGCATATGACCTGGCGCCAACTTTCGGTTTCTCATATCACCTGGAATCTTTTTCTTTCTTCCATATGACCCAAAAAGTACCCAAAATATCCCTAAGTTTAGGTATAAGCACCCCCACTCTGCGTTTTTCTATATTACCCGAAATTTGATGAGGTACCCGGAGAAGTTCACATTCAGTCGGAAAAGAAGGCGTTCCGTCCGGCATCTCCGCCCATAACATTGCCGGTGCTGCGCGCCGTCCAAATTGGCAAAGGTAATCTTTGCGCCAAAAAGCGAGAAAACGAGCGGGATGAAGGGATTTTGATATAAGAGCAGCGGGGAAGCCCTCCCAACTACAAAAATTAAGATCTACATGTAAAGAAACATATATAAAGATCACCCATTGGTATTGGACCGCTCCTGGAAATGAAATAAGAGGATAAAAATTGGCAAAAGTATGAAATACTCGACGGTGAGTAACAAGTTCAATTTATATATCTTTATGTGATCCTAATGAAGGGGAAGAGGAGGAAAAATAAGGAAGAACAAAAAAAAAGCAAAAACGGATGAAAAATGAGCGAGTTATCACATTTTGAAAATTCCTATTTTATCTTGTCGTCGAAGACACAAAAAATATCCAAGTCGTGTCTTGAATATTTATCGTGTCGTCGAAGACATGATAAAATAAGAATGTTTAAAATGTCATAACTCGCTCATTTTTTATCCGTTTTTGCCCTTTTTTTTGCGTTCTTCCTTATTTTTCCTCCTCTTCAACCTCATTAAGATATATTAGGATGAAAGAAGAAGAAAAAATAAGAAGAAAGAAGAAAGTGGAAGCTCTTCGCCAGAAAGTTTTCATTTTTTCTTTCTTCTTATTTTTTCTTCTTCTTCTTTCATCCTAATATATCTTCATGAGGTGGAAGAGGAGGAAAAATAAGGAAGAACGGAAAAAAAGGACAAAAATGGATAAAAAAATAATTGAGTTATGACATTTTGAAAATTTTAGTAAAATTGTGTCTTGAAAGACACGACTTGCAGTATAATCGTGTCGTCGAGTACACGACTATACTGCAAGTCGTGTCTTTCAAGACACGATTTTACTGAAATTTTTAAAATATCATAACTTGCTCATTTTTTATCCATTTTTGCCATTTTTTTTGCGTTCTTCCTTATTTTTCATCCTCTTCCACCTCATGAAGATATATTAGGATAAAAGAAGAAGAAAAAATAAGAAGAAAGAAGAAAGTGGAAGCTCTTCGCCGGAAAGATTTTATTTATTTTTTCTTCTTCTTTCATCCTAATATATCTTCATTAGGTAGAAGCAGAGGAAAAATAAGGAAAAACGCAAAAAAATGGGCAAAAAAGGATAAAAAATGAGCGAGATATGACATTTTAAAATCGTGTTGTCGAGTACACGACTTGAATTCATTTTGAAGTTGCTTTTTGGACAAGATGTCCTACAGGCTGGGATGCGGTTAAGCCTGTGGCCTCCGCCACCTCCTCCTCTTCCTTCACCTCCTCCTCCTTATCATCCTCCTTCGCCTCCTTGTCCGGCATAGCCTCCTTCACCTCCTCCTCCTTCACATCCTCTTTTGACTCATCCTCCTTCTCCTTCTCCTTCGCCTCTTCATTCGCCTCCTCCGCATCCTTCACCTCCTCCGCGTCCTTCACCTCCTCCTCCTTCACATCCTCGTCCTTCACATCATCCTTCACCTCCTCCTTGGCGGTTTGGATATCCGACTGCTGTAAGGAAGAGATCACCTCATCAATGTAGAGGTCGCTTGTATATCAGATATGGTTTCTTCGGAGTCGGCTTTCGGCTGACGGGACCTATTCCTTCTTTCCTGCTCCACCGCCATTCTCTGTATATGCTCATCTTCCCTAATCCTCTACAATTCCCTTGCGGAGACAGTCCTCATTCTCTTCCATACCACTACACCAAGGGGGAATATGTCTTGTCCGTACCTCGGACGGGACTCGACTTTTGCACGCTCTATATGTTCGACGAATTCTGGTTGGAGCTTCTTCAAAAACATCTTTGCGGAGGATCTCTTAGTAGCCCGTTAAATCTTATCTTCATCAGCCACGCGTTTGATGGGAGCTAAAATGACATTTTACTTATTCGTGTCAGTAGCAGCACGATAGCGAACATAGTCGTGTTGCATGAAACACGATAACCTACATAGTCGTGTAGCATAAAACACGATAAACTACATAGTCGTGTAACATGCTAGACGAAGTAGCATGCAACACGAAAAATGTAATAGTCGTGTAGCATGCAACACAAAAAATGTAATAGTCATGTACCATATGACACGAAAAAATAAATAATCGTGTACAACTTACCTTCCCCCTTTCAATGAATCGGCGGCTGACTTCCTTGCAAGCTCCTTTGTCCTGTAACCTATCGGAGTTTCCTTCATATGCTCCTTGTCATGGGGCTGCTTCTTTGGCTCAATTGGCTCCATGTGATGCACCGATGACTTCTTTGGCTCCATGTGGGGCCGCTTCTTTGGCTCCTTCGTCGGCTCTTTAGTCTTCTCCTGCTTCGGATGTTCAAACATCTCACCCTCTAACAGCATTGACGCTAAGGCGGCAGATGCCTTCATAGAGTGGAGAACCTCTCGCAGAGGTCCGACACTCCTTCCCATCTTCTCATACGAAGTCAGAGCTATCTCAATTAGTGACTGTATGCCCTGAAGCGCACCCTCCAATCGCCCTTTCGCTATTGCAGTGGACTGAGAAGCCGTCCTCGAGGAAGGGGGTGCAGGTTGGTTGGGAGTCCTCTTCTTTTCCGACCTCTGCCGTTGTGGAGGAGGGGTAACTGAGGGAGATGAAGCAAGGAGAGATGCCTCTCCGGCCAAGGGGCTGATTACATCGACGACTTCGTCCCATACTTCGAGAGTGAAACACTCCCGTCCAGTAGTCGGCCATACGGTGCTTCTTCTGTGCACCCTTATTGACCTCTGTAATGAGGGCCCCACTTCTTGGCCACCTTTTGGCCCGTGGACTAGTAGGGCCCATGACAGGATGGAAGATTGTCGTGTTCTCGAAAAACCAAATCTGTATAGTAAACAGATGAAAACATTATAAAAAGGCGTAGTTACAGGCAAGTCGTGTACTATGATAGTCGACTATAATAGCACACGAATAGAACTGTGGTCGTGTCTTATGCAACACGATTATATACGTAGTCGTGTTTCATAATACACGACTATAAATAAAGTCGTGTTGCATGAGACATGACTATAAATACAGTCGTGTTTCATAAGACATGACTATAAATAAAGTCGTGTTGCTAAGACACGACTATAAATAAAGTGGTCTATGTGTCGTGCCTTTCGAAGTCTCTGAAAATATAGAAATGCTACATACCTGAAGGACATATGCGGCGCCGTTTAGGTATCCACCGCCCAGGCACCCTCCTTGAGATCTCACACCCACTAGTCTGCTGGTGTGGGTTATACCAGAAACCAACATGTTATGGATAACCCCAGCCCAATTGTATGAGCTCAATCTTGGGAGGTCGTCAATATAACGGTACAAAAAGGGATGCACCACTCTAGTGCTGTGTGGAAACAACACCATGCAAAAGAGGAGGCAGATGATCATCCTCGCCATGTCCTCCTCTTCCATCTTCAGTTCGCCCGCGCTAAGCTTGTTAATGATTTCCTCGATGCGTGGAATATCTGGTCTCCTCACGGCGAAGTACTTTATGAAGAATTGACCTTTCGGTCGGCGTGTGAAGGAGGGGAGGACCTCAACTGTTTGGCCCTTTGCAAGCAATCCGGTGATAAGAGCAACTTCTTGCTCTGTGAAATGTAGCATCCTGCCCTTCATATTGAAGACCTTCGCTGACTCATCCCAGTACCTGACCAAATGGTCAAGGAGGTTCCGAGAAACAACAACGTCCTCACCTTCAAAAATGACAGCGAAACTAGCTTCTTTGATCAGTTGGCCACATCTTTGGTGACGCTGTCGGAGGGCCGCACACTTTTTCATCGCTCCCGGTTGACAAAACGTCCGAACCGCCAGTCGTGCATTGTATGTTCTCTTTACTGGTCGGTCCATCGGAGCCTTCCTCTTCCTGCCCCTCTGATTTCGTTGTCGAGGTGCCAACACAAAATCCTGATCCTCCTCCTCTTTGATGGTATTTTCTCCATAGACTCATCTCTTTTTTTATCCATCTGCAAGGAGAGAGGTAGAGTGGTCAGTAGAAAAGTCGTGTCAGTGAAACACGGAAATATAAAAGTTGTGTTGTCGCGTACACGACTAAATAGCAAGTCGTGTCTTCTAAAGACTGATAAGCATAAATTATACACATTTATATGCCTTATTTACCTATATGCTAGTGTAGTTTTTGTGATAAAATATGAATAAAATGGGTTATTTGTGATTAGGATGGTAATTAGGGGATTAATAATTAATTTACTCTAATTAACTATTTTAGATGCATTAAAGAATTTAAGGAATCATATTTTTATTATGCGTCTAATTTTAGTTTGGTTTTGTTATTGCAGGTTTAAAAATGCGAATTACAGATCGACAGCAGACGAGCGCAATAGACGTGTTTTAAAGTGCCAAAGTGACCCAAGAGCTGATATCAGGCGCATCAAAGATCTGAACCGTTGATGAGTCACTAAAGAAAAGATGGGCTCGAAATTGAAATACGGACATGCAGATTTGATCTGGCGGATAAGGATGATACAACGGGTTTTATTTGATCGAAAGAAAACAAAAGGAAAGAGATCTAGTTTGGTTCGTCGGGTCGGGTCGAAGAAAGGAATAAAAAGAAAATAAAAAAACCAACCCGAGCCGGAGCTCGGGTGTTCCAGACGAATGAAACACAGCGCTCGAGCAGAAGCTCGAGCGCCGGCGGGACGGTGGCCACTGGCGGGCTGACGACGGCTGAGGAACTCGACGGAGGCTCTGGTATTCGGCTGCGATGGAGATTCACGGTGGCCCTGAGCTCGGCGGTGACGAACAGTCAACAGACAAAGAGAAGCCATGCCGGCAGAGCTGGAATTGACGGTGACTTAGACGGCAGAGCTCGACTATGGAAATGGCGCATAAGGCGACGACTGATGAGCAGCGGCTATGGAGCTCAACGGCGATGAAGATTTCACGGTGGATTTGGAGGGCGTATTCAACTCGGAAATCAAGAAGGAAGAAGAGGGGAACCGATTGGGGGAAGAAAAGGAAGAGATTTGAGGAAGAAAGTCGGATTTTTGGACTATTTTGAGGCGATGAATAGTACTGCTACAGTACTGAATTTTTTGCTACATTAATCGGCAGTTTGGGGGAGACGATGAACAGTGCTCGCGCTGCTACAATGTTTTGCTACAGTACCCCGTGAACAGTGTTCCTACTACAGTGTTTTTCCCTGATGCAATTTCTTTCAAATCTGATTTTTCTCATGAATATGAATAGCTAAATCTTTTGTCAAAGCTAGAGGTGATATTATTTAGTTGATATTTCTACGTCTATAAAGAAGTGTTTAATGCTTATTTGGTTGAATGCGATGATTTGAAATAGTCATAATCTATATAATTATTTGATTTGTCGTTAACGTAAGGTACAACGAATGCTTATAATTCCCTGTGATTAGTGGATTGAGCTTGTTAATTCTGAAAACCCTTATTTGCATTTAAAGGAATTTGAGGAAGTATGTGCAACATTCGAGTAGGCTTGTAGTGAAGACATTATCATGCTAAAATTGTTTCCGTTTTCCTTGAAGGATAAAGCCAAAACTTGGCTGAATTATCTTAAGCCTAGATCTGTAGGAACTTGGAAAGAACTACAAACTAAATTCCTTAAAAAAAATTTCCCAGTTCATAGGATAAATGCTCTGAAAAGACAAATAACAAATTTTGCTCAAAAATAAAATGAATCATTTTATATATGTTGGGAGCGATATAAAGATTTATTAAATTCTTGTCCACATCATGGGTATGAGAAGTGGCGCGCCATCAGTTTCTTCTATGATGGGATGACGCCCTCAATGAAACAATTTGTGCAAACAATATGTAATGGGGAATTCTTTGATAAAGACCCTAATGAAGCCCTTGATTTTCTAGATCAAATTGCTGAAGACTCAGATTCTTGGGATCCCACCGATCCCTCTGATGTTTCTAATAAGCCGAAGTCTTCAACTACTAGTGGGGGTCTGCATTATCTTAGGGAGGAGGATAATTTGAGTGCTAGGCTAGCCTCTTTGGCTAGGAAGGTAGAAGCCATGGAATTAGGGAAAATTAATGTTGTTAAGTCTGTTGCTACAAAAGGTATGTGGAATTTGTGATGTCATGGGATACCCTACTAATGAGTGCCTTACCATTCCTGCTTTCAAGGAGGTGTTACATGACCAAACAAACTCCATGACCCCTTTCAAGAGGCAATCTCCTTATGGAGACACTTATAATCCAGGATGGAGGAATCACCCCAACTTTAGTTGGAGGAATGATAGTGCTGCACAAACACCACCTCCTCAGGCATCTTCCAATTATACTCCATATGTTCTACCTCACAGGAAGGCACTTGAGGAGACACTACAAACTTTCATGCAAGGGCAAGCTACCATTAATCAACAAACCTCACAAGCCATTAATGATATAAATAGCTCTCTCAGTAAATTGACATCTTCTCTAGCTGTTCAAGAGAAAGGAAGGTTTCCTGCTCAACCCCAACCCAACCCGTAGGGGCAAGTTCACATAATGGACACACAATCTTCTGATTCACAATTGGAACATGCTAAGTCAATTACCACTCTTCGTAGTGGAAAAGAAATTGATAAAACAATTCCACTTAAGGCCCAAAAATCTTCTGAGAATGATGAATCAAAACATGATAATGAGGAAATTGATAAGTCTGGGTCAAGTGAAGATGTAAGATGTCCTATTCCAGCTCCATTTCCACAGAGGTTGAAACCACCTCAAAAGTTTAACCAAAATGATGAAATTTTTGAACTTTTTAAGCAGGTGAAAATTAACATTCCCTTGTTAGATGCAATCAAACAGGTACCTTCTTATGCTAAGTTCTTGAAAGATTTGTGTACAATAGCGTAAGTTGAATGTGCAGAAAAAAGCCTTTTTAACTGAGCAGGTAAGTTCTATAAGTCAACACAAAAGCCCGCCCAAATATAAGGATCCCGGATGTCCAACTATTTCATGTGTGATCGAGAACTTTAGGGTAGACCAAGCCTTGCTTGATCTTGGGGCTAGTGTTAATTTTTTGCCTTATTCAGTGTGCACTCAGTTAGGTCTTGGGGAACTTAAACCCACCACCATTACTCTTCAACTTACTGATCATTTTGTTAAAATCCCAAGAGGAGTGGTGGAAGATGTGCTTGTTCAAGTAGACAAATTTTACTTTCCTGTTGATTTTATTGTTTTGTACACACATCCTGTTATAAATGCTAGTGCAAATATTCCTGTCATATTAGGTTGTCCATTTCTTGTTACTTCAAATGCTTTGATTAATTGTAGAAATGGTGTAATGAAACTTTCATTTGGCAATATGACTTTGGAATTGAACATATTCAATGTTTGCAAACAACCAGGGGATGATACTGATGTTCATGAATTGAATTGGGTTGATACCGTTGTTAGAGATCAATTTCATGTTTCATATTTTTATGATCCTTTAGAATCTTGTTTAGTCAACTCTTTATATGATAAATCTAAAGTGGATTTTGAAGAAGCTGAGATTTGTTCTTTGCTGAATTCTCTACAGGTATTGGAAGTGAATGGATGGAAACCCAAGTTTGAGGAGCTACCATTGAGAGATAAATTGCCCACCCCATCAAGCATTCAAGCACCCAAATTGGAGTTAAAAAAATTACCAACTGAACTCAAATATACATTTTTAGGTGATGGTGAAACTCTTTCGGTGGTAATATCTTCTAATATTAATTTTATCGAAGAGGGTAAGTTGCTTGATATTTTGAGAAAACATAAAGGTGCAATAGGATGGACAATTGCTGATTTAAAAGGAATAAGCCATTTGATTTGCACTCATCGGATTTATTTGGAGGACAATGCCAAACCGTCAAGGGAGATGCAACGTAGGTTAAATCCAAACATGAAAGAGGCGGTTAGAGCTGAAGTTCTTAAGCTCTTGGATGAGGAGATCATCTACCCCATTTCTGATAGCAAGTGGGTGAGTCCTACCCAAGTAGTGCCTAAGAAATCTGGTGTAACAGTTGTCAAGAATGATAATAATGAATTAATACCCACTAGAGTTACATCTGGCTAGAGAATGTGCATTGATTACAGGAAGCTGAACTCAATCACTAGGAAAGACCATTTTCCATTACCGTTTCTAGATCAGGTTCTGAAGAGGGTAGCTGGCCACACATATTATTGTTTCTTAGATGGCTACTCCGGTTACAACCAAATTGAAATTGCATTAGAAGACCAGGAGAAAACTACTTTCACATGTCCTTTTGACACATTTGCTTACAAGAGAATGCCTTTTGGCTTATGCAATACACCTGCAACATTTCAAAGATGCATGCTGAGTATTTTTAGTGATATGGTTGATCGCTATCTTGAAGTGTTTATAGATGACTTTTCTATATTTGGTGATTCATTTGATGACTGTTTGTCGAATTTGCAGAAAGTTTTGAGCAGGTGTGAAGAGAAGAAACTTGTGCTTAATTGGGAAAAATATCATTTCATGGTTTCTAAAGAAATTGTTCTGGGTCATATTATTTCTTCTAAGGGAATTGAAGTTGATAAGTCAAAAATTGATTTAATTACTCATTTGCCTACACCTAAGACTGTTAAAGATATTAGATCATTTTTGGGTCATGCAGGGTTTTACAGGAGATTCATCAAAGATTTTAGTTCTATTTCTAAACCATTGTGTAATCTCCTATTTAAAAATACTGTTTTTGAATGGAATGCTGATTGTGAAAAAGCTTTTGCTAAACTGAAGGGAATGCTTACTTCAACCCCTATTATGCAACCCCCATATTGGACTTTACCATTTGAGATAATGTGTGATGCTAGTGACTTTGCTGTGGGGGCTGTTTTGGGTCAAAGGAAAGACAAGAAGCCTTATGTTATTTACTATACAAGTAAGACCTTAGACAATGCTCAGATGAATTATTCAACAACAGAAAAGGAATTACTTGCTATAGTCTTTGCTTTGGATAAATTTAGGGCTTATTTGACTGGATATCCCATTGTTATCTTTATTGATCATGCTGCCTTGAAATATCTTTTATCAAAGAAAGATGCAAAACCTAGGTTGATTCGCTGGACACTCCTACTACAAGAATTTGATATTACAATTAAACATAAGAAAGGAGTTGAAAATGTGGTGGCCGATCATTTATCTAGGTTGACTGTGGATGATTCCAATGAGGCAGTGCCAATTAAAGACACCTTCCCAGATGAGCAACTTTTTGTTCTTTCTGATTTACCATGGTTTGCTAATATTCTTAATTTTTTTCTCACAGGTCAAACTCCTTCTTATTGGACAACACAAGACAAGAAGAAATTCATGGTGGAGGTAAGAAATTTCTTTTGGGATGATCCATATCTTTTCAAATATTGTCCGGATCAGATTATTAGGAGATGTGTACAAAATGAGGAAATTCATAGTGTCATTTCCTTCTGCCATTCAGAAGCTTGTGGTGGTCATTTTTCTGCTAGAAAAACTGCTGCTAAAATTTTACAATGTGGATTTTATTGGCCTACCCTATTTAAAGATACTCATGATTATTGTCGTACTTGTGGACGTTGTCAACAACTTGGTGGAATAACCCGTCGGAATATGATGCTTTTAAACCCCATTTTAGTGATTGAAGTATTTGATTGTTGGGGAATTGATTTTATGGGCCCATTTCCACCTTCGTTTGGCTATCTGTACATCTTAGTGGTTGTTGACTATGTTTCCAAGTGGGTAAAGGCCATCCCTTGTAGAAATAATGATCATAAAACTGTTATACGCTTTTTGAAAGAAAATGTTCTATCAAGGTTTGGTATACCCCGAGCAATCATAAGTGATGGGGGTTCTCACTTCTGCAATAAACCTTTTGAGGCATTAATGAAAAAATATGGAATTACTCATAAGGTGGCTACCCATTATCACCCACAAACAAGTGGGCAAGATGAACTTGCCAACAAAGAGATAAAACACATTTTAGAGAAAACGGTTAACCCAAATCACAAAGATTGGTCTCTGCGGTTAACTGATGCACTTTGGGCATACCGTACAGCATTTAAATCTCCTATTGGTATGTCCCTTTATAGACTCGTTTATGGAAAAGCTTGCCACTTGCCTGTGGAGTTGGAGCACAAGGCATATTGGGCTATAAAAATGTTTAATTTTAATTTGGATGAAATATTTAATTTTAATTCTGTGCGTAAGCTTCAACTAAATGAATTGGACGAAATAAGGAATGATGCATATATGAACTCAAAAATTTACAAAGAACGAATGAAGGTTTTGCACGATCAACACATTCATAGAAAAACTTTTGAACCTTCAAAAAAAGTTCTTTTATATACTCTAGATTGCATTTATTTCCTGGCAAGCTCCATTCTAGATGGACTGGTCCATTTATTGTTAAAACTGTTTATCCTAATGGAGCTGTAGAAATTGAAAATCCAATGAATGGCAATGTGTTTAAAGTAAATGGTCAAAGACTTAAGCCATTCTTAGAATTGTTTCCATCAGAAGTGGAGAGTATTCTTCTGTCTAATCCCACTTATCATGATTGAATACTCTTACACTTTGTCTGGCTGAAGACAAGAAACTTAGCGCTCTGGGAGGCAGCCCAGCTTTTTCTTTGTTTTAGACTATTTATTTGTTAGATGATATTTTCTGGTTGGATATTATGATTGCTCTCATCTTTTTATTCGTTGATGCTTTTCACTCGTATGGGATTTTAGCAATTTGCAGTTCTCCAAGTAACATCTATCCTTGATTTTATTTATTTATTTATTTTATCCTTTATTTCATTCTTAACATTGAGGACAATGTTTAGTTTAGGTTTGGGGGTATATAGGAATAACATTGTTTATTTTAAAAAAAAATTGAATAAAAATAAAAAAAATAGAAAAAGAATGAAAAATAAAAATTTGATTAGTTTTTAGGTTGTTTGTTAGTATTTTTTATAGGGTTTGATAGTTTATCTCGTGATGATGCATATTCCAATTTTTAAGAGATTAATTTACATTGGAAGTGTGAGTAAGTATACTGGAGGATAGAAACACTTAACTGAGCATATCTTTCTGTTACAGTCCTCTTGGATCATGTGCTTGAGCTAATAAAACTCACTTACACACACTAGTACATAAAGTAATACCCTCTAGAAATTTGTTGAATACTAATCTTCAATGGGATGTCTTTAGTCATAGTCATTGGATGATATGTGGTTATTTGTTGAGCTTAAAAGATCATGATAGACCATTTACTTGGCTATGGCAAGGGCTTGGAACTGAAAATAGGTTGAGAGTATAATACAACCTGGATATGATAAGATTGCTGGAAAATATGAATGCTGATGAAAAAAAATGATGAAAAATAAAAAATAAAAATAAAAAGAAAGAAAGGGGCTGCTTGACTTTATAGGATTAACTTAGGCTGATGCTCGGGCCCGAAGCGGTCTCTTAAAACCTAATGCCCTAAACCAACTGTGCTGGGAGTCATTGGCCTGAGTCATTGCTAAACCTAAGCATCTTGAAGTTAGGCCTTACACAGTCCTGCTAAAAAAAAGAAAAAAAAAGTCTATGGTGTATTATCTTCTCAAATCTAGAATGTTGGACCCGAAGGAGGCGCGCAGATTTGTGCTATCATGAACCTAAAGATTACGATGACTATGTTAATTCTGATGTTCTTTGGTTAATGGGTAACACTGGATATGTGTAAAACAAAAATTCAGGGTGTGTTGCTACAATGTTCTACACTTTTACTATTTATATTATCATTTCATATCATATTGAGCAGAAATTTCCAAGATGAAGGTGTAGAATAAAACCACTTACTTGAGGGCTTCTATATTCCAGTTGATTATAAATACAAGTACATGTGGTTGATTTTCTTAAACATTGTGGTTTGCATTTGAAGGGATAATAGGTTTGATTGTTTTGAAGTGTTTATTTTATTTTTCCATTTAGATTAATAAGGTTAATTTCATAAGTACATGTTTGTGGGTAACATGGCTGTAAACCCTCACGAGACAAAACTCGTCCTACTAGGGACACCTAGAGGTTTAACGACTTGTTGCATACGCTCAATGCAATCGTGTTCCCTACGAAAGTGGTTTTCTAGTTTAATTTACTTTAGTTTTATTTTGTGTGATTTTGTTTTGTTTGTTTTGCTCAGTGACTAGCAAAATATAGGTTTGGGGGTATTTGATAAGCATAAAATATACATATTTATATGCCTTATTTACCTATATGCTAGTGCAGTTTTTGTGATAAAATATGAATAAAACGGGTTATTTGTGATTAGGATAGTAATTAGGGGATTAATAATTAATTTACTCTAATTAACTATTTTAGATGCATTAAAGAATTTAAGGAATTATATTTTTATTATGAGTCTAATTTTAGTTTAGTTTTGTTATTGCAGGTTTAAAAATGCGGATTACAGATCGACAGCAGACGAGCGCAATAGACGTGTTTTAAAGTGCCAAAGTGACCCAAGAGTTGATATCAGGCGCATCGAAGATCTGAACCGTTGATGAGTCACTAAAGAAAAGACGGGCGCGAAATTGAAATACGGACATACAGATTTGATCTGGCGGATAAGGATGATACAACGGGTTTTATTTGATCGAAAGAAAACAAAAGGAAAGAGATTTGGTTTGGTTCGTCGGGTCGGGTTGAAGAAAGGAAAAAAAAAGAAAATAAAAAAACCAACCCGAGCCGGATCTCGGGTGTTCCAGACGAACGAAACACAGCGCTCGAGCTTCTGCTCGAGCGCCGGCGGGACGGTGGCCACTGGCGGGCTAGCGACTGCTGAGGAGCTCGACGGAGGCTCTGGTTTCTGGCTGTGATGGAGATTCACGGTGGCCCTGAACTCGGCAGTGACGAGCAGTCGACAGACAAAGAGAAGCCATGCCGGCGGAGCTGGAATCGACGGCGACTTAGATGGCAGAGCTCGACTATGGAAATGGCGCAGAAGGCGACGGCTGATGAGCAGCGGCTATGGAGCTCAACGGCGATGAAGATTTCACGGCAGATTTGGAGGGCGTATTCAACTCGGAAATAAAGAAGGAAGATGCGGGGAATCGATTGGGGGAAGAAAAGGAAGAGATTTGAGGAAGAAAGTCGGATTTTTGGACTATTTTGAGGCGATGAACAGCACCTACTACAGTACTGAATTTTTTGCTACAGTAATCGGCAGTTTCGGGGAGATGACGAACAGTGCTCGTGGTGAACAGTGCTCGCGCTGCTACAATGTTTTGCTACAGTACCCCCGTGAACAGTCTTCCTGCTACAGTGTTTTTCCCTGATGCAATTTCTTTCAAATCTGATTTTTCTCATGAATATGAATAGCTAAATCTTTTGTCAAAGCTAGAGGTGATATTATTTAGTTGATATTTCTACGTCTATAAAGAAGTGTTTAATGCTTATTTGGTTGAATGCGATGATTTGAAATAGTCATAATCTATATAATTATTTGATTTGTCGTTAACGTAAGGTACGGCGAATGCTTATAATTCTCTGTGATTAGTGGATTGAGCTTGTTAATGATAAACTTTCAATCAATATTTTTATGTTAATGGTTATGATGAACGTGAATGAAATATCTTCCGATTAGGTCAAATCATTATTTGAATCTAATTGTGTAATTAAATAGACGTAGAATATTGATTAAATAATTGATCCTTGAAGCTTTGATATCTCCCATCGATTATCTTTCCTATCTCTAGATAATTTTAATTAAATCTTTAATCGTCATTTTAGTAGTTAATTGAATTACATTTTCTCTACATAATTTCCTTATACAAATCTTAATTTGCTAAGCTAAGTAGTATTTAGATTAGTTTGGAGTAGAATAATCCTACATCATTCCTTGTGGTTCGACCTTGGACTTATCGAGTATATATTACAATTTATCAACCTATTTTGGGGTTAGATCACAGACACAACTTTATAGTTCATAATAAAAATTAAAAATCCAAATGTCTGTCCTTATGAATCAGTAAGGATTGTTGTAACTTACCGCAGTTTAGTCATGTGTATGTGTGTATTTTCAGGCAGGCACCTTTCACACTCTTCCTCGCTGTCAACCGAAGCTCAATCGGCAATCCGCCTGTTGCATGCAGGCGGAGGGAGCCGCAGGGGAAACTTAGAAGGTTTATACGCTTCAAACTGCCGCCTTTGTGCACTTTCCGTCAGTCGTATCGTCGAAATCCAGCAGGGGGCGGCTCCAAATCGAGATGGGGGACGTCAATAGGCTCGTCAAAATTAGCAGGGGTTGCCGGTGGAATCGTCGCTCGAACTCGCCAGTCGCCGGTGGAGTCACAGATGGAAATCACCGGAGAACCCTCGTGGTTTTTTGACTCTTTGCACAGTATTAGCACGAAAAAGATAGAAGAAGGGCATTTTCGGTACTTCAAGTCCAAATTCCAGGCCATATGAGATTTCAGGAGAAAAACCAGGTAATATGGGAATATGAAAGTTGGCGCTATGTAATATGGAAAAAATTCTAGCTTTTGGGTTGGCGATTCTTTCCTTGGTTAATTTTTAGCTCTTTTGCAGCCCTGTGCCACCTCAATCGAATTTTTTCCTGAACTGTTATCAAATTTTCGCGAACTGAAACTGAATAGCTTCTTGCCAAATTGAAGCCAAATCCCAAACTTGTCATTATGTTTGATATCATATGTTTAAGAACAAAAATAAATGAAACTTTCTGTTATGAAATCCGAGCACACCAACACACAGATCAAACAAGAAAAAGAAATAAGAAAGGGCAAGAATTTGTCTACGTCCACGGGGCAGCAAGGCATTGTTTATTCATTAGCATAATCCGGAAAAAATACAAGAGAACACCTTCTCACCATACAAGGAATTCAGAACCATCTTCTACAAGAGAAAACCTTTGTGTCTCCAGTAATAGACAAGTAGAAATTTCTTCTTGACGGCTGTTACGAGATAACTCAATAACAGACTCTCTCTCTCTCTCTCTCTCTCTCTCTCTCTCTCTCTCTCTCACACACACACACACACACAATACATGACGACCCTCTAGGATTCATTCCATATTATTCTTAACCACCCTTTAGGTTCATTCCATATCATTCTTAATCTTTACCTAAGGATTATATAATAGTGGTTGATAGGTATGTTGTAACTGTTGCAATGAATCATCTCTGAAGTGTTTGGCATACATAAAAAACCGACTTTTGATGATTATATACAAATGCAGATCTCTCCAGAGTCGAGACATAAGAGTGATTTTCAGACATTATATACACATGGCCACCATCTAAGGGACATATGCCAGAATTCTCTTTCTGATGATCCAATGGTTCCAAATATGCTTGCTAAAAATAAAACTTTTCATTAGTTTAACAATGTTAAATTACAAAATCTTGAATGTGGAGTAATCTATCCTCCAACATGAATATACAACTCTAAACTAATCAAGCAACATGATTTTAACAGTGTATATAAACTAATCAAGTATGTACAGTTCCATTATAATAAACTAGAGATCAATCAATTGAGAACTGCATTAGACTCTTCCACTTCTTCTACTTGTCCAGCGAACACTTGATTCACCAACCACTCTTCCAGTTCTAGTATCTTACGAGCTCTTCTGGCTTGATAATCTTCTTTATTACGGGGTGGCCACTCTGCATCACTCTCCAAGTCACTATCCGAGTAATCATCATGTCTCATAGAAGGACAATGATTTACTCAACTCCGCCTTTGGAGAGATTTGCAACTCCTCTAGCAGGGTTGTAACACAATTTGATCTCACACTCTCTGAAATAACATAGATAATTGATGAGCATGTTAATTAGTTCGAATTAAACTAGGAAAAAAGACTACTTCAAAGCAACTATGCAATTTGCATACGTAATTACCAGTTGGTGTAGGCCTAGTCAGGGACCTTGAGAGAAAGGCCTTGTATTCGTGTGCAGTCAGCCTCTTTGGTTTGGCGTGCCGGATATGATGCAAGCTTGTCTTCTTCTTTCCCTCAAGCAAAGCTCTGTAAACCCGAGCATCCATGGTCTTCCTCATGATGTACACTAGGTAGTAAACAACTACAACATAGTATTAAAAATCCACATCAAGATAAAAACAAGACTACAAATATAATTACCAAAAGTTGGTTTTTTAGGCGTTAATGATTCTAGAAATTACAAACTGTCAAAACAAGGCGGAAACACAATATATCAACAAATTACCAAAGGAAGATCGTAAGAAAACATAACATCAATTTAAAAACTGTGACTGAGTTATAGCCATATCAAGAAGGCTGTTAACAAAAATAATCTCTCAAACCATTCGTTAAGTAAAAGAACAGAACATGAATATAAACAGTGCAACTCACTTATATCCAGTAACATAGATCGAAACAAAAAGTTATTAAAAAGCCCCATCAAGAGTGAAAAGACAACAACAGCTATTATCACTAAAAGTTGCTTCCAGTGTGTACAATAGTAAATCAAGAACTATAATTCACAAACAGTCAAGATAGGCCGGAACAATGATTAAACTAAAAGACAGAACATCTTGTACCAATAAAGGACAGAACAACAATTTAAATACTGTAACTTAGTAATAAAGCCACTAATACAACGACCATGGTGTTAAAAAAACATCAACAAATCCTCACTGCTCATGCTACAAGTTCTCCTAAATCAACAACGAAGGCGCATATACTGCCATACAAACAAAGATTTGAAGAAACTATTCGAAATTAACCGCAAAACATATACATCTGAGATAGAAGAAAAGAAAAGAAACAGAAGAGCATTTTACCTGAAGAAACTCTGAACGGAAGGAGAAAGCTATCTTGCAGAAGATCAACGAACAACCAAGCAGAGTAGATAACCAATGTGGGCTTCTTCAAGAAGCCTCTCTGTGTATATATAGTGGACATGCGCTGCCCAAGCTCCAAGTTTCCAAGTTCATCTTCAGTTTCCTATTTCCTCCTCCTCGACTTTCCCATATTATGGGAACACTTTCTCAATTCCCAGAGTATTGGAGGAACTTTCCTCTTCAAGGCTTGGCAAAATCCTATGCTTACAAGGAGTAGGACCCACCCCCCGGCCTTCTCTGGTTCCACTTTCCAATTGCATGCTAAAATTCTTCACATTTTAGTCTTTTGTCATGTCAAATAGCCTGAATAATGATTAGAGAGGGGGCTATTTGGACCCCAAGATTATCACTTTGGCTCTTATTAGTAAGATTAGGATGTATAATTATCGTTTTATTTAAGCAAAAATTAGCCTATTAATTAATTGATATGGAGGTAAAGCCATGTTTATATCAGGAAGCTTTGATTGCTATGGTCGCTTCAAAAGAAGAAACGGGAGGTTAACTTTGGACATTTGTCTTTGGTATTTATCCGAGTAATAAATCAAAACGATCTATCTACCAATTTCCCCATTGCCTATGTGGCCATGTACATATGAGGGCATCCATTTAATCCCACATGATTAATGTTCCCACTAATTGAATTTTGATTTTATTTTGGGATGCCTATAATGTAGCTAATTGAGAACTAGAGATGGACGAATTGAAGTTCCCTGAAGTATTTCTACTATATTTGTAGGGTGATATTTTTTAGCACCCCAAAATTTCTTAGTAACACCCAATGTCAAAAGAAGGGTTGTAAAAAATTCATATTTTCTAGCATGATCAGTGACACTCCAATGTTACATTTTGACGGTAGATGTTGACCGACAAAAAAATTACTAACAATGGCATTCCACCAACAGAAATGACAACCATTCCACTGAGTTCAAACTTGCGGTAGGGGTCTACAGTTATGTACGTGACGGTAGGGTCCTACCGTAAGGATCCTTAGTATATGATTGTGGAGTCCTACCGACAAAATCATGAATGGAAATAGTGTGGTGTTACTCAGCTAAAAACCTTTGGGTTCTACTGAGCACGCGGTGTTACTGAGAAAAATTGGGGTGCTGAAAAGTATCACCCTACTTTAATTCAAAAATAAAAATTTAGTTCTATGGTTAACATACACTGGAATTTGGGTGTGCATGGTTTTAGCATTTATATATCTGAATTAATAGTTGATTCAATATTTGTTTTGTCCAATGTCTTAGCCATGACTCATGTCCCTAGAGTTTAACGTTCAAGTAGCAAGTCGAACAGATCCATTTTGCTGTTATGTTTCTAGATGTTAATACATTCTTAAATTGTTAGATGCATATGTGAAATCCTTATTTAGGATGGCCGAACAACAAGATCATCATTTTATCTGCGAAGCATGCTCCAAACAATCACTTCCATCTGGACTCCCAGCCATCTCAACCATAGTTCGCCGTCTCGGATCTCTGTCTCGTCTTGGTGAACCAAAAAGACGAATTCTCGAGTCGCAATTTTTCAAGCACAGACTTGATAAAAGATCCGTTTGTTATAGTCCTTGAAAGAGTTTTCAACCCCTATGTCTTCTACAGCCCGAACTCATAATGCTCTGACTTAAGGTAAATTTCTTTCAGTTTGAAAGTTTTGTTGTTCTTGGTATAGTTGTGACCCATAAAGTTAGCTGAAGAAGGTTCCTGTTTAATAAGAAGACGCCACACAGGGTGGTATTTTTCAAGCCAAATCCTTTGTGAACGTTCCAAGACTTTCTCCTTCTCCTTTGTTCCAGCAAGTTTTATACATTTTCCTTCATCTCAAGAGTCAACGATCGAAGTGTTAAAGGGCGACATCGTGTAGAGGAATCAAAAGCCTTCGCGAGGAAGCAAGAAGATACTACGTTTGGACTAGGTAGGATGATTTTTCCCACACTCTTAGATCTGAATTTCATACCTTGTTTAAGTGCTTCTTGTGTCAATATATTGATTTATGATTGTGAATCTTCATGAGAGTCAATCGCTATGTACCAATCTTTTGAATTATCCAGTTATTACGTGTTGTTGCTCAATCGTGTATTCGTAATAGTATTTGTGGATGACATCTTGGTGTATTCAACAAGCTGGGAGGAACACAAAAAACACTTAGCTCGAGTGTTGCAGATTTTGAAGGATAATCAGTTATATGCCAAGTTCAGCAAGTGCGAGTTTTGGCTAGACAGAGTAAATTTTCTTGGACATGTTATAACGAAAGATGGAGTATCTGATCCAGTGAAGGTGGAGTCAGTGCTAGATTGGGTACAACCGAGGAATGTTACAGAAATTAGGAGTTTCTTGGGATTGACAGGATACTATTGAAGGTTTATAGAAGGATTTTCAAGTTTGGCGTTGCCAATGACTAAACTGACGCAGAAAGGAGTGAAGTTTGTATGGGATGACGCATGTGATAAGAGTTTCAAGGAGTTGAAGAGAAGATTGACTTCAGGATCAGGAGGTTTTGTTATCTATAGCGATGCCTCTAAGTGTGGATTAGGATGTATACTGATGCAGCACGGGCATGTAGTGGCATACGCATCTCGACAATTGAAGATTCATGAGCAAAATTATCCGACACATGATTTGTAGTTGGCTGCAGTGGTATTTGCATTAAAAATCTGGAGACACTATTTATATGGAGAAACTTTTGAAGTATTCATAGATCACAAGAGTTTGAAGTATATATTTTCTCATAAGGACTTGAATATGAGACAGAGACGATGGTTGGAATATCTGAAGGATTATGATTTTTCAATCCATTATCACCCAGGAAAAGCAAATGTGGTAGCGGACGCATTGAGCAGAAAGACTGGAATGGTTGCGAACATGATGGTCCACGAATGGAAATTGATACAGAGATTGGGCAAATGTCATTTGGAATTGCCGACATCTCAAAGGACATCATTACTCAGTAATATTTCGATATGGGTTCTAATTTAGAACTTTCGGCTTTTTTTTCTATTATCTTTTCAAATAATTCTAATTTTAATAGAATTTTTTCAATTTGATTTTCTATTAAAATCATTTGCTTTCTAATTATTTGGAAATAAAGATTAGCATAATTATTTTGTTTGAATATGTGATTTATTTATTTCATTGTTACATAAGCATTAAGAAATTCCGAAGGTTTCATTAAAGCATTGGCTTCCAAAGGTAAAGCACTATCATTTTAAACAGTAATTGGTACAAGTGGAGGATGTATTGAAAGTACAAACTGGTCGTGACCAGTATGCCAAGTTATTTCCATTGTATTCATTTTTAATTCTTGTTTATTATAATAGTATACAAAGAACTAAGGAATACAGTATTTTATTATTTTTTTGCTTTCCAGTTCCTTATCATATTCATTTCTATAATACTATAATTCAATACTGGTAAATTTTGGGAAATACCAATTATGAAATTTTTTATGTTGAGGTTGATTAAATTCAGCACTCAACTTTTTTCTAAGATGACTTCCTAGTTTATAATCCATTAATATTGAATTCTATCTCAGATGTTGTAGGAGAACTCCTATATATTTGTTGCTTATTATAAATTCCATAAGGAATATGATTTTCAAAAATTTTAATTTCATCTAAATCATAATATATGCTAGAAGTAGAGGCTCTAGAAGTACCTTGATATGATACCCTGTAATTTCTAGAAGACAGACTTCTAGTAAGACTTATTGATCTGAATTTGATTTGAACTTCTCCATCATAAGTTTTAGTGATTTGATCAATTTCCTTATCCACAATTGGTTTAGGTGGAATTGCATTTTGTAATGTCCAGGAATTTGAGAATTGAACATCTTTCTATTTAATTATTAACAACAATATTTGATGTTAATAGATTTGTCTCTATTTGACAAGTTTGTCCTTAAGTTGTATACATCTTAGCATTAGGATATAATGTATGAAGAGTTCTAAAGTAAACTATGCAAATACTTGCTATAGTTTCGTATCCAAATTTAAAATCATAACCAGGGATCTGAATTCTTAGCGTTCCAACATCTAGAATGCTTGTTTGGGTCGGTGAGAGACAAACTAAAATTGGGATAAACAAAAATATACTGGCCCATGACTTAAACTAGTCTGAGCAGTAGCTATTAAGGATGGATTAGCATCTTGCATCTTTTAAGATGGCCAGAAAACTGGCATTTAACCCTTGTAAAGTCAGGGGTTTAAAAGTGACTTCTATTTGGCCTATATGAATCCAATTATAATTATTTTTGTAAGATTGAATATCTTCTTCTTTAAAGAGTTGTATTTCAACTTCATTATTATCGACTATTATTGAGTCTTCAACTGTTTTTACTGCCATTTTGGCCTTAGTACTAAAAGTACCAATGCTATAAATTTTATTTGATGCAATTGGTGGAATTGCCCATTTATTCAATTCCTCTAATTGAGTAGGATAATCTACTAATTCAATATTTTTAGTTTTATTAAAAAATTTAAATAAGTTAATTATTTTTTTGATGAAATAGTACTGGGTGTGATGTCTCTCTTACACTAATTTTTTGTATCATGTATATGTTAATTGCACTGATACTGAGTACTTAAGAATTAACTAGCCAATTATGCACGTATGTCAACAACTTAAAAGCTAAAACCCTACATTCTTTCACGGATCAACGGGTATATAAGCTAACGCGACTTGGGGGACGTCCCACATAATATGCTAATTAAAAACATAAGCACTATTGAACATAGTAATTTAAATATACAAAAGACATATAAACAATATAAGAGCTACATCTTACCCAGTAGTAAATTAGCCGATCATGCCTCTGATACCAATTTTAGAAACAATATGTTTTAAGAAACAAATTTAGATACGGCCACCATGGCCTAGGCTGGTGGGTCTGGTGGGAGGAGAGCAAAGGAGCATTAGAGGAGTGGCGAACTTCGACTTCTTCCACGCTCATCACTTCTCTTGCCCCCACCTATCTGGAGGTCAAGCCCCCGCGTCGGTGGAAGCGCTCCCTGCCTCTTTTCTTGGTCGGGAAGGTGGGGAGTGGGAAGCTATGCTTCTCCTCCTCCACGAACCTTTTTCCTCTAATCCTCTTCCCCTGGTTTTCATGTGGATGCATCAGTGGATGCAGTAGAGGTTTTCATGAACAAATGTGATTTCCTTGGTGGCTGACCTCTTGGGGCATTTGAACCGGCCCACAATTTTGTCGTCGGCTCTTACTCCCATTGAGTATAACCGCTTGATAGCTTTTTTTAGCGCACCCCAGTAGAGTGGTGTTCAACTGGGTAGAGGTTTATGGGGCAAACAACTAACCTCCATTGCTTTGGGTGTGCATTCAATCATCCGGATTTGCAGTAGCCACCTAACGGTTAGACGACTATTTCTGGAGCAACCAGTTATGATGTTGCTACCAAGAGCTCACAACCTAGTAACCCCATTGTATGTTTCTCTTGAGAGATGGATTTTATTAGTTAATCGTCATTCGTCTTCCGAACCTTTGAAGCTAGCCCAAGATGTTTGGATTCAAGGTCCTCTGCAGTGGATTCGAGCTCGGCAGGGAGAAGAGAAACGATCGAGCTTGTGCTCGGCCGTTTGAGCAATACTGATCAAACCCCAAAATAGGTTGACAAATTGTAATATATACTAAGTGAATCCAAGTGTCGAACCACAGGGAATGATGTAGAATTAATCTATTCCAAACTAATTTAAAACTACTTAACTCAGCAAATTAAAGTTCTTATCAAGAAATTTTGTAGAGAGATTGTAATTTAATTAACTACTAAAATGACAATTAAAGATTCAGTTAAAACTAACTAGAGATAGCAAAGATAATCGATGAGAGATATCAAAGCTTCCAGGATCAATTATTTAATCAATATTCTACGTCTATTTAATTACACAATTAGATTCAAATAATGATTTGACCTAATCGAAAGATATTTCATTCACATTCATCATAACCATTAACATAAAAATATCGATCGAATATTCATCATTAACAAACATAGTTTACTAATCACAGAGAATTATAAGCATTCGCCGTACCTTACGTTAACGACAAATCAAATATTTTTATAGTTTATGACTTTATCAAAACATCGCATTCACCCAAATAAGCAATAAGAGCACTTCTTTATAGACATAGAAATACTCATCAAATAATATCACCTCTAGCTTTGACAAAAGATTTAGCTATTCATATTCATGAGAAAAAGAAAAATCAGATTTGGAAGAAATTACATTAATAATACTGTTGTAGGAACACTGTTCGCAGTTACTGTTCACAATTTACTCTAGCAAATCACTGTAGCAGCGCACTGTTCACAGCAGAAACACTATTCACAACGAGCACTATTCATCTTCCCCAATCAGCCGTGATCACTGTAGCAATTGCGGTACTGTAGCAATTTCACAATCAGACCCAAAATCTTCCCTTTCTTCTTGCTCTTCTTGCCGCCGTCGATTCTCCTTGTTGAGACCTCTGCTATTGTTGAAACATTGTCCAGTTTGACATTGACCTATTTCTCCACTAATTGTTTGGTGGAATCATAGTATGCTCACGAGCCATTGCTAGGTCATGAGTGACCTCCGATATTTATGGAATTTTGATTCCTTATTGCCCGAAGGGAGGCAAATACGTACGTTTAGGCTGTATGATATTACGGAAGGACTGCAGTCTCTGCCCATTGTGCCCGTAAGCACGGATGGGGCCAGCATGTCTAGACGCGTGGCCGGGTTCCGAAGGGAGAACCTCTAGCATGATTCTGGTATATTTTACCTATCGATATCGGTAAATTCAGCGAGCAGAAATTGTAACTCCTTGCACTTTAGATGCCTGGAGCCTTTGGTATTTTGACCATTCTCTCCTTACACTTTGGATGTTTAGGAGTCAAGCAGACCATGCCACAACAAAATGTTAGTCGACTGCCCATAGAAAGTTATTTTCCTTTCCACTGAGAAATTATCAACTTCTTCACCGAGTTTAACATGTAAGATAATCAAATATTCCTAACAGCTCGAGCTTTTGGGAAACTTGGTTATCTTACATAACAAAGTATCAAACAAAAAGCTTTTTGCCAACCCACCTATTCATCTAGTCGTAAAGCTCTCCGTTGTTGAGAGAGCAGTCCGAGGTTCGAATCTGGACCATGGCATCTTAATGTTGGGCTGTTGAAGGGGGCTGGGGGTTTAGACTAGGTTAGAATAGGTTCAGTGCCAGAGGGCGCTTGTTGTAAAAACGAAAATGAAAAAAAAAACTTTTCAACACCGGACAAACTTTAACATAAGAAACAATGTTTTCCCACTAAAACCTATATAATTGGCTGTCATACAATTCTGAATGCGGGATACAATCCCTGCAAGAGAAATTCCATTATTCTTGTTCACCAAATGACCTTGAAGCTTTCTCAAAAAACTCCAAAGCATCTAGGACTTTTTATATGGAGCCGCTAGCACTGCAAAAAAAGCACCATATCAACTACAAACAATATATGGGACATGAATTGAGCACAAGGAATATGATAAAAAATAGTTCGGTTAAACGTCATGAAAAGCGAATGGTCCTAATCAAAACTTCCTTTGCAATGATGAGCAAAGAGGGGGCTAGGAGGTCTTCCTGACAAACACCTCTGAAGACTTGAAGAAACAAATTGGAGGGCCACTCAACATAATAGAGAAACAACATTTTTTTATATAACAGAAACAATAATTTGGAATCAATCAACAAACCATACTAATCACTCACTGAGACAAACCAAAACTTCCCATATGGTCCACTTCAGTCATGAGCCATAACCAATTTAACCATAACATTACCAGCTCGATATTTAGCATCAATGCCCTGGATAAATTTATCTTATAGAAAGATACTATCGAATAGATCTTCCCTTAACAAAAGCACTGTAGAGATAATTTTAGGCAAAACACACGCAAAAGAAGGTGAAGGTGTATGAAGTGTTAAAATCTAGCACAAGATTACAAAGATATTGTCTGGTTGCCGATATTGGGATTAATTTGCATGAGCACTATGAGACCGTTATGACACTTTTTGTATCTAACTAGAAGTCCACTTTGCTAACAAATCCCCATCTCGGATAATTGTCTTAAACAAAAGAACTTTATAGATATTGACTACTCCAAGTAATTGTTGCTCCCCTGTTGGTATTCGCTTAGTGATGTCATTCACGGGGTGGGCCCACATGGTCTTTTCCATGTCTTTGCATTAGCCACATAATCGGACGGTTCCCATCCCTGAAAACAATTTAGACACCGTCATCTAAGCACACATTGTCTAACCATTTTTCTTAAGTATCTTAGTCCTACATTAGTTATGGGTGGAAACCAGAAAAGAGTTCCATTAAATGTGAGCTTTCAGATTACCCATGTAATAACAGGCAAATAGTGCTTGATCACGACACGACTCTCTTCAGTGAAGTCCTCAACCACTATCATCCTTCTTGTGCTAAGATCATACAACAACAGCATCCCGGGTACCATTAGAACAACTTTTTGTCATGCACCGCAAAATCATATTAACCACTAACTGAGATATAACCTCATCATATAAACAAGTTCTACTCCAATTGGTCAAGCCATATCTATTTAATCATACTCCTACACCCCTTTCCTGCAAAAGGAAAAAAGTATTACCAACCCTATATTTCATATTAATGTCCTAGGTGACTTTTTCCTAGCAAAATACCATCGAGAAGACTAGAATAGATTTTCCATTTGCCAAAGCATTTTCTTCAGTAGGAGAAGCTTTCAGGCAAAACACACTATAAAGAAGGTAAAAGGTATATGAGGTAGCAAGATTAAAACAACCTTGTGAAGAAACCATCCGCTTCCCAGCATTGGGATCAATTTACATGAGAGGATGATTGGTACTCAATGTAATAAACTAGAAGTCTAGAAGTCCACTTTGCTAACAGACATCATAGCCTATTGGATAAGTTCATACTTAGACAAATGTCTTAAACAAGAAACTACATGGGAATAGACTACTCCAAGCGAATGTCGCTCCCCTGTTGGTGTTAAAATGCTGGCATCATTCATGGGTAGGGGCCCATACGGTCTTTTCCTAAGAGCCGTCAGGTCTGACCGACGACCTCGACCAAACCACGTGACCATACCACATAAATTCCTATGTACTACTTTAGCATATGAGCTATACTTAGTTAGCACCCTGTGTACCATAAACACGGTTGTTGGCCCTGGTGGTCTGTCAGGAATACATTTTTGTGTTCCTGGCCTTGCACCAGTTTACATAATTAGATGGCTCCCATCTGAACACACTTTCTTTAGGATTAGCTCTCAAGTACCTAGATTTACTATGAGTAGAAGCCAGGAAAAGGTATTATTGAACTTTAGCTTTCAGATTACCTTTTTTGCGAATTGGAAACCACAGCCACTTAATTGCAGGAATTAGAGTAGGCCATGCGAGTGCCTCGTAGGGGATGATAAAAGAGTCCTTGATCACGACACGGCTCTCTTCAGTGAAGTCCTCAACCACTTTTATCCTTCTCGTGCCGAGATCATACAACAACATCATCCCAGGCACCATCAGAACAACTTTTTGGCATGTTGGATGAAATGTTATAGGTGTAAAGCGCAGCCGATGCTGCTGCCTCCATTCCCTTTCTAGTTGTTGAAAGTCTGATTCATACCTCTGCAGTAACGACCAAGAGAATATCTCCGGATGGCCATTTACCATATCACTGAGATTAGCTGAATGCAATAAAGCCCATACAGGATTATTGCCTCCGTTGATTGCCTCAACCTGCATCGACCAAACATTAAACTGATCTATACTGCTTTGTGCGTAGAGTAGGCAGCCGCCAGACACCCACAAACAGCAATTCAGATGGAGAGCATTGTGGCCGGTTGGCGGTTTGAGCAACTTCAATTGCTCGTTGTGCATGTTATAGCTGAATATCAGTTCCTGCCCGCTAAAAATGACCATAAAATACAAGTCTGATCCCAGCATGGCTGGACACCAGGGCCGAAGATGGCAATTCCCAATAAGCTTTTTGCTCTCCCAATGCCATGTTTCTGATGAAAACATCTCTACT
The DNA here is from genome assembly GCA_039654745.1 of Houttuynia cordata. Lineage (NCBI taxonomy): Eukaryota > Viridiplantae > Streptophyta > Magnoliopsida > Piperales > Saururaceae > Houttuynia > Houttuynia cordata. The sequence goes on along the minus strand of CM077508.1, from coordinate 12,157,665 downwards.
TTAAGTGGAGAAACAGAGGAGTCAGCTGTGAAAACCGGATCACCTTAAAGCACTGCTTCTCCTCATCCAGGACTAGTTTTGCAATCCCACGAGGAGAAGCATTTTGAGCTCTGATGGATGGAGGGTTTGGGAGTGTGGGTTAATGAGGAAGTATCTCTGGGCCTTGAGTATGTTAGACAATGTAAGTTCCTTGCACTGGATGCAGAGAAGCACGTCCTTGTGAGCATCAACAAATAACACATCTGATTCTCTGACATTCTTTGAGGAGCCGAGTCTGCCCGCGATGACAGTGGACGCAGCATCAGCGCCATCGTTGTCAAAGGCAATGAACTGCAGCACCTCCCCCTTTGGATGGTTTTTATTGTTTCTCTTGGCATCAATCTCTTGCTGGATGAAGCCGGAGGAGCGGAGATGGTGATGCATCCGGCAGTAGCCATCAACGAATGCAGGGTCAGAGATCAGCGACTGCCATGTCTTGGAGACCAACTTGCACCTGAAGATGAGTGACTCGGGTGGGAGCTTTTGGAGGATGTTGGTAAGTATGTCCCTTCCCAAGGCTGATAGTAATGGATCTTCGCTTGTTTGTACTGAGTTAATGTTTCCATCCACTTCTCCATCGTCTCTTTTCCTTCTTTTCTCCATGTGAAATAGAACCTCCAAGTCCTACTTAGTTTACAATTTCTAACTTAATCAGTTCATGGAGAAGGAGCATTGACTCCATTAACCATCCAAGTGATATTACCACTCCTCTTCCGTCCTCCCATCATTTAAAGTAATAGTATCAGAGAGAGCTCTGTTCACCCAATATTTCTGAAATTAAGAATAAAGACTGTCAATATGAGCTCTGCTGGAAGACAGTATTACATACTACCATAAAAGGATTACAAACGACAATTTCTAAAAGGCAAATTCTTGCATTGTTCACAAATTCACCAATACGATCCTTACCATGTGCCAGGCGAAATTGAGATAATTTTCCCTGAAGGTTAGCTAAATTTATCAGTTTTATGTTTTCATCCTCTACATCTACTCCTACCACACCAATAAGCACAAAAAGAGACAGAATATGCAACTACTAGATGTGTCAGAACATTCTGGCTCCTTCAGGCAATGGAAAGAACGCTCTGTTATATAATAATTAGAGAAAATAAGCATACAGTGCATTTTTATTGTTCAAAGTGTCCGTTCCACTTTAATAGTCCAATTTAGTTTTTCAAAATACACTAAAATTAGCAGTTCATTTTGAAAAACCAAATCAACTAGTTACTTACCCCGTCCAAAAAAACCTGGCTTGATTTGAGAATGAGTAAAATTTATTTGCCTGTAGCGCCTGCAGTATTTGAAGCCTTATGACCTACGTTTTCAGACGGCACGTCAAACTTGAATGCAAAATCCAGCCACCCAATTCTGGATGTGCAATTCTTCAAATGCAGCAAGGTTTTCTTGGACGGAGGGAGAAATATGGAACGGATAGAGTATTGGACAAATGCCAGCTTCTAAATCACCCAAATGTAAAATGAAGCTTAGGGGCTGTTTGGATACAGAAATGGGTCCACATTCTCTGTCAATCCAGGGCTAAATTCTCCAGAAACACGTTTGGATCAAGAATTGGAGAAGAATAAAAACTTCTCAATATTTCGCAATTCTTCCCGATTTCTTGAGAAACATAGTGCAGAAAATCTTCAAACAGGCGGGCAGTGAAGTGCTAAGTTGAATCACCCATAATGCAAGAACTCAGATTTTCAACATCCATTATATGATCACAGAAAAGCCATAGCAGAAGAGGGAAGAAGCCATACCCGAAAAGGGAGAAAGATTCACGAGAGAACAAAGGCAGGACGGCCAAGCAAGAGGAGGCGCGCAAATGGCAGAAATTCTATGAAACCTCTGACCGCCAAATGCAGGAACTTTATGGTCCGCCTTGAGAATATCCGCTAAGATATCCTCCATTAATCGGAACCGTCGATCGACTGCGCACAACGCTCAAGGAGGCGAGTTATGTTAGCAGGCGGCTACCCAGGCTTTAGTGGTAGGGCCCCGTAAGTCAGAACCAATTGGACTTGTGGGCCCCATCTAAAGCGCCGCCTGGCAAGGCGACCGAACCATACATTTTTTTCTGGATTTTTACAACCTAGTATTTTATAAAAAAATAATTACCAATCGGAAAAAGGAAAAATATATCTCGATCCAATTACCTGACGCCACGAAGGCCCCAGCGTAGCGCTGGCCTGTGCAGTTTTTTTTTACCATGATCTAAAAGGCGTCATTTGAACCGATGTTTCCCTCTTGTGAAGAGAAATGCGTTGTTTCAACTAATACCTTTTGTTTGTCAAAAATTCTACAAATGCGTCACTTGAAACTACGCCTTAGTGTGTCTTAGCATATTTCTTACTGCAAGCCTTATCGTGGCATATCTGGAAAGGCAACACTTGAACCGATGCCTTCCTCTTCTAAAGAAAGATGTCTTTCAAATAACGTCTTTCTTTTTGTTAAAATTCCGGAGATGTGTCACTTTAAAAGGCGTCTTAGCATCATATCTGGAAAGATATCGTTTGGACCCATGCCTTCCTCTTGGAAAGGAGAAAGGCATTGGTGAACCGACACTTTATATTTTCTATGTGCTTTGAATGCGTCGTATAAAGTGGCGCCTTTATCTTTTCCACTACAAACCCAATGATGTAATTTACAATTTTTTTAAAAACTTGAGAACAATATATCAACATAAATAAAAAATAAATTATAAAGAATATACAAGTTTAAATCATCTATTTGTTCAGTAAACTTGGAACACAAATAAATCAAAGCATCTATTACAAGTTTAAAATAAAATATATAGTATAAATATTCAGTCAATTCTCCTTCCCCGTCCTCATCTTCGTCCTCGTGCTCGAATTGGAATCTGTAGGCTCGACATCAGGTATATGATCTAAACATGCAACTGAAGACAAAGGTGTCTGACTATCACGCCCTGAAATTCCACATCTCGATTGGAGTGTGGAAGCCAATAAGAGAAGTACAATTCGAGGCAGAGATCCCGGGCATGCGACCGAATAGTCGATTTCACCACCAATTATAATCACCTCGAAAGGATTTGTAATCGGTTATGCCCGCAATTAGTGTAATACAATAATAGACATCATTAAATAATATGAAATGAATCTACTTAACTTTATTACAGCAATAATCCTTCAAGAAAGTCAAATAAAATAAACCTATAAGTTTACGGCTCACATAAGTCATAAGCATCAAATAAAAGCAAAGCAATAAATAAACTCTAGATCTCTTCACGGCTCCTCCAACCGCCTTTTCTCTACTGCAACTCCCTGATCTCAACTTTCTTTCGCGCCTGCATCATAAGATGCATGAGTATTTCATAGAAACACTCAGTCGGATATAAAAACCCACTGAATAATGAATTAAACAGAATGAAGAGAAATATAGATAACAAAGGAATATTGATATTCAACCACATTTAGACTGAACCAAAGGTCTATACACTTGAAAAGAAAGGTCAGTCAACACAAAAGTTCTTTGCTCTCAAGTATAGGGAAAGGATAACAAAATATACGACTCCAAATAGGCCACCGGTGTAAGGAGAAGAATAGCAATCATAATACCTCTAGGCATCTAAAGTGCAAAGAGATTCAATTTCTGCTCGCTGCTTACCACCCATGTGGCTATTTACTAGAACATCCTAGAGGTTCTCCATTCGGAACCCGGCCATGCGTCTAGGGATGCCGGCCCCATCTGTGCTTACGGGCACAATGAGCGAAGACTGCAGACCTTCCGTAATATCATACAGCCTAAACGTACGTATTTGCCTCCCTTCGGGCAATGAGGAACCCAAGTTCCATAAATATCAGAGGTCACACTGGACCTAGCAATAGTTTGTAAGCATACTATGATTCCACCGAATTATTAGTGGAGAAATAGGTCAATGTCAAACCGAACAATGATTCAATCAATGGCAAAGGTCTCAACTTTCTGAGAATAAGGTAACTCTTACCACAATGACTCACTCACGGAGTACGAATAGAACATCACGGTCTTTGAACAACTTATAACTCACTTTTTGGAGTAGGGTAGAACAACAAAGCTTCTAAAAGACATGCAACTCCCTCTTTGGAATAACAAGAAAATTCAAACACCTTGGATAATGACAACTCATCATAGGAGTATAAATATAATCAATACATACTTTCATGCTCAGCCCTAGACAAGAATTCCCCATAAATATTAGAATGTATAATATATATATCAGAGACAAAAATACTAATGAGTCCTAGATGATTTGAGTTCCAAGTGGAACTTCAAACCGACACTGAACGCTCTATCTTAAAAATAGACGGTTACAGTTCTCTTGATCAAAGGATAGTCCCACCTAAATGGCTTACCTCTAGCCCAACCTTACTATGATATTCCATAAGCATATAGTCTAGGGAATAGTACTGACACGTTAATTATCTTGATACCAATTTACATAGTTCTATTTAGGTACTAGTATTTTCTCTCAGATTCAACTCACTGCCTTCTGCACATTAGTCCTCTTCTGATTGCTCCTGGACTCTATACAGTAAGACTTATTCTCTGAAATTTTTACTGATAATGCCCTTACGAGTCTAGTTTCCAACCCCTGGTTTTATATTTTTCCGTTTTTCCTTGAATTAGTTATGAATTATTTTATACCAACTGTTGGCACAAAAACAATTCTGGCCGAGATTAAGATTCTTAATTAAACTTAAGTATCTCACATACTAACACTTTATGAATGATAATATACTATTAACAGATATCATTACTCCTCTCCTAAGATAATTACAAATCCTAAGATTGTCTAGATTCACCAAAATATACACCTTTATCATGTTTCTTAACGTCTATCACAGTCTTAGACGATAATGCTTTATAAATAGGACTATTAATACAAAACAAACATCATAACACAAGAACCAACGTGATCAAGGTCAACAAAGCAAGATTAGAACTTTAGGCCTCTATATAATAAATAAAGCAACCAACTTTGGGTATGAATCCTATCTAGACACGTATCATGAAAGCATACAAGATCATATCGTAATATGAATGGAAAATAAAGTCATAATTCAATAATCTCACATGAACCAAATCAATACATCATGATACTAATTAAGAACACTCCAATTTCATAAGAATGAAGAAAAAGAGAAGGAAAAAATCATCCTACTCTTATCTCACAAAGATCCCGCTTTTGCACGCGTCATTTTCCATCTTCACTTCTCAACCAAGCTCCCGCTCCAGGTTTCGTTCTTAGCCCCAAATGTGCCAAATCTTCACTCCACCAGCAAGGAACAAAGAAGACTCTAAGAATATGAGGGTTGGACATTCATGCACCATGAACAGTCCCCCTTAAGTGGTTTTTATAGGAAAACCCTAGTTCTACTAGGAAATCCCTTTTTCCAAATCAAAATCTCCACCAAATGATCTTCACCGTCGACTTAAAACCTCTTTTAGTCATCTAGGACGTTCTCCCAATTGCTCTTCCAGTTTTGGTAGGATTCCCCAATCAAAAAGATCACAAAAATTGCAATTTCGGAAACTGCTCAAACCTCACCGATCAATCGCAAGCCTTGCCGATCGATCGGCACACACTAAAATCGCGTGTTTCTTCTTTCCAGTAGATACTATCGATCACTTTTCCAGTCGATCGTTCAGAAAATCAAAAATTCGGAATTCACAGTAGATATGATCGATCGTTAGCGAGGATTTCGATTGGATGCACCAAAATCAAAATCACAGTAGATATGATCGATCGTTTAGTGAGGTGATCGATCGCACTGACCAGAATTTCGTTTTTACTACATAGCCGATTGATCTCGTAACCCTGGCGATTGATCGCACCCAAATATTCAATCTTCCATATCTTTTTGCTCCGAACTCCAAATTATGCCAAGTCGGTGGTGTTAGAAAGCTCTTTTCGCAGAATTTAACATCATGAAGCAAAACATAGAAAAATCAAATATCAAAATGTCTAATTTCAGTTTTAATAAACATACCGATTTTTTGGGTGTTACACTGACGAACAGCACAAAGTACACATTGTCGCCTAATATATACTTTCGAAGAAGGGGGCCTCTCAACTGGATTGAGTGTGGCATTTGAAGCTGCTGGTGGTGGGGTCTAAGAAGTCGTGTCGACTGATGATGTCACAATGTCGAGTGAAGCTGATATAGGTTAAGAAGCCTTAGAAGGATGAGCATCTTGCGGTCTTGAAATCTTTGTCATAACTGACTGAGGTGATCTACACATGAAATATGCATTATATTATCTCCTAAACTTATATTTATGCTAGTGTTTGATTAGAATTACTACTACTTTAATATAGTTTTTTATTTTTGTAGGAAACAAGAGTAATATACAAAAATGAGGTGAAAACGGACTTTAATGGTCAAATTATCATAACTCTGTGTACAAATATCGGATTGGACTTATTCAAGTCTCATGTTAAATTTCAAGATGTCAGCTTTCCAACGCCACCAACCATGCGCAATTCGGAGTTCGGAGCAAAAAGTTATAGCCATTTGAAGATTATGGACAGTAAAAACGATCGATCGCATCCTTACGCGATCGATCGCGTCTTCCGCTAAAAAAACACTACATTGGAGAAAACGATCGATCGGACACCAAAACGATCGATCGTATCTACTGGAATTTTTGGTCTAGCACGAAGTTTTGAAGACAGTAAAAACGATCGATCGACTTCGTCCGGCGTCGTTCGCCATACGATCGATCGGAAGCAATTAACAAAGGAAAACGGCTTCGTTCGGCTGCGTTCGCAAGGCGATCGATCGTTCTATACGGGCGATCGATCTGTGCATACGGAAAACGCAATTTAACCCTATTTTGACTCGGATTTGGAAGGGGATTTGAGGGCTTTCCTTCATCCTTATATATATGCCTTAAGGGAGAACGTATTGGGCATTCAACCTTGGAGAACCAGAGCTTTATTGGAGGCTAGAGAGGAGCAAGAGAAGGAGTCTTGAGCAAAGAAGAAGAAGAAGGATTCATGACGATGGATCTACTTAAACAGGCTTTTCTTTTCTCTCTTTCTATGTGTAACTAAATTCCTTGTCAAGGCTTGATGAAGCCCTAGATGTGTATTGCTACTCTTGATAGTTTAATTCTATAAAGTTGATTATGATTCATGCTTAATGCGATTTCATGAGTTCTTTTGAGTGCTTGACCGTAGACTTGATTGATACGAATGAAATTAGATCTTTTTAATTCCTGCGCTTAGCTAAAAGTAGGCTGGTGTTAATTCTATGCCCGACCAAGGATAGGATCATTAGCCCAAATGATAATTCTATGCCCGACCAAGGATAGAATTATCTACATTAATTTTTAGTGGATGAACTCTCGTGTCCGACCAAGAACGTGAGTGAATTCATTGTGATTTGTGTGTCTGACCATGAACACAAATTACCATATCATGTTAACTTATGCTTAATAATAATTGAGAGTAGTAATTGCATGTTTAGTGGTGGATTCTTTGCCTTGATATTTCTCCATATTGATTAAATCTCAGTTAGATTAAATAAAGTCCATTGCTTTCTTTAGAATTAATTAAACTACATCTTTTTCTTCTCTTGAATTTGGTAAAAGATTAATCCGTCCCTGAGGTTCGACAACCCTTTAATACTCGCCGTAGTACAATTGCCTTGTGCACTTGCAAGGGTTTATATTTAAACGATCAAGTATTTGGCGCCGTTGCCGGGGACGGAAGCCAATAGTTTACCATATTCTTAGCATAATTAGTGTTGGAGTAGTTTAGTGAGCCTTAACTTAGATTATTTGTCAGTAGCTTAATTTGTGTTTTTCTTTCTTTTTGCAAGGTTAAGAGAAGACGTGGAATTCTCGCCAACGTGGAAGGGCCACCCCTTCCCCTTGTTTGCATTCTCTTATCCTTCTCTTTTTAGATTAACTTTGGTGTTTGGTATTTTTCTTTTCTTTCTGTGATAGCATGTTATGCTAGTTGTGGCTATTAGGACTGCTAGTTGTCGATATCTAGGGCTGTTGATTGCTAGTTGTGGATATCTAGGATTGTTTATTTGATTTGTGGATGTGTGATATTGTGGTTCGGATGTTAATGAATGCATGGTGAGGAAATGTCTTCACCTTTTTATGGATTTAGCCATGAGAACCCATATAGGAGCTTTAATGATTATTGTTCTTCACACACACATAATCCCCCTCCCTATGAAGTATCCTACCACCCACGACCCTTATATGCTGATACTTACAACCGTGGGTGGGATAATCACTCTAATTGTGGGAGTGGCACATCTTCCCTACAATACACAACTCCTTATATGTCAGAACCATGTGCCCTCTGTTTAAGTCCCATTCACACCCCAGTGGAGTGCCCTCTGGCCCATGAGTACCCTGATTTTATAAGAAAATATGTGAATGAGGCCCAAAGTCTTCATAGGTGGGAGGACCATCCTAATTCTCCTTGGGAGCAACCCAACCCTGGGCCCACTCTTCATCAGGCCCCTAGACAAGATTTTCTAAGCCAACAACTACCTTACCAACCAGCCTCTATTCCTCAGTTTGGTCAATCTACCTTAGAAGATAAAATGAACCAAATAATAGCCAACCAATCTGCCATCCTCACAGCCTTAACTAAGTTGTCAACTGGCTATAAGGAAATGAGAGAAGAGTACACCCCACCTGTCCAACCCCAATATCCGATGGGCCAATTTTCTGATGAAGGGATCTGTTTTTCCCCTGATTATGATGTTACATCCCTTCATAATGCCCAACGGTTTGACAATGAGCTTGAATGGGTTTACATAATGATCAAGAGGGTGTAGAAATTAACGAAGAAGTGAGTATGTTGATCGAACCCAATTTTCAACTTTCTTCTATATCTGAGGAGTTGCAGTCTACAACACTGTTAACAGAACCTTCTATTCCTGAAGCACCATTCATATCTTGTCTAGATCAATCTAACTCTTTGTTTAATGAACATAACTTAGACTATTTCATAGATTGTTTAGTAGAGTCATTAATTGAAGAAGCTTTCCCAATTAGGTTACTAGAAGAGGCCCTTAAGGCCAAAATGGTTGATGTGGGGGAGGAGGTTCCCTTTATATTACAATTTTCTGATGACCTTCTTTCATGGTTAATGCAGGGACCCCTCTTTCCAAAGCTTCCCCACCCACCATTCCATCCTTTTATTCCACGATGTGCTCCATACATAGGTAACAAGGATAGGAGTGTGTGGGGCAATCATTTAATTGATCCAGGTTGAATTCTTGATGATCCGAACCCCGCACAAGACCGTGGCTCAGTCTGGCTGAAGACGTTAAACTTAGCGCTTGGTGGGAGGCAACCCACGTATTCAGGTGTATTCTCTCCTTTATCTGATTTTCTTTGTTATATGCTCATTGTCATACTGTATTTTGTTCACATTGAGGACAATGTTCATAATAGGTTTGGGGGAGGGAATAGTGCTTATATAAAAAGAAAAAAAATAAAAAAAAAATCATAAAATTTGATTAGTTTTTAGGTTGTTTGTTAGTACTTTTTCTTAGGTTTTGATAGTTTATCCCGTAATAATGCATGTTACAATTCTTAGGAGATTAATTTGCATTGGAAGTGTGAATAAGTATACTGGAGGATAGATACACTTAACTGAGCATATTTTTCTGTTACAGTCCTCTTGGAACAGGTGCTTGAACTAAGAAAATTCACTTACACACACTAGTACATAAAGTAATACCATCTAGAGATTTGTTGAATGCTAATTTATAGTGGGATGTCTTTAGTCATAGTCATTGGATGATGTGTAGTTGTCTATTGAGCTTAAAAGATCATGATAGACCATTTACTTAGCTATGGCAAGGGATTGGAACCGGAAATAGGTTGAGAGTATAATACAGCCTGGACAAAATAAAGATGTGCTGAAAATATGTGCTGAAAATGAAAAAATGCGAAAAAATGAAAACAAAATGAAAGAAAAGGGGCTGCTTGACTTTATAGGATTAACTTAGGCTGATGCTCGGGCCCGAAGCGGTCTCTTAAAACCTAATGCCCTAAGCCAACTGGCTGGGAGTCATTGGCCTGAGTCATTGCTAAACCTAAGCATCTTGAAGTCAGGCCTTACACAGTCCTAGCAAAAAAAAAAGAAGGAAAAAAAGTCTGTGGTGTATTATCCTCTCAAATCTAGAATGTTGGACCCAAATGAGGTGCGCAGATCTGTGCTATCATGAACCTAAAGATGACGATGACTATGTAGATTCTGATGTTCTTTGGTTAATGGGTAACACTGGATCTGTATAAACAGAAATTTAGATTGTATTGCTACAATGTTCTACACTTTCTACTATTTATATTATCACACTATATTATATTTGAGCAGAAATTTCCAAGATGAAAGTGTGGAATAAAACCACTTACTTGAGGGCTTCTATATTCCTATTGATTATGAACCAAGTACATGTGGTTGATTTTCTTAAGCATTGTAGTATGTATTTATCGGGATAATAGGTTTGTGTGTTTTGCAATGTTTTAATTTTTGTTTTTGCACTTAGGTTAATTAGATTAATAAACACATGTTTGTGGGTAGCATGGCTGCAAACCCTCACGAGACAACACTCGTCCTACTAGGGACACCTAGAGGTTTAACGGCTTGTTGCATATGCTCAATGCAATCGTGTTCCTTACGAAAGTGGTGTTTATTTTTCTGTATTAGTTTCTTTAGCTGTTTGTTTGATTTGTTTTGTTTTGTTTTGCTAGGGACTAGCAAAATGTAGGTTTGATGTGCTGAGGCAACAGCAAGCTCACAAGAACATGTGTAGTATTTTCGTGTATCGTCTAACATGCGGCTAGCAAGCTCTCATAGGAATGTTTCACCTAAGCTCTATCTAACTGAGCGAGTGTCTATCTCGCATAAGTAAGTTAAAAGGAGAAAAAGAATATACTTTAACTACATGCACACAATGATGGTGAATTAAAATAAATATGAAGTAAAAGGTACTAACCAAAGCCCATTTAGTGTCACGCCCCAGGACCTCACACCTCGATCGTAGTGCAGAAGCCTTCAAAGATTGTAACATCTCAAGGCTGAAACCCTGGGCACGTGACCGAACAGTCGAAACTCAACCAATTACATCATCACGAAAGGATGTGTAACCGGTCATCCCACAATTCAGTGTATACAGTATATAAACATCATTAAATAAATATAGAATGAACCTACTTAGTCTTTCTTATAGCAAATAAAACTTAACAAAGTCAATGAAACATAATCCAAGTCAAGTGGCACACATCGGCAAATAATTCATAAAGTTTGGAGAGATCTCTAAAAATCTTCACGATGTCATCAATACCTTCCTGCGTCTGCAACCATCCTATCTCAGCTATCTTTGGCGCCTGCATCAGAGGATGCATGAGTATTTCATAGAAACACTCAGTAGAATGTAAAAACTTACTGAAGATAAGACAAACAATATGAAGAGAAATATAGCAAAAGTATACAACAACATGAAACGACACATTTTAAAATGATCAAACACGATGGGGATGTCTTCTAAATGCTAGCACGTGAAGATTGAATGTATAGAAATCATAGGAATGCAATTGTCCATGCACACAACATATACCTCGATGTTTCTTACAAGAAACTATACCAATATCAATAATAACAGCAATATCAATCTATGAATCAGTCACAATATGCCAATCATACTTATTTAAGATTCAATAGAGGAGAACGTAGGAAAAAATATCGTCCTACCTCTTTAGCGTATGATTCAATGGATTCCTCGTGCACGCCAAGACTCGTCCTCGCAAAGCCTCTTTCGCCTCCCCGATCCAACGAACAATAGAGCAAGGAAGATGAGGATTTAAGTACTGATTGGTGAGAATAGAGAGCATAAGATGAAGAAGAAAGAAGTCACTCAAGCATACACAAGAGGAGACGCACCAAAGAAGTGGCCGGCCCTCCTAATGTGAAGCATAAATAGGTAGATCCCTATTCCAAGCATGCCTCCATCTCAACCCTTGATCTCTTTCCCACTCAAGATCCCGATCGTCCCAAAAATAAGGCCTTTCAATTGCCCAAGACGTGATCCCCCAATTAGTTCCTAAATAAGTTAGGGTTTTCACAATATTTAAGGATCCAAATCTCCTAATTCGGTTACCATAACCACTTATGGTAGTTTCAAATTTCACTCCTTCCAAAAGGATGCCCAATTCAAGTAGTCTCTTCTCTGATTGGCTAGGGAAAAGTCATGATAATTCTCTCATTAAATTATAATTGATTCTCCCTAAATTTACCCTAACTATCTTAGTTAATTTCCTTTTTTGAATACAATCTCAATCGGTTTTCAAATAGAAATAAAAATCAAATCTTCTCCCATGATTTGCACTCACATCCATAACCAACCATGCTAAGACACGCCACCCACGTGCACAATGCCCTAGGCATTGTGTCCACAAGGCTCTGGCCCATAGTTACTCCTGCGTCAGGTACATGGCTCTCAGATGAACGACTCTGATGTCCTGCGTACACGATGTGCCACTCCGCCTTGTATAACTCCTGTACCATGCCACTAAGCTGTATCATCTCATCCACACAATTAACCACTCATGACATAACCCTTTTTTTGGCGCGCCCAGTGCATCTGACATCCAGTTTTTCTCCGAATTCTGTCACGCTGGTATCTTGCCTAATCTGGTTTATCGATCCACACATCACAATCATCAAAATGATAATTCAACACACCAGATTAAAAGACATCACCAAAATTCAAAACAGGCAACAAAACTTTCCTATTTTAGGTCAGTTTACTAAAACTGCTATTTCCAGTTTCCTGAAATAGCAGTTTTAGTAAACACACCAATTTTTCGGGTGTTACATCTTCCCCTCCTAAAAAGAACATTTCGTCCTCGAAATGCAACTGCTTAATCTGCAAAAAGTTCAGGGTAGGATTTCCTCATCTCACTTTCGGTTTCCCATGTCATTTCCTCGGAGAGCTGACTTTGCCACAAAACCTTCACCAAAGGAATAGTCTTCCGTCGCAACACCTGATCTTTCTTGTCTAAGATCTTGATAGGCTTCATTGGAAATGTTAAGTCCGCCTCCAACTCCATTGTTGTGTAATCCAAAACATGAGATGAATCTGGCAAATATTTTCTTAACATAGAGACATAAAATGTATTATGTACATCTACAAGCTGTTTCCAAGATTTTGAATGGTCCAACGAATCTCGGACTCAGCTTCCCCTTTTTACCAATCTCATAACTCCCTTAGAAGGTGATACTTTTAGAAACACATGATCTCCTTCTCGAAATTCCAGCTCTCTCCTTCGACTATCTGCATAACTCTTTTGTTGGCTTTGAGCATTCTGTAATCTTTGTCTAATCAATTTCACCTTCTCAGCACAATACTGCACTAACTCCGATCTTAGTACTTGGTTTTCTCCAACATTAGTGCAACAAGTAGGTGATATGCACGGTCTTCCATACAACACTTCAAATGGTGCCATTCCAATGCTAGAATGATAGCTATTGTTATAAGCAAACTCGATCAATGGTAAATGATCATCTCAGTTTCCCTTCCAATCGATCGCACATGCCCTAAGCATGTCTTCCAGTGCCTTAATCATTTGCTCTGACTATCTATCACTCTTTGGATAAATAGCTGTACTGAAATTGAGCTTAGTTCCCAAGGCATCATGTATACTCTTCCACGTTCGCGATGTGAACTACGTATCCCTGTCAGATATGATAGATTAAGGTGTACCATGCAATCTCACGATCTCCCGGATGTACAACTCCACTAGACTCTCTGGATTCTGCTTCCATCGAATCAGAAGAAAGTGGGTTGTCTTTGTAAGTCTATCAACAATCACCCATATGGCGTCTTTCTGTTTCTGAGTTTTCGGTAAAGCCACTACAAAATCCATCGTAATATGTTCCTATTTCCACTGTGGAATTTCTAACGGTTGCAATAATCCTGCAGGTCTCTAATGTTCCACTTTCACTTGCTTACAAGTGAAGCACTTAGATACAAACTTGTCGATGTCCCTCTTCATTCCATTCCACCAGAAATTTCTCTTCAGATCCTTATACAACTTCATACCTCCTGGATGAATAGTATACTGAGAGTGATGTGCCTCTCTAAGAACTTCTTGCCTCAATTCAACATCCTTAGGTACTACTAACCTTCCTCGGAATCGAATACTTCTATCATCTCCTTGCTCAAAATCCGCTTTGTCCAGCAATTTCTGTAATTGAGGGTTCTTCTTCTATGCTTCCAGCACCTTCTCATATATAATCAATCTTATAGAAATATTTTGGTCCTCTTTGTAGTCGGTCATTCCAAATGACACTCTCCCATCTTCTGTATCAATCTCCATTCATGCACCATCATGTGAGCAACTATCCTAGTCTTCCTGCTTAATGCATCTGCTACTACATTTGCTTAACCTGGATGATAGTGAATTGAGAAATCATAATCCTTCAGGTATTCTAGTCGTATTCTCTGCCTCATGTTTAAATCCTTCTGAGAAAAGATATAATTTAAACTTTTATGATTAGTGTATACTTCAAAAGTTTCTCTACATAAATAATATCTCCAAATCTTTAATGCAAGCACTACTGCTGCTAACTCCAGATCATGAGTTGGATAATTCTGCTCATGAATCTTCAACTGTCTTGATGCATATGCCACAACGTGTTCATTTTGCATTAGCACACATCCTAATCCACTTTTTGACACATCACTATAGATAACAAACCCTCCTAATCCTGATGGTAACGTCAGAATCGGTGTCAAAGTCAATCTTCTCTTCAATTCTTTGAAACTCTAATTACAAGCATCACCAGAGTCAGTTTGGTCATTGGCAACGCCAAACTAGAAAATTCTTCAATGAATCTTCGATAATAACCGGCCAATCCCAAGAAACTCTGTATTTCTGTCACTTTGTTCGATTGTTCCCAATGTAGGACTGCTTCCACCTTTGTCAGATCTACAGACACTCCATCTTTGGAAATAACATGACCAAGGAAATGTACTCTATCCAATTGGAACTCACACTTGCTAAACTTTGCATACCACTGGTTGTCCTTCAAAATCTGCAATACTTGTGCCAAGTGTTTTCTGTGCTCCTCCCAACTCGCTGAATATTACCAAAATATCATCAAATACAATAACAAACTGATCCAATGGATCCGCAAAGATTCTATTCATCATATCCATAAATGCTACCGGTGCATTTGTTAGACCGAACGGGATCACCAGAAATTCATAATGTCCATAGCTGGTCCTAAATGCGGTTTTGGATATATCTTCCTCTTTAATCCTTAGTTGATGATATCACGATCTCAGATCAATCCTCGAGAACCCCTTTGAAGACTGCAACTGGTCAAAGAAATAATCGATCCTGGGTAACGGATACTTGTTCTTTATTGTCACTTGATTCAACATACAATAATCGATATATAATCTCATCGATCCACACAAAAAGAACTGATGGAGAAACGCTAGGCCGAACAAGTCGTTTATCCAATAACTCCTGTAATTGTTCCTTCAATTCCTTTAATTCAGCAGGTGCCATCCGATATGGTGCTTTCGATATTGGTGTTGTTCCCGATATCAAATTTATAGTGAAGTCAATATCCCTTCGTGGTGGCAAACCAGGCAACTCATTCGGAAAGACATTTGGAAAATCTTGCACTACCTCGATTACTCAATTCTTGGGGTAGGCTTCTCAATTGGAATTATATTTGCTAGGTAGGCTCTACAACCTTTAGCTACCAATTTTTGAGCTTTTATCGTTGATATTAAACGATTTTCCTTTTTAGCTCGAATTCCCTGAAACACTAGTTCTTTCTCTCCAAGAATTCTAAAGTAAAATCTCTTCTTATTACAGTCTACACTGGCATTGAATTTAGCTAAGCAATCCATCACCAAAATAACATCAAAATCAATCATGTCAAGTAGAACAAGATTAGCATCCAACACTCTATCTCCTATTACCACTGGAGAATTCTCAAGATACTCGGTTGCTACTACCGAGTCTCCGACAGGAGTAGAAATGAGAAGATCACAACTAAGTCTAGACAATTCCTTTTCTAGACTCAAAGTAAACACAGCAAATATAAAAGATCGAGACGATCCAAGATCAATCAAGACTCTAGCAAGTCTATCAAGGACAAGTAGAGTACCCTCAATCACTTCATTCGAAGCTTGAGCGTCTACTGAAGTCAAGGCAAAGACTCGCGCCTGAGTTTTCTTCCTCGACTCCCCTCCTATCTTCTTGTCACGATTGGGACAATACAGTGAAATATACCCAACCTCGTTGCAAATATATTCCAAGAATGCGATGGTTGTCATCAGAACTTGCATCGGTTTCCAGGTTCTTGACCATTGCCCTGTTGAGGTTGACGATTTGGCATAACTGGTCGATTCTGCCCATTGGCTCTGTTTGGCTGCGACTGCTACTTTGCTGGTCGGTTAACGAAGCGACCTTCACTCCCAAACCGCTTGTTGATCGGGCGTTTAACCTTGTGATCTTGATTCTTCACTAGGCCACTCTTCCTTTCATGTGTCCTCTTGAAGTCATCCTCCAAGATCGACGCCAATTCAACTGCTTTGGCCACAGTCCTATGCTGAGAGACCAACACCTTCGCCCTCAACCCGTCTCGGAGTCCATCTACGAATCGTCTATTCTTTATCATATCATTCGGGCAGGCATCTGTTGCAAACCGCTACAATTGCTCGAACTTCATTTCATATTGTAGTAATGACATCGAACCTCAAACAAGCTCGAGAAATTCCTTCTCCTTGTGATGCTGAATATGCGGAGGAAAATACTTCTTATTAAATAACTCCTTAAATTCCTCCGAGGTGATATCCTGTCCTGCAACAAAGTTGTTCCACTCGGTGGATTCCCACCAAAATACTGCCTCACCAACGAACAGGAAAGTCGCGAAGATCACTGCTCTGACACAGGCACCTTCATTCCCTTGAACAACCGCTCGACTTCCAGTAACCAGCGTTCAGCTTTTTCTAGATTGTCTTCACCAAAAAATTGTGGTCCAGCCCTCTTGAACCTCTCGAGAGTTGGTGCCTTCTCATGGCTACTACTACCACCACCAATCCTGGATCTTCTTCTAATCATTTCATATATTAACCGTGTTCTAATTAAGACTGTGAATAGACAAAGATGCTCTAATACCAAGCTGTCACACCTCGAAATTCCTGATCTCGATCAGAGTGCGGAAGCAACCAAAACATCGAGGCCAAAAACCTTGAGCATGTGACCGAATACTCAATCACAACTGTCAATAGCGTCATCACAAATGGATGTACAACCGACGTCAAATTCCTTAGTTATTCAGTCTCAAATAAAACATTGCTAATATTATAAAATGAAAATGAAAACCAAAGATTCTACTTAAAAATTTATTACAGTCGATAACATTAACAATAACAATCCTGGCACATGATCTATACATGAAATATACATTTTATTATCTCCTCAACTGATGTTTATGCTAGTGTTTGATTGAATAACTACTACTTTAATATAGTTTTTGGTTTTTGTAGAAAACAAGAGCAAGACGCATAAATGGGGTGAAACGTGACTCTAATGATTGAATATTCATTACTTCGATTTCTTATCTCTGATGGGACTGATTTAAGCTTCATGTTAAAGTTCACGAAGTCAGCTTTCCAATGCCACTGACCGTTCGGAATTCGGAGTTCTGAGCAAAAAGTTATGATTATTGGAAATATAGCACGTGAAAGAGACATGACTCAAGAGAAGAACCATCAAGATGAGATTGGATGGATGAGACCGATACAACGGATTTTTGTTTAATAAAGAAAAAAAAGAAAACTGGTTCGGTTCAGGTCTGTTCTGTTCTAGTTCGGTTTAGGATAAAAGAAAAAAAAGAACCGACCCAAGCAAACCTCGGGCCTTTGTTCCAGAATAGAGGATCGCGACGGAGCGCCGGCAAGGAATAGCTGTCGGTGAAGGGCTGGGCTCGATGGGTCTTGATGACGACGGCGGCAGCTTGAGTTGGCGGCGATCTTGACGGTGGAAAGGAACGACGGTGACAATCGAGGACGATGCGAACGGCGAGGAACAGATCTCGACTGAGAAAAAATAGAAAATGGAAACGGAAAAACCGGCGTGCTCGATTAGGAAAGCTCCTCGATTCAGGATCAATTTAGGATTAATTCTTCGATTAGGAAACGACGAAGGTCTATAAAAACAGAGCTAAAGAGAGGACTGCCGGAGGAGAAAAAACAGAGACGATTTCGTCTGAAAAAACCAGAGGCTTTCTGCTGCTGTTCCGCCAGATTCCGGCGGGGTTTCGGCCGGAAGGAGAGAAGGTATTGGCCGGAGGGAGAAGGAGAGGATAAGGAGGAAGAAAAGCTCGGAGTTTTGAACAACAACAACCGACTGCGCGAGGAAGACGATGAACAGTGAACAGTACCTGTGAATAGTATTTTTCGGTGAACAGTGTTTTTCGGTGAAAAGTGAAAAATGACTCTGACAAATCAACAGCGTTCTCCTCGTCCGATGGCGGCTAAATTCGCGTCCAAGGCGTAGATGAAGCCCTAGATTTGTTTTATTACTCTTGATTGTTTTATTTAATACAGTTGATATGATTCATACTTAATGCTATTTCATGAGTTTCTTTTGAGTGCTTGACCATAGACTTGATTGATATGCATGAAATAAGATCTTTTTAATCCCTATGCTTAGCTAAAAGTAGGCTGGTGTTAATTCTATGCCCAACCATGGATAGGATCATTAGCCCAAATGATAATTCTATGCCCGACCAAGGATAGAATTAGCTACAATAATTTATAGTGGATGAACTCTCGTGTCCGACCAAGAACGTGAGTGAATTCATTGTGATTTGTGTGTTTGACCATGAACACAAATTACCGTATCATGCCAATTTGAGTGTAATAATAATTGAGAGTAGTAATTGCTTGTCTAGTGGTAGATTCTCTGCCTTGGTACTTCTCTATATTAGTTAAACTCATTTTAAGTAGTTAAAATTTATTGCTTTCTTAGATTAAATCAAACGGCAAACTTTCTTTCAATTGAATTTGGTAAAATATTCATCCGTCCTTGAGGTTCGACAACCCTTTTATACTTGCTGTAGTACAATTGCCTTGTGCACTTGCAAGGGTTTTGTATTTAATCGATCAAGTTTTTGGCGCCATTGCCGGGGACGGCACAATAGTTTACTGAATTCTTACCATAGTTAGTTTTAGAGTAGTCTAGTTTAAATTAGATTTCTTTTCAGTAGCTTAATTGCATTCTTCTTCATCGTTGGAAGGGCCATCCCTTCCCAATGTTTGCACTCTCTTAACTCTCTTTTAGATAAATTTGGGTGCTTGGTGCTTTCCATTTTCTTTGTGAGATTGCATAACGTGCTAGTTGTCACTATTAGGATTGCTAGTTGTCACTATCTAGGGTTGATGCTTGCTAGTTGTCGCTATTAGGATTGTTATAGGTTTTGTTGCTTTATATTGTGCATGCATGGTCGTCGTTCCCTGAACCCCAACCTAGCCTTTTATCCTGATCCTGAGCGACTATCTAGAGCCTTTATGCCTGGTAGGAATGCCTCAAGGGGAGGCATGTACGATGTTAAAGCCACCACCAACCTAGAACACCAAGTGGCATCCCTTACAGATAGGTTTGACAGGTTTTTCTCTCAGACTCCACCTTATACCTCAACCTCTCATGATGCCTGCACCATTTGTGCCAGCCCTATGCACACCGTAGTTGTCTGTCCCTCTGCCTTCCAGTATCCAGATCAAGTACAGGAGCACGTCAACAGTGCACAGACTTTTCCTATAGCCAACCATCCATACTCCAGCACTTACAATCCTGGGTGGCGCGATCACCCTAATTTTTCTTGGAAGCAACCTAATTCAGGGCCTACTTTTAATCAGGCCCCAAGACAAGAGTTTCAAAGCCAACCTCAGCCCTACCAACCAGCCTCGGCTCTTCCATTTGGTCAACCCAACAGGAAACCGACCCTAGAAGACTAGATGAGCCAGATGTTAGCCACTCTAACCGAGATGAAAACTGAGATAAAAGCTGAGATAGAATCCAAATACAGAGAGCTGAAAAGTGAGCTACAGACCCAAGCCCAGCTAGTCCATCCCATACACAATCCATTGCCAAGATAGAGATTCAATTAGGACAGCTGGCCCAATCCATGAATCGGAGATAAGCAGGAACCTTGCCTAGCCAGCCCCAACAAAACCCTAGAGGCCAATATGCAGTTCAGACCTCCCAATACCCTCCTGAGCAAGTTCAAGCCATAACTACCCTGAGGAGTAGGAGGCAAATCGACAATAGGGTTAAGGACTTGTCCTAAGGTACCTTGAGTGAGAACATTGCTCCTACGCTAGAAGGAGAACCGAATTTAATCAAAGCTATACCTGTTAGTTCTAAAACCCAGCAGGATGACCACCCTGAGGCCCAGAAAGGGAGATCTTATATTCCTAGGGCCCCATACCCACAATGCCTGGACAAACCCTCTCCGTTTAGTAAATCCCACCAAAAGATGGAGGAGATGTTCGAGGTGTTTAAATAGGTTAAAGTCAATCTCCCTTTGTTAGATGCGATTAAACAAGTCCCTGCCTATGCCAAATTCCTGAAAGATCTTTGTACCCAAAAGCGGAAAAGCTAAATCTAATGTGACTAAAAAGTCTTTCTTACTGAGCAGTTGAGTTCCCTATTGACACATAACCTTCCACCGTAATATAAGGACCCAGGATGTCCAACAATTTTATGTGTGATAGGAAACCATACTGTGGAAAATGCATTGTTAGATTTGGGGGCGAGTGTCAATTTATTGCCTTATTCTGTGTATGAGCAATTTGGGTTGGGAAAATTGAAATCGACTGCCATAACACTGCAACATGCAGACTGATCCATTAAAACTCCACGTGGTGTTATTGAGGATGTTCTGGTACAGGTTGATAAATTTTTCTTTCCTGTAGACTTTATTATCCTAGATACATAACCTGTGCAGAACATTGGTAGTCAGATTCCTGTGATTTTGGGACGTCCATTCTTGGCAATGTCTAATGCTATTATAAACTGTCGGGATGGGGTGTTGAAGTTGTCTTTTGGAAAAATGTTTAAACTGAATGTTTTTAATGCTCAAAAACAACATTCCCCGCCAGATGATTCTTATGCAGTTCATATGATTAACACTTTGGTGGATGGTGCACCTCCATGGATTTGTTATGGTGATTTACCTATGATTTCTTTCATTAACCCATATGTGCGCAGTAGGACTATAGGTGGGACTCGAACGTTGGATTGAATGACTCTAGATAAGTTGGACTCATGGAGTTTCGTCTGGCTGAAGACGTTTAAACTTAGTGCTTGGTGGGAGGCAATCCACGTATTCAGGTGTATTATCTCCTTTTCTTATTTTCTTTGTTATATGATCATTGTTATTTTTTTATATTGTGTTCACATTGAGGACAATGTTCATAATAGATTTGGGGGAGGGAATATTGCTTATATAAAAAAAATCAGAAAATTGAAAATAAAAAAAAATTGATTAGTTTTTTTTAGGTTGTTTGTTAGTAGTTTTTCTTAGGTTTTGATAGTTTATCCCGTAATAATGCATGCTTCAATTCTTAAGTGATTAATTGACATTGGAAGTGTGAGTAAGTATACCGGAGGATAGATACACTTAATTGAGCATATCTTTCTATTATAGTTCTCTTGGAACAAGTGCTTGAACTAAGAAAATTCACTCACACACTAGTACATAAAGTAATGCCATATAGAGATTTGTTGAATGCTAATTTACAATGGGATGTCTTTAGTCATAGTCATTGGATGATGTATAGTTATCTGTTGAGTTTAGAAAATCATGATAGACCATTTTACTTGTCTATGGCAAGGGATTGGAACCGGAAATAGGTTGAGAGTAGAGTACAACCTGGACAGAGTAAAGATGTGCTGAAAAAAAAAGTGAAAAATGAAAACAAAATTAAAGAAAGGGGCTGCTTGACTTTATAAGATTAACTTAGGCTGATGCTCGGGCCCGAAGCAATCTTTTAAAACCTAATGCCCTAAGCCAAATTGGTTGGGACTCATTGGCCTGAGTCATTACTAAACCTAAGCATCTTGAAGTCAGGCCTTACACAGTCCTAGCGAGAAAAAAAAATCTATAGTGTATTATCCTCTCAAATCTAGAATGTTGGACCCGAAGGAGGCACACAGATTTATGCTATCATGAACCTAAAGATTACGATGACTATGTAGATTCTGATGTTCTTAGGTTAATGGGTAACACTGGATCTGTATAAAACAGAAATTTAGAATGTATTGCTACAATGTTCTACACTTTTACTATTTATATTATCACGCTATATTATATTGAGCAGAAATTTCCAAGATGAAAGTGTGGAATAAAACCACTTACTTAAAGGCTTCTATATTCCTGTTGATTATGAACCAAGTACATGTGGTTGATTTTCTTAAGCATTGTTGTTTGCATTTATCAGGATAATAGGGTTGTTTGTTTTGCAATGTTTTAATTTTTGCTTTGTTTTTTGCACTTAGGTTAATTAGATTAATAAATACATGTTTGTGAGTAGCATGGCTGCAAACCCTCATGAGACACAACTCGTCCTACTAGGGCCACCTAGAGGTTTAACGGCTTGTTGCATACGCTCAATGCAATCGTGTTCCCTACGAAAGTGGTATTTACTTTATGCATTAGTTCCTTAGTTTGATTGTTTCATTTTGATTTGTTTTGTTTTGCTAGAGACTAGCAAAATGCAGGTTTGGGGGCGTGATCTATACATAAAATATGCATTTTATTATCTCCTAAACTTATGTTTATGCTAGTGTTTGATTGAATTTCTACTACTTTAATATAGTTTTTGGTTTTTGTAGACAATAAGAGCAAGACGCAGAAATGGGGTAAAACGCAACTCTAAAGATTGAATATTCAATACTTTGATTTCATATCTCTGATGGGACTGATTTAAGCTTCACGTTAAATTCACGAAGTCAGCTTTCCAATGCCATTGACCGTTCGCAATTCGAAGTTCTGAGCAAAAAGTTATGATCATTGGAAATATAGCACACGAAAGAGACATGACTCAAGAGAAGAACTGCCAAGATGAGATCGATACAACAGGTTTTTGTTTAATAAAGAAAAAAAAAAGAAAACTGGTTTGGTTCAGGTCTGTTCCGTTCTGGTTCGGTTTAGGATAAAAGAAAAAAAAAGAACCGACCCGAGCAAAGCTCGGGCCTTCGTTCCAGAACAGAGGATCCCGACGGAGCGCCGGCAAGGAATAGCTGGCGGTGAAGGAATAGCCGGCAAGGAATAGCCGGCAAGGAATAGCCTTCGATGATGTCGGCGGCAGCTTGAGTTGGCGGCGATCTTGATGGTGGAAAGGAACGGCGGTGACAATCGAGGACGATGCGAATGGCGAGGAACAGATCTCTACTAAGAAAAAATAGAAAACGCAAACGGAAAAACCGGCGTGCGCGATTAGGAAAGCTCCTCGATTCAGGATCAATTTAGGATTAATTCTTCGATTAGGAAACGGCGAAGGTCTATAAAAATTGAGCTAAAGAGAGGACCGCCAGAGGAGAAAAAATAGAGACGATTTTGGCCGAAAAAACTAGAGGCTTTCCGCTGCTGTTCTTCCAGATTCTGGCGGGGTTTCAGTCGGAAGAAGAGAAGGTATTGGTCGGAGGGAGAAGGAGAGGATATGGAGGAAGAAAAGCTTGGAGTTTTGAACTGATTTCAACTACTACAGCAACCGGCTGCGCGAGGAAGATGATGAACAGTGAACAGTACCCATGAATAGTATTTTTTCGGTGAACAGTGTTTTTCGGTGAAAAGTGCAAAATGACTCCAACAAATCAACAACGTTCTCCTCGTCCGATGGCCGGCTAAATTCGCATCCAAGGCATAGATGAAGCCCTAGATTTGTTTTATTACTCTTGATTGTTTTATTTAATACAGTTGATATAATTCATACTTAATGCTATTTCATGAGTTTCTTTTGAGTGTTTGACCATAGACTTGATTGATATGCATGAAATAAGATCTTTTTAATTCCTATGCTTAGCTAAAAGTAGGCTGGTGTTAATTCTATGCCCGACCAAGGATAGGATCATTAGCCCAAATGATAATTCTATGCCCGACCAAGGATAGAATTAACTACACTAATTTATAGTGGATGAACTCTCGTGTCCGACCAAGAACATGAGTGAATTCATTGTGATTTTTGTGTATGACCATGAACACAAATTACCATATCATGTCAATTTGAGTGTAATAATAATTGAGAGTATTAATTGCTTGTCTAGTGGTGGATTCTCTGCCTTGGTACTTCTCCATATTAGTTAAACTCATTTTAAGTAGTTAAAGTTTATCGCTTTCTTAGATTAAATCAAACTGCAAACTTTCTTTCAATTGAATTTGGTAAAATATTCATCCGTCCCTGAGGTTCGACAACCCTTTTATACTTGCTGTAGTACAATTGCCTTGTGCACTTGCAAGGGTTTTATATTTAAACAATCAGCACACACTTGGCCATCAATTCACAATAGTTCAAAACAGCAAAACAAATAACTTCAATCAGTTTAAATCTGCGCAGCCAGCCAACTCCTGCAACTGCGACCTGCTCTACTTCACTCTCTTTTAATGCGTGCATCAGATGATGCATGAATATTCTGAAGAAATACCCAGTAGGATGCAAAAAACCCACACGGGATAACAAGAATAGTATTGAAGCAACGATTTCAATATGAAGATGAATACTTACCATATCAAGGTAAACACAGAATTCAACTAACGTGAACAAAGACCATACTCAAGGTAGCATCAACTTGAAATATGGAATAGATGGAATAATAATCCACGACTCCGAACATCTAAAGTGTAAGGAGGAAAATATTGTTAAATCCGACTCTAGACATCCATAGTGTAAAGTGATTTCAATTTATGCTCTCAGATCGGTCCACTCATGTGGATACATACTAGAACATCCTAGAGGTTCTCTCTTTGGAACCCGGCCATGCGTCTAGGACTGCAGACCTTCCGTAATATCATATAGTCTTAAACGTACATGTGCCTTTATTGGCTGAACTACAGAGGTTCAATAAAAATTGGAGATCACTATGGATCTTGCGATGGTTCGTGAGCGTACTATGATTCCACCTCAGAGAGATCTTTACAAGAACACTTAGTGGAGAAGCATTTTACATGGAACTGATAGTTTAAAATTAAACCCTTGCAAGTGCACAAGGCAATTGTGTACTACAGCGAGTATTGAAGGGTTGTCGAGCCTCAGGGACGGATGAATACTTTACCAAATTCAGAGAAAAGTTGCAATTTTTAATTAATCTAATGAAAGCGATGAACTTTTGCTAATCTAACTAAGATTTAATCAATATGGAGAAGACCAAAGCTTCGAATCCACAACAATAAACTAGTGTATCGTGTCTCTCTCTCTCTTTTGAATAAAAATTTCTAATTGGCTAGCATATTCTACTCGGACATACACTTGTCAACTCAAAATATAGTGCTCTCCTCTCGGATGTAACACATAAAACAATTAAAACATGGAATTGTGATCTATCTCTCTCGAGTATAAACCAATGAAACTTTATTAGTATATAATATTTTAGATTATTCACGTTCCTCTCTGAAACGCAAGTGCTCTTTCAGATTGAAATCCAATTAATTCACTCTTGTCTCTCTTTAATACAAAGAATAAACTTCAATGAATTAACTTTAATTACATAATATTGAGTCATACACCAACTAGAGTAAAACATAATATGAGAAAAAAAAACTATACAACCAGTCTATTAGGCTTCATCTACGCCTCGGAAAGGAGTTTAGCCTTGCATTGGAAGAGAATCCATCATCATGTTCTTCATCTTCTTCATCTTCTTCTCTCCATTGCTCTACCCTCCAAGGTCTCCAAAGGGACTCAAAACTCTATTCTCTAATGCTCTCTAAATTCTTCTTAAGGCCTATTTATATAGTTGGGAAGGAAACACAAAAGACCCCTTCTAATTCCAAGTCAAAATAGGTCAATTTCCGATTTTGCTCACACGACGATCGATCGCCATTATGGGACGATCGATCATTCTCTCGGTTTCGGATCTATAGCAAAATTTTTCAATGGTCATAACTTTTCACTCCAAACTCCGAATTGTATGTAGTTGATGGCGTTGGAAAGCTGATTTCTTTACTTTAAAATGAAGTGTGAATCAGTCCAATCAGAGATATATACACGAAGTTATAATGATTCAAACATTGAAGTCATTTTTCACCTCATTTCTACATCATACTCTTGTTTTCCTACAAAAACCAAAAACTATATTAAAGTATCACTAAATATAATCAAATACTAACATAAATATAAGTTTAAGCTCTAATAAAATATATAATTCATGTGTAGATCACATCCCAAACCTACTGTTTGCTAGTCCCTAGCAAAACAAAACAAAATCAAACAAACAAATCTAAAGGAACTAAAAATAAACAAGAGACTAGAGTAAAAAAAATAAATGCCACTTTCGTAGGGAACACGATTGTATTGAGCGCATGTAACAAGTCGATAAACCTCTAGGTGGCCCTAGTAGGACGAGTGTTGTCTCATGAGGGTTTGCAGCCATGCTACCCACAAACATGTATTTACTAACTTAATTATCCTAAATGCAAACACAAAACAAAAATTAAAACATTGCAAAGCAATCAACCTAATATGCCGACAAATGCAAACCACAATGCTTAAGAAAATCAACCACACGTACTTAGTTCATAATCAACGGGAATAGAGAAGCCCTCATGTAAGTGTTTTACTCCACACTTTCATCTTGGAAATTTCTGCTCAAATATAATATAGCATGATAATATAAATAGTAAAAAGTGTAGAACATTGTAGTCATACATTCTAAATCTATGTTTCATACATATCTAATGTGACCCATTAACCAAAGAACATCAGAATCTACATAGTCATTGTAATCTTTTGGTTCATGATAGCACAAATGCCTGCGCGCCTCCCAACATTCTAGACTTGAGAAGATAATACACAATGGACTTTTTTTTTCAACAGGACTGTGTAATTCATGACTTCAAGATGGTTAGGTTTAACAATGACTCAGGCCAATGACTCCCAACCAGTTTGGCTTAGGGCATTAGGTTTTAAGTATAGACCGCTTCGGGCCTAAGCATCAGCCTAAGTTAATCCTATAATAGTCAAGCAACCCCTTTCTTTCTTTTGTTTTTCTCATTTTTTGCATTTTCATTTTTTTTCAGCATAATATTTTCCGTCACATCTTATTCTGTCCAGGTTGTATTAGACTGTCAACCTATTTCCGGTTCAAAGCCCTTGCCATAGCCAAGTAAATGGTTTATCATGATCTTTTAAGCTCAACAGATAACTATATATCAACTAATGACTGACTAAAGACATCCTACTGCGGATTAGTATTCAACAAATCTCTAGATGGTATTACTTTATGTACTAGTATGTGTGAGTGAGTTTTATTAGCTCAAGCACCTGTTCTAAGAGGACTGTAACAGAAAGATATTCTCAGTTAAGTGTATCTATCCTCCAGTATACTTACTCACACTTTCAATGCAAATTAATCACTTAAGAATTGTAACATGCATCATTATGGGATAAACTATCAAAACCTATAAAAAACACTAACAAACAACTTAAAAAACAAAAAAAATTTCTTTTTATACGCAAGCAATATTCCCTCCCCCAAACCTATTATGAACATTATCCTCAATGTGAAAGAAATATAAAACTACAATGATAACATAACAAGGAAAGGAAGAAAAAAGAGAGAATACACCTGAATATGTGGGTTGCCTCCCACCAAGCGCTAAGTTTAACGTCTTTAGCCAGACTGAGTCACTATCTTTTCCAGGTCCCGGATCTTCAAGTCATCAACCCGGATCGATTGAATGATTGCCCCACACACTCCTATCCTTGTTGCCTTGGTATGGAGCACATCGCGGAATGAAGGGGTACTGTGGTGAGTGGGGAAGCATTGGAAAGAGGGGTCCCTGCATTAGCCATGGGCAAAAGTCATGAGAAAATTTTAAAACAAAGGGCTCCTCCTCTCCCAAATCAAATAATTTGGTCATAGGGGCATTTTCTAGTAACGCATGCTGAAGAGCATCATCTAATAATGAATCAAATATACAATCTATGAAACAGTCAAAGTTACTTTCAATAAGCAAAGGGTTAGGTCGGTCAAGACATGGTATGAATGGTGCTTCCAGAACATAAGGTTCCATTAATAGTGTCGTAGACTATGACTCCTCAGAGATCGAAGGAGGTTTAAAGGTAGATTCTATCGACTCACCCACTTCTTCTTTAATCTCCACACTTTCCTGCTCATTTTTTACAATACATCCAACCTCATTTTCAAATTTTTGATCATGCAAAATAGTCCGTAACTCTTCTCTCATTTCCTTATATCCAGTTGTCAGCTCAGTGATGGCCATAAGGATGGCAGATTGGTTGGCTAATATTTTACTCATTTGGTCTTCTAAGGTCTGTCTCTTATTGGTTTGGCCAAATGGAGCTGAGCCTAGGTGGTGAGGCAGTTGTGGGCTTTGGAAATCTTGTCTAGGGGCCTGATGAAGAGTGGGCCCAGGGTTGGGTTGCTTCCAAGGGGAAATAGGATGATCCTCCCACCTATGAAGACCTTGGGCCTCATTCACATATTTTCTTATAAAATCAGGGTACTCATGGGCCAAAGGGCACTCCACTGGGGTATGAATAGAACTTAAATAGAGTGCACATGGTTCCAACATAAAAGGAGTTGTGGATTGTAGGAAAGATATGCAACTCCCAAAGTTAGAGTGATTATCCCACCCATGGTTGTAAGTATCAGCATATAAGGGGCGTGGGTGGTAGGGTACTTCATAGGGAGGGGAATTAGGTGTGTGTGGAGAATAATAATCATTAAAGCACCTATATGGGTTCTCATGGCTAAATCCATAGAAAGGTGAAGACATTTCTTCACCATACATTCATCAACACCCGAACCACACTATCACACATCCATGAATCAGAAAGTCAACCCTAGATCGACAACTAGCAGTCTTAATAGCCACAACCAGCACAACATGCAATCACAGAAAGAAAAAGAAAAACACCAAACACACAAATTTAATATAAAAGAAGGATAAGAGAGTGCAAACAAAGGGAAGGGATGGCCCTTCCAACGTTAGTGAGAATTCTACATCTTCTCTTAATCCTACACAAGAAAAGAAAACACAAATTAAGCTACTAAATATTAGACTAAATTAAACTAAACTACTCTAAAAACTAAGATATGCTAAGAATTTGGTAAATTATGGGCTTCCGTCCCCAACAACGACGCCAAAAACTTGATCGTTTAAAATTAAACCCTTGCAACTGCACAAGGCAATTGTATACTACAGTGAGTATTGAAAGGTTGTCGAACCTCAGGGACGGATGAATACTTTACCAAATTCATAGAAAAGTTGCAGTTTTTAATTAATCTAAAGAAAGCGATGAACTTTAGCTAAACTAACTGAAATTTAATCAATATAGAGAAGTCCAAGGCTTCGAATCCACCACAATAAACTAGTGTATTGTCTCTCTCTCTCTTTTGAATAAAGATTTCTAAGTGGCTAGCATATTCCTCTCGGACATACACTTGTCAACTCAAAATATAGTGCTCTCCTCTCGGACGTAACATATAAAATGATTAAAATATAGAAATGTGATCTATCTCTCTTGAGTATAAACCAATGAAACTTTATTAGTATATAACACTTCAGATTACTCACGTTCCTCTCGGACACGCAAGTGCTCTTTCAGATTAAAATCCAATTATTTCTCTCTTGTCTCTCTCGAGTACAAAGAACAAACTTCATTGAATTAACTTCAATTGCATAATAATGAGTCATACACCAACTAGAGTAAATCATAATATGAGATAATAAAAAACTATACAGCCAGTCTATTAGGCTTCATCTACACCTCGGAAAGGAGTTTAGCCTTGCATTGGAAGAGAATCCATCATCATGTTCTTCATCATGTTCTTCTTCTTCTTCTCCCCTTTGCTCTAGCCTCCAAGGTCTCCAAAAGGACTCAAAACTCTATTCTCTAATGCTCTGTATGTTCATTTTAAGGCCTATTTATATAGTTGGGAAGGAAACACAAAAGGCCCATTCCAATTTCAAGTCAAAATGGGTCAATTTCCGGTTTTGCACACACGACGATCAATTGCCATTACAGGATGATCGATCGTTCTCTCGGTTTCACTCTGCAGTACAATTTTCCAATGGTCATGACTTTTCGCACCGAACTTCAAATTGTACGTTGTCGATGGAGTTGGAAAGCTGACTTTTTGAAATTTAAAATGAAGCTTGAATCAGTCCAATCAGAGATATGTACACGAAGTTATGAAGATTCAAACATTACAGTCATTTTTCACCTCATTTCTGCATCTTACTCTTGTTTTCCCACAAAAACTAAAAACTATATTAAAGTATCACTAAATATAATCAAACACTAACATAAATATAAGTTTAAGGGCTAATAAAATACATAATTCATGTGTAGATCAGGAACTGAATAAAGTTGTCAACAACAGAGGTTGCATCATTTAAAGACTCAATCCATTATCTTTCAATATCTGACTCAAGGAGGAGTACCAACGAGATTTCAATATCTCAATCAGTATCTCACTCACATAGGAGTACTCATGGAATTTCACTATATCAATTACTAGATGACTCACAATAGAGGGGTCAACGGACAATGGATACACTCTATACCTTCATCATGCGTAACCCTAGATAAGACCATCCCATAATCAAATGACACCACGATTCACCTGTCACAATACACACAAGATGGTAGGGTTCAGAAGCCCTATCCGGAACTTCATGGACTTGAAGCAGTTTACGAAAGCTCAAGACTTGTGGCGCACCGCACCACTGAGGATAACTTGACTCTAGCCACCCTTGTTCTTGAATTATTGATACTGTATTCTTTACCATCCCAGTCGTACAGTATGTTATAAGGTTAATAATATCATAATTGACCAAATCTTGCAGTCGTAGTAGGTATTAGTGTTTTAAATCCTAAACATTGTGTACTGTTACATGCACAATAGTTCATTTCCTACAATCACCATGATCTGTACAATACCTATCATGTTCTGAAATTTTTACATTATGTAGCCCTGGGTGTCTAGTTTTTAACCCAACCAACATCATAGTTTTCTGATTTTTGTACAATTAGTTATCAATTTCTTATTACCGCTAGTTAGCACAGTAATAGTTCCGGCTGAGAGCAATTAACTTAATCTTTTTTGATTAACTGATGATAAATACTTTGTTAGATGATTAATATCACTAAGTGACATTAATTACTCACCTCCTCAGTATTTTACATAACCCAATTAGTTCTAAATTTATATAGTTTCATTCATCTTAAGGTGTGCTCCAAACTGATTAGTTTATACACAAGTTATCTCCATAATACCCATATTAACCAAAGGTGACAAATATTCATAGCCACTGATACAAACAGAAACGTACTGACATCATGGAATGCCAGCTTGCCGATATATTGGTATCGGGCTCCACTTGATACAACGATACCGACCGGTACCATTTTTTTCAAAAAATTCAAAATATTGCCGATATATCGGTTTGGGACCGATATTTTGCCATTTAAAAAATGGAAATTTTTTTTAAAAAAAAGGAACAAAAAAAACAACTTTCCCATTTGTTTCCCATCCTAATATACATTTTTATGTATATTTTGAAATCTATACTTTGTCTAAATTAGTATAACTCATTTTAGAAGTTAGATTGTTAGGATATATAGTAAAAACTAGTTTTCGACCACCGATATTTTTTTTACACAATATCTCCGATATTTCGTCTCTTTAGTCAACTGATATTTTATCGATATCCGATACGGCATTCTATGATTGACATGACCTCAAGAGACTATCTTGAAACATCAGAAAGCATTGACATAAGAACTCACATGATTTGAAGTAGTATTTTGCATATGGACAGAACTCACATGACCTCAATTTAGGTGAATTACCCGATGAAGAACATACTTATCATAAGACTCGATGTAATTGACCAATAAAGATGCCAACTTTAATTGGACAGAACATAACGTGGTATACAACAACATGAAACGACACATTTTCAATGATCAAACATGATGGGGATGCCTTCTAAACGCTAGCACGTGAAGATTGAATGTATAGTAATCATAGGAATGCAATTGTCAATGCACGCAACATATACCTCGATGTTTTTTACAAGAAATGATACCAATATCAATAATAACAGCAATATCAATCTATGAATCAGTTACAATATGCCCGTCATACTTATTTAAGATTCAATAGAGGAGAACGTAGGAAAAAATATCATCCTACCTCTTTAGTGTATGATTCAATGGATTCCTCGCGCACGCCAAGACTCCTCCTCGCAAAGCCTCTTTCGCCTCCTCAATCCAACAAACAATAGAGCAAGGAAGATGAGGATTTAAGGTACTGATTGGTAAGAATAGAGAGGAGAAGATGAAGAAGAAAGAAGTCACTCAAGCATATACAAATGGAGACGCACCTCCTAATGTGAAGCTTAAATAGGTAGATCCCTATTCCAAGCATGCCTCCATCTCAACCCTTGATCTCTTTCCCACTCAAGATCTCAACCGTCCCAAAAACAAGGCCTTTCAATTGCCCAAGACGTGATCCCCCAATTAGTTCCTAAATCAGTTAGAGTTTTCACAATATTTAAGGATCCAAATCTCCTAATTCGATTACCATAACCACTTATGGTAGTTTCTAGTTTCACTCCTTCCAAAAGGATGCCCAATTCAAATGGCCTCTTCTCTGATTGGCTAGCGAAAAGTCATGATAATCCTCTCACTAAATTATAATTGATTCTCCCTAAATTTACCAAAACTATCTTAGGTAATTTCCTTTTTTGAATATCATCTCAATTGGTTTCAAATAGGAATAAAAATCAAATCTTCTCCCATGATTTGCTCTCATGTCCATAACCAACCTTGCTAAGACATGTCACCCACATGCACAATGCCCTAGGCACTGTGCCCACGTGGATCGGGCTCTCAGGCACTCCTGCATCAGGTACATGACTCTGAGATGAACGACTCTGATGTCCCACGTACACGATGTGGCGCTCCGCCTTGCACAACTCTTGTACCACGCCACTAAGCCAAATCATCTCATCCACGCAATTAACCACTCATGACATAACCCTTTTTCTTGCACGCCAAGCGCATCTGACGACCAATATTTCTCCGAATTCTGTCAAACGTATCTAGACAGAATATCATGACAATCTGTACTCGTACCCTGATGCCTGGCCCTCACTCCTGGCATCAAGTGCACATAGCCCCTGGCGCCAGGCTAGCCTCAGTGCCAAGTTGAGCCCAGCACCAGAGCTAGTACTGTTTTCACAATCATCAAAATGATAATTCAACACACCAGATTAAAAGACATCACCAAAATTTAAAACAGGCAGCAAAACTTCCTATTTTAGGCCAGTTTCCTAAAATTGTAGTTTTAATAAACATATCGATTTTTCGGGTGTTACACACTAAGTATCAGAAATTAAACATATTTGACGTCAATTTGACTCACTAATCAAACTGGATTAAGAACAGTGTTCTCGGTCAGGACTGTTCCTGCATCGATGAAGTGCACTAAAACGGTTATAAATAATTCTATAAAAATCCTAAAAATATGCATCAATTGGGTTTGACACTAGACTCATATGAGTATCTACAGTAAAAATTCAAGGGTTAGTTCGAACTATGTTGTCCATGGGAATCTTTTGAAATCAACTCATCTGTCAAAACAGTACACTGCACTTATACTAAAAGTCACTGATACTTAACTAATATAAGTTATTATATTATAGATAAGCATTCGATGAACTTTTGAATATTATAAGACTTCAAAGTAGAGATTCCAGTAAAGTTGAATATTATAATCATGGGGTTGATCAAGGGTGTTCCAACTATTCGACAAGTCTCATATACCATATTTGTGATGTCTGTTCGATTCAAGCTTTCAATTGAAACTTGAATCTACTATTCTTCTTGTCCGAGTTCTGATTATTAGAGTCTTGGTAAGTGTGTTCTGAACACGGGTTGGTCTCATGAGTTCTTCTCTAGGGCTAATCATACACATCTAGTGTTGAATATCTCAGTTTGTACTCCTTTTGTGAGTCAGGTATCAGAAAAATCGTAATGATTCCAAGAGTGTATTATTATACCTCTGTCATGAGAAGTATTGCTCCATTATTGATTGTTACTCCACAAGAGACCTTGCGAGGATCTCTTCGAGGTGGACTCATAGTATGCTTAGAGATCCATTGCTAGATCTTGCGAGATCTCTGATATTTTTGGAACCTTGCGAGGCTCCCACCCAAAGAGAGGCATATACGTACGTCCTTAGGATGTTGAGACATTACAGAAGGTCTAGCAATCTCCGCCCATTATGTCCATAAGCACTGATGGGGCCAGTATCTTAGATGCATGGCCGGGTTCCAGTAAGAGAACCTCTAGGGTAATCTAGTAAATAACCACTTGCAAGTAGTGATGTCTGAGAGCAAAAATTGTATCTCCATACACTTTCGATGTTTTGGAGTCTTGATGAATGATAATAATTCCCCTCGTAATGAAATCTTTATGTTTAATTCAGGAATTACTGATTACTCAATTGTCATCTTTTAAATCATATATCTTGTCAAATATTGTACCTTCTATCTTGTTGTGGTTTTTACATCCTAGTGGGTATTTCTTCGGAATACTCATGCATCCTGTGATGCAGGCGGGGATAAAGACTAGACCTGAAAAGAGTGTAGGATAAAGGTAAGCTTAAATACGGCAAGTTGAAGAGTCGTAGCTTTTATCTTTTATTTTAATTAACAGTTGTAGTAGTAATGGCGTGTGAGCCAAAAACTTTTAATGACTTTTATTGTTGCTAATAAGGTTTGGTTATATGAAATATTTAAGTATGATTATGATTTATCATCTGGACAGAATTGTTTCTCTGCCGTAAGTTTGTACTAAATAATTCGTAACTAATTAAAAAAAATCAGAAAAATATAAAGGCAGTGGGATTAGAAACTAGACACATAAGGCTAATATGATCAAAAATTTTGGAGTCTGTCATATTATACAGAACACAGGTGCAGTCGGAAGGGGACTATTATGAGACAGTGTGTTGAAATCAGAGTGAAAACACTAATAAGTAATATTATGTGATATGGTATAATATGAAGTAAAGTATCATTACTATTCATCACCCTATTGAGTATGGATTATCACCGTAAGTTTGGTTGAGTGGAAAGATTAATAATATGAGGTAATCATAAGTGACTGAGTGAACCAAGATTTATGTTTTCATATAAGCATTTGTGTCAGTTTGAAGTTCCACTTGGAAATCAAATCATCAAAGACTTATTCTCAATTCTTGACTTCGGATGTATATATTTATTATTGGTCACTTACATCGAGTCTTATGATAAGTATGTTCTTCATCGAGTAATTCACCTAAATTGAGAGCCATATGCAAAATACTACTTCAAATCATGTGAGTTCTTATATCAATGCTTTCTGATGTTTCAAGATACTCTCTTGATGTCATGTTAGTACGTTTATGTTTGTATCAGTGACTGTGAATAGTTGTCACCTTTGGTTAATATTGGTATTATGGAGATAACTTGTGTATAAACTAATCGGTTTGGAGGACCACACTGTTATGATCCTATTAGGATTAGGATTAGTATTCATGTGTCAATTAGGACTATAGCTTAGTGTCTATCCTATGTCAATTAGGATTATGGCTTAATAGCCTATAAATATGTAAAAAGGTCTTCCCTAATCCATAACCCAATAATCAATGAAGTTTTAGTTTATTTTATGTGTTTTATTTTCTTAGTTATAGATGTCTCTCTCTATGGATTCTCATGTAGACTACGGTTTACATCATTGGTATTGGAGCAGTCGATCTTCGGCTCCCACCCGACCCACCCTTGCTGCCACCATCACACAAGAATTGGAAGCAAAATTAGAAGCGACATTCGAGAGAAAACTTACCGATTTGAAGCACGCGATCCAACAAGTGAATGATCGTCACTTTGAACAGATCCAACTGTACTTGCATCACCTGTCCTTGCATCACGTGGGGCCTTGGCTAGGCATAGCGCAATCGGGAACCTTCGCGGCGGACTCAACACCATCGGGGTTTGCCCAGTCGCCCGCCTTCGGCTCGCTGGCGCCGCCAATCCATGCTGTGCCACTTCCGCAGTATGCCAGCGCTGTGGCAGCTGCATCTTTTTCAGCGACATCTCTGCCGGGTCCGTTGGCTGCTCCCCAATCCACCCAAAGTGGTGGCTTTCCGGGGCCGAGCACCTCTCAGTTTTTCACCGGACCACCACCCACGCCTCAAGCCACTTCCCTTGCCATTGTCGGAGCTTCGGTGGACCTTCCATACCCACCAACACCGCAATCTCCTCTACACACCGGCCCCACGACCATGCCCACCGCCGACAAGAGCTTTCTTCTCCACTCTATGCAGCCACTGCCACCCAAATCGCCCCCTTCAGATCCACCCACGAAAAAAGATGGCACCTTTGCAGCCCTTTCATCCAGCCCTTTCTTGGCCCCGCCACTGCCGCAGCTTTTGCTGTTGAACCCGCCGCTACCGCCTGCACCATCTCCGCTTGGCGTTGCTTCGCTGGAACTGCCGCAAGTAGGGCGCTTTCTTCTTTCGGTCGCGTAGCCGCACCACCTCGAGCTGCGTCCAAAACCAAATTCGCCACCTTCTGCGACTCCGACACCTTCGCCTCCTGTACGACACCCCCATCGCCACCGCCGGGTGTCCAAAGTTATCACTTTTCTCTGTCACCACCGTCGCATGGGCCTCCACCAACGTTTCCTTCTTAGATTTTGGCTCCTCCGCCCAATTGCTGCTGGAGCGCCCGCCGTGGTACTTCCAGCCGGATATGCCTCCACCACCACTAGAGCCACCACCTTCAGATCGGCCCACAAAATTGGCGTCGAAGTCGGCATCTCAAGGCCACAGCCTCCTTTCCTGTGAGATTGACCACCGCCACCTCCGACCGCCCTTTCCCTCATCCGCTCAGCCCTCTGATTTGCTTAGTGATTTGAGGAAGACAAAACCACGTCTTCTGTTGGTTTGGTCTGCATTCGACCGGACCGGGCTTGGTTCAACCATCCTTTGGGTTGGTTCAGTCTATTTCAAAAAAAAAAGGTCGAAGGATATATATTGTGTGGCATGTTTCTTGATCCACAGTGGCCCGGTTCAACAGCCTACCCTTGGGCTGGTTCACCAGTGTCTGGTTCAACCTTGGTTCAAACTATATGCCTCGGGTTGGTTCAGCCACCGTATAGAAAAAAACAGGTTTTGTGTGGCCCATTATTGGTTCAAAGTTTTCTTGAAGGCATAATTTCCGCCAAACTGGGTCCCCTCAGTTATGAATTTAGGGTCTATGCCTACAATTTGTCTACAAGAGCTTTCGTGGATTTTAACGAATTTCGATGATGTTGAGTTTTCGCATTCCTGCCTTCACTATAAAAATGACAAGAGCACCTCGAGGACGAGGTGATGCGGAAGCGTTGGTGGAATGTTATGATCCTATTAGGATTAGGATTATGATTAGGCTTAGTATTCATATGTCAATTAGGACTATAGCTTAGGGTCTATCCTATGTCAATTAGGATTATGGCTTAATAGCCTATAAATATGTAAAGGGGTCTTCCCTAATCCTTAACCCAAGAATCAATGAAGTTTTAGTTTATTTTATGTGTTTTACTTTCTTAGTTATAAATGTCTTCCTCTATGGATTCTCATGTAGACTACGGTCTACATCCACACCTTAAGATGAGCGAAACTATATAAATTCAGAACTAATTGGGTTCTGTAAAATACTTAGGAGTTGAGTAATTAATGTCAGTAAGTGGTATTAATCATCTAAGTATTTATCATCAATTAATCAAAATAGATTAAATTAATTGCTCTCTGTCGGAACTATTTTTGCGCCGATGAGCGGTAATCACAAATTGTACAAAAATAAGAAAAATATGATGTTGGTTGGGTTAAAAACTAAACACCCAAGGCTACATAATATAAAAATTTCAGAATATGATAGGTATTATACAGATCGTGATGATTGTAGGAAGTGAACTGTTGTGCATGTAACAGTACACAGTGTTTAGGGTTTAAAACACTAATACCTTCTACGACTGTAAGATTGTGTCAATTATGATATTATTAGCCTTATAGCATACTGTAAGACTGGGATGGTAAAGATTACAGTATCAGTAATTGAAGAACAAAGGTGGCTAGAGTCAAGTTATCATCAGTGGTGCAGTTTCGTAAAACGCTTCGAGCCCATGAAGTTCCGGATAGAATTTGAACTTCTGAACCCTACCATCTTGTGTGTATTGTGACATGTGAATCGTGGTGTCATTTGATTATGGGGATGGTCTTATCTAGGGCTACGCACGGTGAAGGTATACAATATATCTATTGCCCGTTCTATTGTGAGTCATCTAGTAATTGATATAGTGGAATTCCATGAGTACTCCTATGTGAGTCAGATACTGATTGAGATATTGAAATCTCGTTGGTACTCCTCTATGAGTTAGATATTGAAAGATGATCGATTGAGTCTTTAAATGATGCAACCTCTGTTGTTGACAACTTTATTCAGTTCCATGTAAACTGCTTCTCCACTAAGAGTTCTTGTAAAGATCTCTCCGAGGTGGAATCATAGTATGCTCACGAGCCATTGCTAGATCAATAGTGATCTTCGATTTTTATTGAACCTCTGTAGTTCAAGCGATGAAGGCACACGTACTTTTAGACTGTATGATATTACGGAAGGTCTGTCGTCTTCGCCCATTGTGCCCATAAGCACCGATGGGGCCAGCATCCCTAGACGCATGGCCGGGTTCCAAAGAGATAACTTCTAGGATATTCAGGTATGTATCCACATGAGTGGACTGATCTGAGAGCATAAATTGAAATCTCTTTACACTATGAATGTCTGGAGTCGAATTTAATAATATTTTCCTCCTTACACTTGGATGTAAGGACCTCTTTTTCACCCTAAATTAATCTCTCTTTTAACCATGACCGTCCATGAAAAGCTAATTAATATGAGCTTATATCACTGGGTTTCCTAGTCCAAGTAGGATCTCTTTTTCACCCTAGATTATCTCTCTTTTAACCATGACCATCCATCAAAAGCTTTCTCAAAACAAGCATGGCATCCATTCCAATTTGGCACCCAATTCGGTTAGGATTCCATATCTATTTCAAAATCAAATCTTCTCTCAAGATCTACCCTATCTCCAAATCTGGTAACTACCCAATTAGTTACAAATCCTTGGCGTCCCTTCCCCTTTTGGCGCCCTCTCCTGATTGGCTGGTCCATACTATAGAGATATTATCTTCTATTTCCTAATTGGAGCCATAATTGGCAGTATCCAATTTGGTTATACTATTCTGATTTACTTGTTACTTTCCATAATTACTGCTCGTGATTCAAACCCGCATCTTTACTATAATCTCTCTAACTACTAGAAATAACCGTCCCAAAGATTTGAACCTAGCCATAAGACCTGGCGTCCAAATGCCCTGGCGCTCAGGTGGGTCTGGCTCCCAGTAAAAGTTCAAATTTGAACTGAATTGGTGATTGCCAACGTTACTACGACTCATAACTAACGAGTTACCCATGTTCGTACTCGTTACACAAATGTTTCACCTCCAACCTTGGCGCCTAGCCCCACACCATGGTGCCAAGTGCTCTCAGACCCTGGTGCCAGACCTAGCCTCAGCGCTAGGTCTAGCCCCAGCGACAGGCCTAGCATCCGCGCCCGAGTAACCTGATTGAACCTAGTCTTCTATTAACCACTTTCTACTGCAACACATGAATTAAATACACCACAAAATAAGTCATATCAAAATTCAATTAGGCAACCAGACTTTCCTAATTTAGGTCAATCACATAAAATAATAGTTTTAAAGTTCATACCGATTTTCTGGTTATTACACCCGTAGGCTGATATAATATATTTGCTTCATGCATGGGTGGTAGGATAAGTCTCATAATGAGCCTCAAGTGCCACTTCACGTAGGTACTATCAACATCTCGCTTAGTCGTGGCAAGCTCCCCCTTAATAAGAGTATAAGGCATCGGTCCAAATGATGTCTTTTCGGATATGCCACGATAAGGCATATTGAAATAGGAAATACGCTAAGGGATACTAAGGCATCGTTTGAAGTGACACCTTTATGGAATTTTAACAAAAGGCGTAAGTTAAAACGACGCCTTTCTTTAGAAGAGGAAGGCGTTGGTTCAAGTGACGTCTTTTGGGTCAGGGTAAAAAAGAAAGACCGCACAAGGCTAGCGCCACGTTGGCGCCTACATGGGTTGTCAAATAACCTGATCTGGAAATATTTTTCCTTCTTTCTCGATGGGTAATTATTTTTTTAAAAAATATTATTTGTTAAAAGCCCATTTTTTCCTAGGAGTCCAATGAAGGTTTGATGGAGTGCACAGAGAAAGAGTGCGCACTTTCGATCGACGGCTCCCACCTGACATATGATATCCCGACAAATGTCCTCAAGGCGGTCCAAAGATGCTTCCACAAACACAACTTGGTTTTCCCACATTTGACTGCAGGTCGACGTTTACAAGTCGGTTCCCACCGAACAAATGATATCTTGGTGGATGTCCGTAAGGCGGACCAAAAATGTTTCCACAAACAGAACATGGGTTTGCCACATTGAGTAATGCTATTCCTCCCGCTTTTTTATCACGGCCAACCTCACGTGCTAGCGTGGTGAAAAGAAATGAAATGTAAGACCCACAACATTTCCATAAGGGGCACATGAGGTGGCCATGAAAATAAAGCAGGAGAAGAAACATTTTTCTACCACATTTGATTGCCCCTAGGCGTTTATCAAGGAACATATATGTTCAGTCCCACTTTAACATTTGGTTTTCCAAAATGAAGATTTTTATACAATCTGGTGAAAATAGGTAGTTAACAGAATTAGAGTAGCCTCAACTTACTGCAACTCTTAGGACAGGTTACACTTAGAAAAATAATAGAGCACAGGGCAATTCAAAATAGACAAACTAGGAAGTGTTTCATGCCGACGTAGTTCCTTTCTGCAAGAAGTTGTGCCAAAGCAACACAGAATCGGGGAAATTATCGGAAAATTGTTATTTAAAAATATAATTCCCAAAATGGAAGCCATAAATTTTAATTCCCGAACCGGTGTTTTGACTTGCCATGGTGGGTCCATGGCCATTTTTTCCGCGTCATAAAAGAGAATAGCTCACAACTACATCTTTAATACACACCAGTTACAATAGCGGAAATCGAAGAAAAGGAAAAAACAAATAGCCTACGTCCGGACCCCCAAGCGTAGCTTGTGGAAAGAATCAATGTCCTAAAATTTAGGGCTAGGACTCGACTATAGGCCATGAAGTGGGTCAACTTAAGAGTCTTGATGGATTCACAATAGAGTCATGTAGACCAAAGTCATACTTACGGAAAACGACTCCACAATTTAAACCTCAACGCATTTTTTGTATTCAATTGTCCACCACTTTAAACTGTCCACCTGAAAGAACAGTATATTTATTATTCATATATAGGAAGTTTGATAGTTTAATCAGGTGTGGGAAATTCAGGTATTGGTAGAATATTGGATAAAAAGTATTGACAAGCTAGCATATTGCTCACTTCCCTTGTAGTTATGTCAGAAATTGTTGTTCAATTAACTATTAGTTAATCAGTTATCTTAAA
The DNA here is from genome assembly GCA_039654745.1 of Houttuynia cordata. Taxonomy (NCBI): domain Eukaryota; kingdom Viridiplantae; phylum Streptophyta; class Magnoliopsida; order Piperales; family Saururaceae; genus Houttuynia; species Houttuynia cordata. The sequence continues at coordinate 12,115,717 of CM077508.1, read as the reverse complement.
GAAACTACGTACCTTTAGTGCTCATGGCCATAGGACGAGGGTTTGCCAAGCTCTTCACACTCTTTGATGAATCAAACGTAAAGCAATGACATAGAGCAACAAATATGTAGTTGCTTGTACTTACGAGCTTAGGTTATTAGAGTTCACTGTTTAAAGCACCGGTCAGACAGGGCTCTACCGGACCAGGTTGACTTTCCTGGACGGGAAATTTACACTCCAACCAAAATAGGGCTGCATCATGGGTCGGGTAGGCTCGGGTATTGCAATACCTAACCCTACTCAAGATAGGAACCAAGAAACCTATACCCGACCCTATCGAGATTGTACCCATGATTCTTAGAACCGACCCTACCCACGCTAAAACCCAAAATATCCAAGAACCCTGGATACCAAATTTCGATTGAACCAGGTTTCTACCTCCGGCCACCAATTCAGGTCTGGTCGCAGTCATTTTTAACAGTTATAGTTACGGCTACTACTAGAAACAACCAATGTTTCCAAATTTTGTGCTTAAAAAAGTGTTCTAACTTGAAAATGTTAAGTATGTAAGCATATGCTCGCGCCTCCTGCTGGCCGGGACCACATGATTGGCAGACGGCTGCATGGATCCACCTACGAGTATGGGGCTTGTCATCGCCACAAGCTTGTGGCAAGTAGATGGTGGCATGATGAGTGTACATAGGACTCTTTTCCTTCACTGGCAAAACAAAACCATACTATGACTATTTGCAAATAGGGATTGCAAGTAAAATTATTTTAAGGGGTGGGTAATTGCACTAAAGACATTATCATGATTAGCCAAAACATAGATCGGATAGTGGGTTTAAGAGCCAATTGTACACTTCAAGCAACATGAATATATACATCTCGAGTTTTGCCCATTCAAGAATTTGATCTTGAGATCTCATGCCTGGATATACTCTTCAGAGAGAGGATTCATCTTCATTAGAAAGAAACCTTCAAGGTGATTTTTCTGTTCATTGCACCCGAATGCAAAGGTCAAATTCAGATTGTGTCATTTAGCCTGTTCTCTTGATAAAGGACGCTCAAATTATACTCCTATTTGTTTGCTTTCATGAAAACAAAACCAATTCTTCAGAGGCTCTTGTACCTTACATAATGTAGTCATTCTTCCTCAATTCTTGTACTTCATGGTGGCCTTCTCGAAACCAATAGTTGGGAATTGCTTAGCATACTCCTCAACCTCGTGCCGTAGCTTGGCGATCTCTGATTGAATGGGAGTACTTGCCTGAATGGTGGCCAAGAAATCTTTCAACTTTGTACCTGATTCATAAGCAGCAACAAAGCAATGCAGTTCATATCACTTAAATTAGAAATACTAAAGTACATGGGGGACATAAACAGGAAGGCATTAAGATTAGAAAATGATTAAACCTTTAGTTTCTGCCTTGACCTTAACGGCCAAACTAACAGCAGCATCAAAATATTCTGCCACTTTAACAAAATCCTCCTCTACAAAGCCCCTAGATGTCAGAGCAGGGGTTCCTGCACAAGTCATAATAGAAGCTAAGCAAGAATCTGTAGACGGAAAGGTAGGTAAACTAATTAAAGATAAAGCGTACCCATTCGGATGCCGCCAGGAACCATGGCGGAGACATCACCAGGAACAGTGTTTTTGTTGGCAGCAATATGAACCATTTCCAAGACCTTCTCAACTCTAGACCCATCAATACCCTAGAAGTGAAAGTACAATTAGCACACTTAAAAATTTTCACGAATAATCCAAGGATTTTTCTTGTACAAATTAAGAGTCAAAGGAAATTCCAAGAAAAGAAGACTTGGTTACCTTGTTTTTCAGATTCACTAAGACGAGATGGTTTTCAGTGCCACCGGAGACAAGTTCATATCCATTTTGCATCAGAGTCTGTTGATGTATACATCTAAAGTTTTTAAAAGAGTCCATAAAGCATGACATATAGAAAAGCTGCTAGCATAATGCAGCTTGGAACCTTGATAAGAAAAGAAGATATAAATAAGCAATAGTACCTGTGCGAACTTTGCACAGTTGCTAAGAACTTGCTCTTGGTATGATTTGTACTCTGGGGTAGTCGCCTGCAGTGATATAAAGGACACTAGTTATTGACACGTTTGTATCGTCAGAAGCTGATGTTATCAATATTTTCATGCAGCCACTATCTCATGAAACGGGCCCCATATAAGACAGACAATGGCTATGATAAGACTAAGGGCCACGTTTGGATAACAATCCATGATGTAGCCATTTTGGGTGGTTGCAAAATCATGTTTGGGTTGTCACTTTTTGTCAATTTTGTACAATATGGCTTTGTGTCTCATTTTGTGCACTTTTCAGCTCAAAATGTCTTTTTACAAAATCTTTTTGTGACACCATATCCCAAGATGGGATATTTTATACAGAGATTGTATCACATGATGTGCACCTTTTGGCTCCAAATTAGCATTTAAAATATGTTATCCTGAGGACAATTTAGAAAATTAGCAGAGGCAAACTGGCAGGTAGTTTCGGACCAAGAAGCCCTCCATGAAACTGCATTGTACCAAATACATTGCCAAACAAAAAAACATTTTCCAGGAATCTCCCTCATATGATATAATAATGATTGCCAAATATGTGCCTAAACGGGCCCTAAATCTTCATCTCATTATTCACTCACAACAATTTCAGAAAGTGCTCCATGTAAAACCTTGCAAGTATATAATTGCATAAATTCAGTATCAATAGTTGATGGCGAACAGAGATAAAGAATCCAGTCTTCCATTCCCAGAAAGGTAGGATTTGAATTAGTTGTACAAGATTTAAGTATGTAGTAAATATAACATATCCAAAAGTTCCAACACTTTCCCAAAGATGCAATTCATCTGTTGTTATCATGCATGCATGTGAAGTCAACATCACATTGTTAGGTAGATCATAGAAGACATGCCATATAAGTAGGTTATATTCGACTTAAAAAAAGAACATACCCAAAAAATATTTTGCAGGAAGGAATCAGATAGACCAAATAATGAGGAAAATCGGATAGAAATAAAACCATGAGAGAAGTACAACAAACTTGATCAAATAGGAAAATTAGTTCCCAATATAACCTATAGATACTTCACCATTAGATGTGCAAATAATTTCCAATGGTAAGAGAGGAAGAAGGGACATGGCATCAAAAGGGGTCATTTGGACAGCATACAATGCTAACTTGGTGTAAGACAAACAGATAAACAAACAAAAGGAACGCAGAAAAGATAGGACAATAAAAAAGGGGTGGTGTAATAAGCAAATGAAAAAGAAAAGAGAAAGGTTGAATTGCAATATAACTTGTTCATAAAAGAAATGATATTTTTTACATATGCTATCCACAACTTTTTTAATTAATTGTGTTCGCAGCAGCCTAACCTGCTTCAATGCTACTGCTAGGCCGGTAATTGTGTGATTGTGAGGGCCCCCTTGAAGCCCAGGGAATACAGCCTGGTTTATTTTGTCTTCATAGTCATACATAACCTGAAGAAAAGGATTTAGAATGTCATAGCTTGTATACTCTTAAGTTATTAACCTGCTCAATAAGCCAAAATGATGGTTAATCCACAATCAGCAGAAATAACACGAATTTATCATTTAGGCTTACCTCTTTTCCTTGTTTATTGACCTCTTTTAGGCCCTTTCTGAAGAAGATCATTGCTCCACGTGGCCCACGAAGAGATTTGTGTGTAGTGGTGGTGACAATGTCTGCATACTCGAAAGGAGATGGAATAACGCCAGCAGCAACAAGCCCACTGATGTGGGCCATATCCGCCAACATAATAGCTTTCTGCTTGTCACAAACCTATTAAAATGAAATCAGGTTTTTAGTATTCGCCAGTGTCATTCATGAAACATATAACATTTTCATCATAACTTCTAATTTGAGGCTAAAGCAACTAACACATATTACCTTACGGATGCGTGCATAGTCATACAAGCGTGCATACGCACTTGCACCAGCAACTATGAGTTTAGGTCGGAACAATGCTGCACTTTTCTCCATCTGCATTTCAGTTACTAACATTGGACTTCAAAAGACAATTGAAAGTCACAAATAACAGTTCATAAAGATGCATTCAGTATTCTTCCAAAAAAAAAAAAAAGATGCAGATAGTAAATACAATTTCTCCAGGGAATACCTGGTCATAGTCAATGTAGCCAGTGCTTTCATCCAACCTATATGGCATGGTTTCAAAGAATATTGACACAGCCGATATTTTTTTGGTATCAGTCTGCAGCAAAAGGAACAGAACCATGGAAAGATGGCATCAGAAGGGAAAAATTGAGGATTAATATTAACAACTGATAAAAAGATATGAGCATTAAGTTGAAAATTCTTGATAGCATCAAATTTTATGGGAAGTATTCAAGTGAAACATACATAAGCTTTTGTTGTAAGATTAAAATACTAAGAACAAATCTGAAAGAAATCCCAACAAAAAGCAAGCCCGCTTCTAGGCAGTAATATTTATATATGCTCCAACAAGCATACTAATACCATAAGTGGGAACTATAAGTGCATCTCTATTGTAAAAACATGAAAATATAAGGTAGCTGCTAAACAGTTTAAAGTTAATTGTTTCAATTGGCACAAAATGCTAATTAGATTCACCTTTAGCATCAGCAGATCACCTTAAACTTAAACTTTTATACCAATGCGTATTATTACGCTTCTCTTCTTTTAATCTGATACCAATTCAATACTGGGTCACTTGTATTTGTATTAGAAAAAATTAGTAAGCTCACCAATCTAAAGTTCGTGAATATATGCTCAGTGAAATGAGAGTATGGGTTTTAGGATTTAGGAATTAAGGGAAACAAGACTATAGTTTAATTTAAATTAAAACCTTACTAACACAACAAGTATACATTGAACACTGGTCTCAATCATTATTGTGAAAAAGGATAAACCAAGCATCTGTGCGAAAACATAATTTGATGGAGAATGTCTAAGGAACCTGATAACCATGTGAAAGGTGTCCACCATGAGGGAGATCAAGAGCCATAATCCTTTCATGCGGTTTCAGCAGAGCTGTATAAACTTGAAAATTGGCAGGGGACCCCGATAGTGACTGCACATTTACTGCAAGACATACGACCTAGGAATGTGTAAGCCTTTCATAGAATATGAAGAGAAAGAAGTAAAAAAAACTAATCTTATGAAAGAGGCATGCAGTGAACTTTGCAAGGCAATATATCTTTAACAGTACACAAATTGCATATGCTTTTTTTCTGACAGAAACACAGTAAATCAAAGATATATCACTCCTATTGGCAAAAATTGAAGAATCAAACAGAGAGATGATTAGAAAACTATTCCAGAACAGTTGTTTACTACTAGACACACCCACCGAGCTTTAAATCATAACTCTGACCGCTCCACTAAAATTTTCCATTAAGAAAAATTTAGTGTTTCACCCAGCTTCTTACAATGGACGACGTGCATCTCAGTTTAACGAAGGCATCTATTTGAAAGAAATATTTAGCTCTTACAATCCCCTAACATTTCAGGGGAAGAAAACTGACAGTCCAGATGAGACATGACGAAAAACACAACCTGACTGCACAAAGTATTTTGAAATAAAAATGATGAAAGAAAATTACCTCCCCACTTATTAGGGTCTAAGCAGAATGCTTCCAAAGCACGTTTCTGACACAAGGACTCCGCCATGTCAATGTACCTAGAATAGAAACATAACATACGAAATTAGAAATTTAAAAAGACAAACAAGGCAAAAAATTGACTTGAAGCCCATTTCTATACTCGTTTCCTCCGTAGTATCTAGCACCAGGGTATCCCTCACTATATTTGTTGGTCATGATAGAACCCACAGCTTGCATCACTGAGACTGAAGTAAAGTTCTCCGAGGGAATCAATTCCAGTCCCTTAAACGAAAAAACAAGATAAC